>OY292401.1:9870921-10260435 GCA_958496205.1 Idaea biselata
AGCGAAGCATTCTAGGATTTAACCAAGAGCGCAGCGAGAGGTTTAAATATAGAATGCTGAGCGTTGCGAAGGTTTCAAAGGTACGAGTAAACGTCTAAATTTTTAGTTATTTAATTAAAGTTTCATTTAGGAGTGTATCTGGGTACGACACGACCAATGACTATTAAATCAACAATCTAGTCTTCATTAGCTGAGCTAAAACGCGACGACTCAGCAATTTATTATTTATGTATTTATTAGAGATGGGCCGACTAGAGGTTCTGCCGACTAACAGACTAGCCGACTAGTCGGTTCCAAAATTGCCGACTAGTCGGCCGACTAGTCGGCAATGCAAATCATTATAATTCCGAGATATTTGGGTTAATCATGATCACTCTGCGATTGTTGGTATTTTTGGATAAATTTGCACTTCGAAAGCAGTAGCGAAACTTCCAAATAATGGTTGAAATAAAAATAAAAAGTGAAAAAAAAATTGAATGGAGCTGAGGGATAGTCATAAAATTTTAGATGTATAATGTTTAAATGATGTATAAATGCTATGATGTGTTTTGTTTACGTTTTTTTACTACCCACCTTATAACTGTAGTACAAATTCAATAAATATTGGTTTTATTGCATAATTGTTAGTTGACGACTAGTCGGTATAATTTGCCGACTAGTCGGCACCTGCCGACTAGTCGGTTGAACTGCCGACTAGTCGGCTTTCCCGACTAGTCGGCGACTAGTCGGCCCATCTCTAGTATTTATATATACAGGGTGTCCAGAGACCAGTGGATGTCCCGGCACGGGCGGCTGGCGGGGAAGGGTTGACCGCCCAGAATACGTTTTTTTTTTTCTATCTCAAACGGTTCGAGCTGTACGTCACTTTTAGTAAAAATTGAAAAATGTCTACTTTTTTGCACGTTTCGGGGTATCACGTCCACAGATTAAGCGATAGCATTGTTTTTTTTTTCGCCATGTGTTCACTAATATTGATGTTTGAAAATCACCTTAATTTTTTTTTTAATACTATAGTTAGTAACTTACAGGATGTCCCCAAAGATAGATTTAGTTTTATAAACTTTACTTTCTGCTAAGTTTGAGCATCTGTGGTGTAAAAAAAATGTATGAAACCTGTCTGGCCGACTATTGAAAAAAAATGCCTATTTCATAAGGATTCTAAAACAGTATTATACTAATAACTTTTTGTCATAAGTTACTAAGCTAGTGCTATGAATGCATCGAAGGTACTATCTTACATGAAAAAGTTGAAACAAGTATTGTACAAAAAAGGACACTTATTAAGATTTAATATGTCATAATGTTACAGCAAATGCTCAAATTGTCCTCCTCTTGCCATTACACAGGCCCTGAACCTTTTTATAAACGATCTCTTAAGGACACGATTATAATTTTTTTCTCCTATTTGTTGTGCCGCTTCGTGGACGCGTAGACGCAGGTCTTCAATTGTGGTTATGTTTTTTTTGTATACCTGTTCTTTTAAACACCCCCAGTAAAAAAAATCAAGCGGATTCAGATCAGGCGAACGTGGAGGCCACAATATTGGACCTAATTGGCCAATCCATCTTCTTGGATAACTTTCATTTAAATAGTTTCTCACTCGCACGGCATAATGTGCAGGACAGCCGACATTTTGAAGCCACATACTTCGCCGGATCGAAAATGGCACCTCTTCGAGTAGTCTCGGGAGTTCGTTTTGGAGAAAGTGTAAATTGTTGGCCCTGTTTAGGTTGCCTTGCTATTCGAAAGGGACAATAATTTGGCCATTTAAAATAATGGTCCAATAGTTAATTTTAAATTGGTACTGTGATCGGTCTTCCCTGGCTAATCTTGGGTTGGTTAGCTGCCAGCTGTGCAAATTGTACAAGTTTAGGTAGCCATCTCTTTTGCACGTTGACTCATCGCACATTATGCCGTGCGAGTGAAAAACTATTTAAATGAAAGTTATCCAAGAAGATGGATTGGCCAATTAGATCCAATATTGTGGCCTCCACGTTCGCCTGATCTGAATCCACTTGATTTTTTTTACTGGGGGTGTTTAAAAGAACAAGTATACAAAAAAAACATAACCACAATTGAAGACCTGCATCTACGCGTCCACGAAGCGGCACAACAAATAGGAGAAAAAAATTATAATCGTGTCCTTAAGAGATCGTTTATAAAAAGGTTAAGGGCCTGTGTAAGGGCAAAAGGAGGGCAATTTGAGCATTTGCTGTAACATTATGACATATTAAATCTTAATAAGTGTCCTTTTTTGTACAATACTTGTTTCAACTTTTTCATGTAAGATAGTACCTTCGACGCATTCATAGCACTAGCTTAGTAACTTATGACAAAAAGTTATAAGTATAATACTGTTTTAGAATCCTTATGAAATAGGCATTTTTTTTCAATAGTCGGCCAGACAGGTTTCATACATTTTTTTTACACCACAGATGCTCAAACTTAGCAGAAAGTAAAGTTTATAAAACTAAATCTATCTTTGGGGACATCCTGTAAGTTACTAACTATAGTATTAAAAAAAAAATTAAGGTGATTTTCAAACATCAATATTAGTGAACACATGGCGAAAAAAAAAACAATGCTATCGCTTAATCTGTGGACGTTATACCCCGAAACGTGCAAAAAAGTAGACATTTTTCAATTTTTACTAAAAGTGACGTACAGCTCGAACCGTTTGAGATAGAAAAAAAAAAACGTATTCTGGGCGGTCAACCCTTCCCCGCCAGCCGCCCGTGCCGGGACATCCACTGGTCTCTGGACACCCTGTATATATGAACAACACAACGCTATCTGGCCCCGCGGTAAGCGGCGATATGATACGTAGAAAACACCCAGACCAGAAACAAATATTAACTTTTAAGCATAAATATTTGCAGCCAGTGGGAATCGAACCTGCAACCTTCTGCATTGAAGTCGGGCCTTCGCCTTAAGCCTAAACGCCACAGAGGCCGCCCATTCAGTAGCTTTATGTAAAACGTACCAATTTGCAACATCGACCACAATAATTTTCTTTTGAAATAAGTGGGTTAGGTATTTAGGTTAACTCCGCCTTGTGCCAAAAAAATAAAATTTCTCTTTTCACGAATGAACGGGAAAGCTACCGCGGTTCTTCCGTCGGAATCGGCATCGGATTCATTTGACAGTTGACAGCCGAATTTCGAACCGCGAAAATTTCAAATCGGCGCGTCGATTACTCATATCGATGCCGAAGCCAAATTGTATGAATGCAACACAGACAGAATTGAATTGAATTAAAGATTTTGAAAGAAAATCTTCAAATCGATGGCTGACGGCCATGAATGCGCGGTTTTAAAATTGAAAACTTCGCTGTCAGAGATGTCAAACTACTGCGTCGGGATCGAGTTGCTGTCAACGAAAGAACCGCGGTAGCTTTCCTGAGCTGTTCACTTGAATGACAATAGCATTAATTAAATTAGAAAAAATAATCGAATGAATGCGTCGACAATTTGACGTTAAAACGTTCCCATAAAACGGTTAACAACCGTGAGGCATAATTCGTGCGTAATAATGACGATTTGTTGATTATTTCGTTCGGTCTATTCTAGCTTCAGTACTGACAGTTAGCTTCACTCCGGTTCATTTGTTTAGGCTGAATTGCACAGCTACATAGAACTAACTAAAACGGATTAGCTAAAACGGAATAGCAAATGACAATACAAGTTTTCGAACCATTCAAGTTATAAGTACCTAAACCTTTTATCGGTAGTATTAAAAATTCGTGCGTGCGTAATAATGACGATTTGTTGATAATTTCGTTCGGTCTTTTCTAGCTGACAGTTAGCTTCACTACGGTTCATTTGTTAAGGCTGGATAGCACAGCTACATAGAACTAACTAATCCGGATTAGCTAAAACGGAATAGCAAAAGACAATACAAATTGTAGGACCATCCATGAAATACGACATTTATTAGTACCTACTAGTAGGAAATTATATTACAAAAAATTGCGAACTTTATGTGAAAACGTTACAAAATAGCATCTACATGGTATGATTAAAAAACGTACTTACCTAATTCATTTTTATAATATTGTTTCAGGTAACAGATGAATGTCGTATTTTATGGACGCTTATGACTAGCTATTTCGGACTAGTTAGTTTATTCGATATAAATAGGTGTACAAGTGAGCCCCAGCGTCTATTAAGCTCCTTCGGAAGGCACGTTAAGCAGTTGGGAACGGTTGTTTCCTGTGATGGCAGTCGTTGGGTCAAGTTAGAGGTCTTTAACAACTCTTCACACAACATGCATGACAGAGTAATGTAAAAGTAAGTAGTTTCATTTATGTTTCACCCGCGTAAGTCCCGATCCCTCGTGATTTATGGGATCAAAAGTAGCCTACGTCCTTCTCCAAGGTCCTATCTATCTCAATACTAAAATTCATCAATATCGGTTTAGCGGTTTAGGCGTGAAAGAGTAACAGACAGACATACATTTATAATATAAGTAAGAATAAGATATCTATAATGAAGTTAGGATTGAAAGCCGATCATCCACCGCCAAGTACCTATTAGCCTCGGAAACTTGACCTAGTTTTTCATACATGTTATACGTCCACGAACTATCCCAGCTATTCTCAGTTGTCTTAAAAACAGGCGAGCTAAGCTAAACTGGCGACCGGTGAACGGTTAGCTTAAAAGTAAAGGTTTTTCTTGGAAATAAAACTTCATCTTACGCCTTCACTGAGCTACCTACAGGTGATTACCGGCCTATTTCCTTCGATTCACGCACCCCAAAATGAAAATAAAATGGTAACCTTGACCTGCTACCAACGAACGTTTCTTTCTACCATAGTCAAATTAAATATAGATTTTTTTAAGGAAAAGTACGCATTTCCAAATTTTTATTTACGGCGAGGCTTGATCTCGCGTCTTGGGTCTGTATCCCAATGTCTATTCCAACTAGACCACGCAAGTCCCTGCCCCGAGCGGTGAAAATTATGAAGCTTATCTATCCTTGGTTTGTTAACGATTAAGGCTCGTTTTAAACGCCTTCTATCTATCGTCTTAACTGCCTTGAGCATTTTTTTAAATTGAATATTTTAAGAATAAATTCAGTTATTCTCTGTAAGTATATATTAGGTGTTTTTTCGAATATCCAATATTATCCAAGCCGTGTATCCCCGCATTGAATATAGGGTTACCCTAGAAATAGGGTAACCCTATATTCCCACTTCGTTTCCTCATAATTTTCACCTAAATTGTAAAATGTATGGGTAATCTAATGAGCCATTGTTCTAATTAAGATTTAAGCATTTCATATCTTGAAGAGCTCTTAGGTTGGTTGGAAGAACTTTATATTATACACTGTTATGGCAGTTAAATAATGAACTTTTATTTTACAGTCCATGTATCCCCCCCCCCCCCCCCCCCCAGCATAGAATAGGGTTACACCATCTCTTCCCGTAGGTGTCGTAAAAGGCGATTAAGGGATCTAAGGGAGACTAGCAAACCTTAAGTTCTTCCCGCGCGGCGGCGAATAAACTACTTGGTCCCTATGAGGGTTGGTGTCAGGCAGGCGGCCGGCCGTAAAAAAATGAATAATCTATTTGCAGAAAGTATGGTCAATGATGACTCACCTGCATACAGCGCGGCCCCAAAATAAAAAAATCTATTTGGAGTTTAGCGGACTAAACCCCAAATAGATTTATTTATTGCAGAACATCGCATCGCTCGGATGAGACGAAAATAAAATATTTTTAGAATATATTCAGTGTCTATTCTCTGTATAAATAGTAGGTTTTAATTCGAATGCCCAAGCATTGTTACCTAACTAATGTACTTACCTAACGAACGCCTCGGTCAGACGTCAGACAATTAGATAAACTTAATGAATGTAAGCGATTCGTTTAAACGAGGTGACACGATAACTCGCCTGCCGATTTTAACGCAATTATCGTCTTTATGGACCTTAAATACTCACACTACCTATCTATCGTTTTATCAAGTTCATCGGTAATTTATAATGGTAACTATAGCTGACCCGACAGACGTTGTCGTCGTGCAATATTTATTTACTTATTTATAAAAAAAACCTTCTCCTGGTTCTAAGCCACGATTTCCAATTTCAGCTGAACCGCTGAACTGATTTTCAGCCAAATCGGTTCAGCCGTTCTAGAGTTATAAATAGTGTTGTATAACTATAACTAACACGACTTTCTTTTATATATCTTATAGAAGAAGATAGAAGATATTATAGATGTATGATCTGGTGGAATGGCAGCGGTCTAGTGTTAGAAAAGCCTGACTTTCATTCCGAAGATCATGCATTTATTGAATCTCAGCCGACCAAGCTCCAATATCATTTTCTTTATGAAAAAGTTTTATGCGCTATTTATTAACATCGCTGTTACGGAAAACATCGTGAGCCATGGATTATTTAGATGACTAAGCCAACTTTTATATATAGGTACTATTGGGATAGAAAATTCAAGGTGTGGAGTACCTAAGTACCTACCCTACCTAATATATGCCAACCATTAAGGGCCCTATACTGGAAAACTGAAAATCCATGTCGGGCGCATCGAAAATTGTTGATTATTTCATGACGGAATGTCGTAGAACTTTTTTTTGTGTACAGATTGTAGGCGACATTGTTTCCGATATTTTAGTGCAGCTTCCATACAAATATGTCGAAACGTATTGAAGCCTATCGACATTTTAGCCAAATCAGACATTTTTTGTCTGAAATTTGGATAGGCTTTGCACCAATAGGAGGTTCTTGTCTTAAAACTACACCAAAATGTAGGAAACAATGTCACCTACAATCTGTGCACAAAAAAAAGTTCTACGACATTCCGTCATGAAATAATCAACAATTTTCGATGAGCCCGACAGGAATTTCCAGTTTCAAGGTCGTTGGCGTTGTTATTCCTCTTAATAGATAAATGTAGGTTGCATCGTAGCGTAGGTAAAAAAAATGTCATTAGTAGGTAAAACCTTGGTTTCTGAAGTTAGGTAATTGGACATTGTGATGACTTGACTTATAAACTCCAACTGCCTGACACTGCGTGAAGCGTGAAGGCATACAAAAATAACTTGAAGAATTTTAGTGATTTTCTTTAACTGCCAGAAAGAGTTTTTACGTTTACAACAATCGTATTAAGCTGAAGTAGTCAATTATAATCATCATCATCATTTCAGCTGTAAGAAGTCCACTGCTGGACATAAGCCTCCCTCATAGATTTCCAGATGCTTCGGTCATAAGTGGCCTGCATCCATCGTGAACCCGCGGCCTTAACCAAGTCGTACGTCCATCTCGTTGGTGGACGTCCAACGCTGCGCTGCGCTGTGTCAATTATAATAACCGAGCCGAAATATCTTCTAAAAACAATTACTTATCTTCAGAACAGAATTCTAGGTAATTGGAATGAACTAAAATATAAAACTAATGAGAACTCTAAGTATGCAGAAGAACAAAGACACAATACTCGATAATCTTCACTCCATAGGCTTACAATTACTCGTTAAACTTTATCAACATTGGTTAATCGTTGTTTAGTTCCGATAAAAATCTCTTTTATCTACTGTTATTCAATAAGGCCGTGTCCCATATTCTTCGGAATGGAGTAGGGTGTCCTTTAGTAAACCCTATTAGCTGTAATAGGGTGGCGGATATAATGAATGCAGACACCTGCTAACTTACGTACATACGTAGCTATTCTATGTTAGATATAGGTATGTACTTAACTACTGAGATTATTATGGTAGTTAGGAACGTACTTCGTTTTTTAAATGTAGACTATTATTGACACATCTTCCTGGAGAGATAATGTTCAATACAAAGAACCAAGGTCGGATCGTAGTCTGAAATAGGTATAGACCTAGATACTTTGTAATTTTATCAAGACGTTTATCGATAAATTATGTACACATGAATCTTATAGTAGGTTATTTGAGTAACAATAACTTGTCCATTACATGCATCCAATACATAAATACTTAGGTAAAGCTAGTATTGAGTTAGTAGGTTATTCTACTATATAAAAATAAGTCGGGTTTTCCTTCCTGACGCTATAACTCCAGAACGCACGAACCGATTTCCACGGTTTTGCATTCGTTGGAAAGGTCTCGGGCTCCGTGAGGTTTATAGCAAAGAAAATTCAGGAAAAATTTAATTATCTATAATTTATAAGGCAAAACAACGTTTGCCGGGTCAGCTAGTTTACCTAAAATATAATTACGACCTCTGTGGCGCGTCGTGCGAAAGCGCGACTGCAATGCAGAAGGTTGCGGGTTCGATTCCCGCCGGGTGCAAGTATTTATGCTTAAAAATAAATATTTGTGTCTGGTCTGGGTGTCCCTCTATGTATAATATGTATGTATTTACAAAAGAAAAATAAATATAAATATTATATCCGTCGTCTAGTCACCGTAACACAAGCTTAGTCGCTTACCACGGAGCTAGATGGCGCTGTGTGTTGTTCAGAGAATTTATGTATGTATTTATGTATAACTAGCAGCGTCCCGCGGTTTCACCCGCGTAAGTCCCGGTCCCGTGGGAATATCGGGATCAAAAGTAACCTATAGCTTTCTTCAATAAATGGACTATCCAACACTGAAAGAATTTTTATAACACATTTGCTCGTAAAGGGCCTCTTATTTCACCAATTTCAATATCGTAATGTATGTCATTACGTACTTGTGCGTAATCGTAAAGTAAAACGCACGAGTTTCTTTCTAATAAGGTAACACGTACGGTTTATCATGCTCCGTCTAAAACCAACGGTACTTTTTTAAATCTTAAGAAAAAAAAAGCAAAGAAAGCAAATCAAAAAGTTTTTATGTCAGAAAAGTGGTCAATATTTTATGAATAAAATTAACTTTGGGAGATAAAATATAAAAAATAAACATTTAATTCTTTAATTTAATTCATTTTGACAGTAAATTACATCTGTAACAGAAACAAAAAAATATTAATTTACTTTATAGTTTTATTTATTTCCTCGCAAATGTGTTATAAAACGTCGTATGACATACGTGCGCTTTGATAATTACAGCCTCTGCTTTCTTGTAGCCCTCGCCTACGGCTCGGGCTAGCAATATCGCCTCGGCTGTAATTTTCAACTTACCGCACTTATATCATAATGTACTATTAAAATCGTTTTAAAATTGTTTGAACGCGCTAAAATGAGATTAGCGCGTTCAAACAAACAAAAAAACAAACTCTTCCGCTTTATAATAGTAAAAATAGATTATAATTCGAATTACAAGAAAATCTTAGTTTCTTCGTAATATTCACCTAAACTGTAATAGGTATGGGCAATCATAATCAGCCATTGTTTTAATTTAGATTTAAACCTTGTTAATGAAACCCCTCAGCCTGTTGTTATATTAGTGAGCTAATTTTAAGAAGTTTGAAATTAACTATGTAGGGATTTAAAAATCAGTTGACCTCAAAACAAAACTGTCTAGAAGTAAGTAGGTATATGCTTAGGTAATCTACAATATATTGTACTATGTTATACCTATTCTATTTATTCTACCCATTTTATTTCTACTATATATTAGAGTCTAAAAATATTCTAGCCGTAATAATAACTCAAAATAATAAAATTATTTAATGTAAGTAATAGGTACCTATCTAAATCTCGAAATTTAAATCTAATCAAAATTAATCTGCGAATATTTTAAAGAATACTTGTACTGAGAAGCATTAACGCGTACTTTTCTGACATAAATATAGCTTTAAATTATAGGATAGCTGCGCTAAAGTAATTTAAAGTCTGAAAGCTACTTAGGTTTAGGTAGTAAGTACCTACTTTGTATCTAAATTGTTCAAAGATATATAACGCAAAGCAAGTAATGATAAATTAAGTAAGTAATTTAAGTGATGATAAATTATTTTGTTATAGTAGGTATAAGTATAGGTATTCTTTTTTTCTTTAATGTTGTTTTTTTATTGGGTTCATATTATTATTAGACGTTGGGTAAGTAATAGTACCTACCTAAGACTAACTCTGCGGTTTCACCCGCGTAAGTTGCGATCTCGTGGTAATATTGAGATAAAAATATGTATGTCTAACAAAAGTTCCTATGTATGTGTTAAGTAATCCAGCACTCCAGCTACCTAAATTGCAAGTTTCACATATTGACATAACTTAAATGGTCGCGTTTATAATTAAATAGGATAGGATATTGAAACAATAAAATAACGTTATAACTAAATTTATTAATAACGTACCTACCTATTTTATACACACATTCATTAAACTCAGTCTCAATAAAGTAGATAAAATATTTACAAATTACACAACTGGGATATCGTTACATATTAGGGTAAGAGTAATTATTATAATTAGGAGGGGGCGAAGGAGTTTGATAGGTTGGTGAATAAGAATAAGCTGGTTTAGGAGATTCAGGGCAATCCTCCCACAACCACCAAATTGTGACTAACACTTCTAAATTAATTAACAGAAGAGATATCAATGGAATCGTCAGTTTACTAATCAAGGATTTAATTCCAGTTTTCGCAAGGAGCAGCGGCTTCACTATTCCGTTTATGACTATATCTTTAAAACCTTTCATCTCAAAGTCATCTGAAGATGAACCCGTGAGCAGCGTTAATACAAGACTGATCAGGCCACTGATTTTACTGGCTACTTTTGACGTCGCAGCTACAGTTATAGGGGGAGAAATTGGGGCGACTGGCTTGATAAGCGGTGTGAGGTCAGGTTTTGTGAAGGATATTGTTGAAAACTTCGAAGTCGGTGGGTGATGCACTGCCGGTGGATACGCAGATGATGATCCAGCCGCCGAAGCCGAGCTGTAGCTAGATGACGGCGCGGGCGCAGTAAATCCATAAGACGGCGCGGAATATGATGATTGATGCGTTGGATATTCGAACCCGGTCTTTCCAGCTCTGTAGAAATCGTCATCTCGCTGTGTCATACCAGTTTGTCCTATATTCGTTTTTGGACTTCCTAATGCAGTCGTCTCGGATATCGGTGAGGCAGATTTCGGCATATTGTGGAGTACAGGCTGTAAATTCCCTGGCGGCACATGTTCCTGCGGTGTCGTCGGGTATCCTTGAACTGCATCTCGGGCCTGAATCATGGGTAAGTTGTTTACTGGCATATCAAACATCATAGGTAACCGTTGTTGTTGGTAATACATTGATTCGCCTACTCCACCAAACGCAAATATCACCGAACACAGGTTCAAAATCACTAACAAGATAAAATGTATCCGACCCATGGCGATAAGTTAACTATGCTTGTCCAAAGGCTCAAGGTATAATAAGTAAGTATAATAATAAAATGCAAGCGACTGGTGTCATTTTTGCTGTTGTCTTTATAATATCTAGGTCACCATTTCACACATGAAGCAACTGCATTGTCCTACATACGAGAATGTTAGTAAACATTAAACTGTCAGCTTATATCGATTCCGGAACTACACTCGAGCGACATACACTCAGCAACTTTATCTCCAGACAAAATTGTCAGCATACTTTTGGCAAACAAACTGTCTTCTTCAATATCATCGATTAGTAGAAACGTAGCTGCGGCCCCTAAATTACTGCTCCAACCCTGACGAGTAGCTCTTTGGAAGACACAAGCCATTCTCGGAGAACAATCCGTGATAATCCTCGATTTATGACCTTTCTTCTTTTTCTTCTTGAAATATTTTATCATCTTCGATATTAGCGGCCACAACAAGAATGCTTTTAATCCTAGTTTCATAAGTAGCATTACGACCAAAGGAAATAGTAAAAGTTTCCCAGCTAATAATTTTAGGAACAAAATTGCCGCCACAGCCAACATAATTTTCGCGGCACTTCCTAAAACATTTGCGAATGAAGAGAGAGAGTCCGACTTTGGACATGACACATGGTATCCGGAATCCGAGTAAGTTTTGCGGATTGGTTCCGAGTAGTAATTAGAGGCACTGGTAAACAAATCCAGGAATGGTAGAGGCAGAGACTTTGTTGGCATTGCGGTGCTCAATGCCTGCTCTTGAGCACCAACTTTCAACGCAGTCATGAGAACAGCGAGGGCCACGAGCATAGTTCACGACTGTTCCACTTGAGACATTTCATCTCATTTAAAAGCTCGCCCATGAAATTTAAATTTTCATTCATAATGCGCGAGAACAAATAATTATCTCTGTGTAATTTAGAGCAACGGTACAAGGGTCAGGTCATTTAATTTTGAGAACAAGACCTTTCCAATGAAAGTATTTTTGTTAATTTTACCTCTCAAAAGGAAAGTGCTGAACGAGAACAATCGACTTGAATCTTAAACATTTATTAATTTGGTTGCTAATCATGAAAATTCGTGGTTTAACACAGTTTAAATAAAGTTTTAGATTTAACATTACGTTTATTAACATTTAAAATTTTAAGCGTGTTTGTTTACAACACACAATAATAACAGCACTATAATCTGGCTGAATAGGGCTGCATACATAATTATACGTAACCATCACAAAACAATAATGCGAAAAAAAACAACGTTCGTTATTTAAAATGTTCGTAAACGCGGTATTTTACTGTTCTTCATAAGTTTGACGTTTTTCTTTTGTATAATTTTAATTGTTTTTTTCGTTCGAAACTAAATAAGTGAATGCAAACCTTGTACCTACTCTACAATGATGACAAAAAAATTAAATAGAAGTGAAAGTTTCAGTAACAGTGAAAGTTCAGAGAAAATTGTTCCACCATGGTGTTCCTCCAGTGAGTTTCCATGAAAATATTAACAACACCGAATTTAGGTAGTTACGCTGAATACCTACAGCGTAACTAACGTACCTACTTAGCTACCTACAGAGTAAATTCTAAGGTTTTATTTATTTATTAAGTAAAAAGAATTGACTAAAGGAATCTTTATTCCTTTAGTCAATTCTTTTTACTTAATTAAATTGACTACCAAAATCTAAAATCCAAACCTACCTAATTTAAATGAAGTCAATATTTCACTCATTTGTGAACAGAAAATGTTTTAGCTAAATAATTGTTTGTCTTTGAACAATTTAATTTATTAAGAATAGGTACCTATTGCGATAAAGTCTACCAACTATTTTTAAAGCCAAAGCCTATACTTAAGTACTTACGATGGACAAATTTTCGATACAGACAATAATAATTGCGGATTCAAATCTCGTCAATGGACAAATAGTATTGCACGTTTTCCGTTTTGTCCTTTTCTAACTTTAAAGTCCTGTTTGAGGTGCAGTGGGAACACTTTTACTTAACATTATTTTGTCTGACTGTTAGATAGATAAGTAGATAGATAAATGCTTTACGTACCTACCGAAACTTAAAATTAAACAAATATTACACAGAAAAACTTAATCAAATGTGGCACAAAGCGCGGCCTTATTGCCTAAGGGCGATGTCTTTTAGGCAACCGATCTTACTTTCGAACGAACTTTCGAGCTAGGCAATCTAACTGATGGGCAACTCTCAAATTGTCTCAAATATCACTTTACTTAAGTAGGTATCAATTCCCATATCATTAAAAGCAAGTAGGTACTTAAACGTAGTGTTTTATTGCAAGTGATGATTTACACCGTGCACGGTCAAAGCTCAACGTCGAGCGAACTTGTTTAAATTTCATTAATTAAACAACAAGCTCAGAATATTTTACTGCATAGTTCTAACCTAACATCGCGCAGCGCCCTCCAATAATTTTCAACACCACCTACATTAATGTGAGTGTAATAAAACTTTAGGTAAACCGTTACCTTTAGTATACCTACGTTTTTTACCTACGGTTTCATAAGGAGGGCCCTATTACTGAGACTCGCTGTCTGTCCGTCTGTCACCAGGCTGTATCACATAAACCGTGATAGCTAGAGAGTTGAATTTTTTACAGAAGATGTATTTTTGTAGCCGCTATAACAACAACTTAAAACAAAATAAAACATATATTTAACAAACAACAAACGTGATTTCGGACATAAAAGCGCAACGATACCGCGATGTATTTTTACTACTGGTGCCATCTGATTCTAGTGATGGGCGTGATAGACTGTTACGTTCACGGATTGGTTGGTCCAGTGTTTATTGTAGGGTTCCGTACCCACTTGTCATAGTGTCTGTCTATAGTTATTTGAATATTGTTAGATGTTCTGCTAATTATCGGCATGCTATGCTATGTATCTAATGATAGGTTAGCTCATAATGGGAGCTTTTGCAGTGGCTCTGCGGCCCACCGGATCGTAATAACAAGCCGACTCGTTCGCGTTCTAATAAGACACTTCATTAACTATAAAAATAAATAAATTATTTAAGTTACAATTGGTACTTACAAAGAAAACATTTGGTATCCTGGTTACTGCGATACAAGCTTGAGTTTTGTGTAGAGCTTATTTATAATGTAATTTGAGAAATGTTTAATAAGTTTCATAATAATAAATAAATATTGTAGCGTATTGTAATCAACAATCAAAAACGAAGAATACCTGCCTGAAGTATTGTTTCGTCATCTGTCTATAGTTTTTTGAATATTGCTAGATGTTCTGTTAATGATCGGTACGCTCTGCTATGTATCTAATGATAGGTTGGTCTTAATGGGAGCTTCTGCAGTGGCTCTGTTGTCCACCGGATTGTAATAACAAGCAGACTCGTTCGCGTTCTAATAAGTCACTTCACTAACTAATACAAATAATTCAATAATAAAGTAAGTGAAGGAAAACATCGTGAGGAAACCGACATGTCACCGAAGGCATGGGATATTCGCCAATCCGGAGTAGGATCCCGTGGCGTCTTACTGCTTAACCCCTCTAAGAAATCATGTACAATGGCCCAATTGTGAGGCTAAGTGCGGAAAACGGGCAGCGAAACTAACTATAAAAATAAATAAATTATTTACACACTATAATTTACAATAGGTACAAAGAAAACATACATACACAACCTAAATCTAGATGGCACAATGGGCGGCCTCATCGCCTAAAGCGATCTCTTCCAGGCAACCTATGGTGGGACAAGAACTATCTGGAATTTATTTATATGGTAATTATCTGATAATAAATATTCAAGATGTTAACTAATATCAAACAGGCTTCAGTTAGTTCCTCTTTTAACTTTTTTCCCATTTATTTAACGATCAACGGTTTAACATACCAAAAATCACAGAAATTTGTCTGGTATGTAAAATAATAGGAACTACTAATAAAAACCTCCTAATCTACTGATCTATCTAATAATCTACTGTTTTTAAATAGTAGCTCGTTACCGTGTGCTTAAAGAGTTAGTGTCTATTAATACAGTCCAGTATATTTGTACCTAAGCAAGTATGTTAAGCCAGAAACATAAAATTTAAACCAACTAATCTCAACCGGGTCATAAACCGAGTTAATTCGCAGTCACTGTCAGACCAGCCAGCCAAGCCAACATATACGTAGTTAAGAGTTATAATTTGAACGAGATTCATTTCTAAACTCTATTAGCCTTATTAATAAACGTGAAGTAAGGTCGGAGTAGTGAGAACATACTTTGTCTTTTTCCGTGACAAGAACTTTCAAAGTTGACAGACAGGAACAAAAAGTGGTAAAATTACTAAGACATTATTCCACGTTTATTAATAAAGCTATTTGAGTTCCACTAATAATATTCTCCCTTACCTGCTTATGAACGTTGACTATACCTTAGGGTCTAATAGGGTCAGAATCTCAGATCAAAAAGTAAACAAAAATCCCATACATTTATTTGAAAGTGACAGCTCTTTATTTACTTTTTCGTTTAAAATTGACAGTGTTTTCTTTACATTTTTAATCTAAGTTTTTGAAATAGGTAGTATTTGATGGGTTTAAGTTTATGTAACGTTTGTCTCTTTGTGTGTGACATGCATGAAATTTCAAAGTTAACAGACAATGACAAACGTTATATAAACTTAGTCATCGTTTATAAGTAAGTAATACCTACTACAAAGTAAACTAGCCTGTTCAGTGATTTTATCTGGTCTCCTCTGAGAACTTATCAAAATAGATTTTTCTTCTGTTTCACGATGTTGGATAGAAATTAACCTCATTTTTCGGTTTTAATCGCGTGGTGTTTTTTACTTTTAGCGTTGTTTAAATGCTCAACTTTTTGAGACCTTTACGGGTCTCTTCTTCAGGATTGACTAAGGAATCCTGAAGAAGAGACGAAAAATGAGTTTAATTACTTATCAACAATGATTATTTTCGGATAAAGAGAAGTTTATTTAATGTTCCACACTATGAACAATCATATGTTTCAACAAAATACATCAACCCGTTCAACCGTAAAGACGGAGCAACCAGATTCTCACATTTATAAAATTAGTTGGGATAATCTAAGTATAAATTCGACCCAAAAACAGATTTAGCGAGTCTGAACTACTCTGAACTGGCTTGCATAATGCAATTGGAGCGTGCTTTGCTAGCTACCACCTGCCATGCCATGAATAATGACCCTCGACCAACGCCGCACAAATATCAAACGAACTCTATTAACGGCATTATTGAGATTGACCTCATTTCATAGCTATTATTTGTCATTGTTTATTGAAAATTCAATAATTTGAACTGCTATTAATTAGTGTGAAGATAAATAAATAATATTTACATTGGGTAGGTACCTACCTACCTACCTACCTGTTCATTTACCACTTCCGCAAAGTCCAAACTCCATATGCAGTAAAAAGAATAGTGACAGAATATGGGGTCATTATGTCCTATTGATTAGACGACTTCTCTAGCGCGTTGGGAAAATACCCGACTGCAATGTACCTACGTGATTTCGGGTTCGATCCCGCCTGGAACAAGTATTTATGCTTAAAAATAAATATTTGTTTCCGGTTGTAGTGTCTCTCTACTCTCTATGTAGATATAGTATGTATTTACAAAATAACAATAAATATGTGTATCATATCCGTTGTTTAGTTACAATAATACAAGCTTAGTAGCTTACCATGGGGCTAGCTGTGTTATATTCAGAGAATTAATTAATTTATTACATACAGAATCAATAAATCGTAGTCTAGTATTGATTTGAATATACTTGAAGTGTCTATACCTACTTAATACTTTCCATAATGCTTACCTCTATGATGTTATTATTACATTATATCGTATGACCTACAAATGAACAGTAGGTACTCACATAAGAAATGAATAGAGACCCAACAATCACGAATATTAATAAAATTGTTAATGTAGGTGCTCAGGTAAAAAGGTAAGGCAGTCTTTTCAATTTTACTTCTATAGATAACAATTCTAAAGAAAAAGTTTCTAAGGTTTTTACAGCCTGAAGCAGCTAGAAACCCACCAGGCGTCTAACTACGAGACCGCTACCGTAGAATAGCCATCATTTATCATACCAAGTTACCGTCATTTACTCGCTTTGTGTCGAATAAATACGAAACAGTTTTTTTAACAAAAAGTAATTTAGGTCATTCCCTTTCATAGAAATAAATACATGCAAAATAATGAACTGACCTCAAACAATTAACAATCACAGTCCGTTAGACTCCAATTAATAAGAAAGTACGTAATTACAGGTAGGTAAGGACCATTTTCAATACTTTACATGTTATTATTTAATAACGGAGATTTTCCTGTCAAGGAAATGTGAGTAAACGCCGTAGGGGACCGCTTATTAACGAAAAAATGTAACCCCTCACAAGAACGATAGCAAACCGTGCTTCGTTTTCTAAAATCGAGAGCCGAATCCTTATTCCGTGTAAAGGTAATTTAGCGGTCTTTTTGGTAACGCCACCTTCGAATAAAATGAGAATTATTCGAGAGAGGTCTAAAACTTTTTCTTGTGGATCGAAAAAAGAGCGTGCGACGAGCTTAGAAACGTACTTATTAACAAGCGACAAGAAAGTTGACTGACAGAAAAACTCGAACTAAAATATGTAGTGTTGGGACTCGGCCGAGCCCTATTTATTAGGTTCAATCTCGTTCCACACGCTAAACATATTACATTCAGGTAACCTCATATATTTCTACAGGAAAAGTTTGTAAAAGAAGGAAACTCATGCCGAAGTGGGAAATACAATCTTCGTATCCGTTGCGTGAAAACATCTGGGAATATCTCTATGAGGGTAACGCTGGAAACTTTAAGTGCGCTAGTAAAAGGCGAAATAGGAAAGTGAGTAAACAACACGGGAACTACTACCGAAGGAAAACAATTCTAATACCTTTCATATTTATACTGCTGATGGTAGGAGTTTTAGGTAAGTACCTAACTATCAAACAATTACTAGATACCTACTATACCCATATTTTATACGTTTATATAGGTACTTTGTCCCGCGTAAGTCCCGATCCGGTGGGAAATTTAGCAAAAGATTATGGGTGGCCTATATCGTAAAGAACCCGGTCTCCCTCAGCTCTCTACTACCAGCGGTTTAGGCTGTGTGTTGATCCATCAGTCAGTCAGGACAAACATTTTACAGATATAGATTGAAAGATAAGCATTTATTTTATTAAAAGATGGACGGCAACGACTTTTAGTCAGCAATGCAAGGACTTTCAAACAGTTTTCTTAAATGATGCACCGGCCTATGTATCGGAACATAGACAAGTTCGCTTGCTGATACAACTTAGGTCAGTTATCTTTCTTATATTTTTAAGACGATCCTCTTTAAAAAGCTCGAGCTTAATCAAATAAAAAATCTAACGAAAAATTTATAGCGATAAGCCTGAAAAAATAGGACAGAAAGGTAAGTTAATAAGACCTATCTAGAAATTGAGTCTCTTTTGTCAGCAGCTGCGTAGAATAATAAATTATGCCGAAAGCACATTTTGGGAATCTATTATGTTTTTCCCTCCGTTAATATCATTGCTACAATCTATCTACTACTCTTCTATGACAAATAAATAAGTATCTCACGGTAAAACAAAGTTGCTTTTTAGGGTTCCGTACACAAAGGGTAAAAACGAGACCCTTTTACTGAGACCCCGCTGTCATTCCGTCTGTCTGCCCAGTTCTTACTAAGTCCATGGTCTGCCCTTCCATCCGTCTGTCATCATCAGGGTGTATCTTATGAACCGTAATAGCTAGGCCGTTGAAATTTTCACTGTTCCGTACCCAATTGTGATAGTAGTACAAACCCTTCGTGCGTGAGTCCGACTCGCACTTGGCCGGTTTTTTAGACTGCTTCTCCGCTATCTTCTAAGTCAGGATTTTGATACAGTTTTCAGTATAATTTACAGAATGTATTTCGCAAAACTTTGGATGAAATTATCCCAGCGCAGAGTTGAAGTGTTGATCTAAAAGTTAACAAGGCAAATTAATAAAGAGGCGCGTATTCGAGCGCATTTAACGGAATATTCACGTCTTCATATTCCGTGCAATGCATTAGTTAAAGTATAATACCTACATCGTAAGGAAAACCTCATTTCCAAGAACATCGTAAGAAAACCCATATCCAAGGACTCACGGTCCTTGGTCCTCACAGTTTGAAGGCAGAGACATTCGCCAATCCGGAGAAGGAAGAAAGACCCTTGCCTATAGAACTGGACTGATCTCTATTAGAGATTAGAAGGTCGCCTGAAAGTGTTCCATTTTAAGCTCGTCTCTGACGGACGAGCTTCATCAGTTCCAAAGTCAAACTGTTCGGGAAATTTTTACCTTAAAAAAATTGGATATAAATTCGAACGTCGTTGTTAGAATACCCACCATCTAGGTAATTTAACAGCCGAATACAGAAACTCCAGTTGAAATTTGAGGCGTACCTAAATAATTGAGCAGATTCTAAATTTAAAAATAGGATGGGATTTTTTTAATTTGAGAGGTGCTTAGTTGTTTAAGTAGAACTCAAATTTTGATTTTTGTTTCTGTATTCGACCGTAAGGCCCTTGCCCTACAGAGGGACAAGTTATCGGGCTAACAGTATTATAATAAAACCTAATTAACCAGGAACACCTGCAAAACCAGGGTAAGTCACTAGTAATGAAGTATTATAAAGCAAGGTCACATTGTATTTCAGGACATCTTTGGACGTCGAAAAGTATACCAAACACGAATGAGTTTATGAATAAATTAATATCGTACACGGGAAACAAGCTTCTAACATCAGGTAAGGCTTTTATTTAACTTGGAAAACTCAAACGTTAAGAAAAATCGAAATTGTAGCAGAAGCCGACCGTAAACATCTATTTCGTAACAAATTCTTTGAGTTAACCCAAATTAAATGCAAACGAGCATCTTTTTTTCATAAAACCTAATCTCGTATCTGACGTAACGAAGTGAAACTTGTGAACAAAATGCTGACTTAGTTTTTTCTGCTTAGTAAGTATACCTACATTATTATGTATTCGTGCTGTGATTGTAATAGTTAGGTACATTCTGTGATACAAGTGTGTAATGTTGGTGATTGATTACGGCTGAGGCCGTAGATCTGGCTGAAGCCAAGAGTTTTCAGAGGACCAAGGACGGTAACCATCGATACTCAAGTGTACCAATCATACCTACGTATTTGAACTTGAACATTTTAAACACACTTACGAAGAATAAATGGTTTTATTAATAATACGGTTTCACCCGCGTAAGTCTCGATTCCGTGGGGATATTGGGATCAAAAGTAGCCTATGTTACTCCACTAAGTATAATGGAGCTTTAATGGAGCGTTTTAGTGGTTTCGGAGATTACCCGAAAAATACATACATACATAAATGTTACCAACTTTATAATATTAGTACAGTATTAGTATAATTCGGCACTGATTGCACCGCCCTGTGTAACCCGTGCTAAAATATAGGTAATTTAAAGCTAAACCATTCCTGAATCTCTCTTTGAATGCAAAAAAACAACCTCTTTATTTAAAGTCGGCTACATTTATGTTTAAACCCCAACTATAGGTATACTGGGAGAGTGGAAATATTCATCAGTCCGCGATGAATGTTGCTCTAAGATGAAATATCTAACGCTAGAACTTTTACGGACAGAGCAAATTCTCAGGTGGGTGATGACCGTAGCGTAGTGGTATTAGGTATTAGCTGCTACCTTTGACTTCGATCGCGTCCTATGCTATACTAGGACTAGGGCTGTATGATAAGTAGGTACCCGTGTTTACAGACTGAGGGCACCACCGACGCAAAATAAAACATGTTATCATGTAGTGCCATGTTAACAACGATTACAGTCAAAATTTCAGAATGATTTGACGTGTATCTTTCTGCTATGTATCTTTTTAGGGCTCCTAACCCAAAGTGTAAAAACGGGACCCTTTTACTACGACTCCACTGTTCGACTATCTGTCACCAGGCTGTATCATGAAGCGTGATAGCTAGGCGGTTGAAAATTTCACAGAACAGAAATATTCAAATGTGTAAACGTGATTTTTTTGTTATAATAGTATGGAATGCGCGCGCGTCATGCGCGTTTGCAACTCGCACTTGACCGATTTTTTCTGTGTGAACTAGCAGCGCCGGTATTACCGGTGTAAGGCCCGATCCCGTAGAAATACCGAGATAAAACTATCCTGTGTTATTTCAGTTCTATCGACAGGTATATACATACCGAGTTTCATCGCAATCGGTTGAGCAGTATTTGCGTGAACGAGCACCAAACATACATACACACACAAACTTTCACCTTTATAATATTAGTAGAATAGAATATGTCGTATGTTTTTAACTACTTTTCTATTACTTTGACAGAAATTCACTTCGAATCAGAGGCAACGTAGTTACGGCGACAATTAAGGGTAAGATCATTTTTATAAAGTCTAAATAAATGTTCCAAATACCTTCTAGACATTATATATATGGTAGGTAGAGTGTGCCAGATAAGTCTGCGCGTGGTCTACATTAAACTACATTAAAATCGGTTCATCCGTTCTTGAGCTACGACGCAACACAGACAGACACGTCAAACTTATAACACCCCTTTTCTTCCGTCGAGGGTTAAAAAAAGCTCGTCCCCGTCACGGAACGGCTACAGCGGCGCGGTCTAGCATAAATCATCCTATATCTCCTATATCTCGCACGCACTCTACCTATCTCGCTTTCAATATCAAATCTATGCTGTAAACTTCTAACTCAATTCCGTATGAGTAGTTACACAGTACACACACAAGTACCTATTTCAGAAAGATAGATGCGAACATAACAATCGGAAAACTATCAAAACACAACGCGGATAAAATTATGCAATAAAATATGAGCCTTGAAATGAATCTTTAGAGTATTGGAGTAACTTTACGTAAACTCACAATACACGATGACATTTACGCTGACACTTTACCTAAAACAACCCACACTTACAGCACACATAATAAAGAAATTCCTGCATGTGTGCTGTAGGTGTGGTCTGTTTTAGGTAAAGTGTAAGTGTCATCGTGTAGTTTGAGCTTTACATTACCGAGAAGAGATGGGCCGACTATGATTTTTGTCGACTAGTTGGTTTTAAAATTGCCGACTAGTCGGTTTTTAAATTGACGACTAGTCGGCAATGCAGGTCATTATAATTAGGAGAAAATAGTTGAGCAGAGTTAGAAGCATAGTTAAGACGTTTTTGGTGCCCTGGTTGTGACGTGTTTGTTTACGTTTTTCCGACTACCCACCGTCTAACTGTAATACTATTTCAATAAATGTTGGTTTTATTGCATAAATGTTAGTTGAAGACTAGTCGGCACTTAGCGACTAGTAGGAAAAGCTGCCGACTAGTCGGCCCATCACTATTACTGAGCCGAATTTTGAAGCTGGCCTGAAGAAGCCAGGCAGCTAGTAAAACAAAATTCCGAAAAATCGAACCTTTTTCAATATTTTCAGCGCTGCAGCGGCGTTCTTGTCGCGTATTAATATTTGACGACCTCTGTGGCGCGTCGTGCGAAAGCGCGATTGCAATGCAGAAGGTTGCGGGTTCGATTCCCGCCGGGTGCAAGTATTTATGCTTAAAAAATAAATATTTGTGTCTGGTCTGGGTGTCCCTCTATGAATAATATGTATGTATTTACAAAAGAAAAATAAATATAAGTATTATATTCGTTGTCTAGTCACCGTAATACAAGCTTAGTCTTATCACGGGGCTAGATGGCGCTGTGTGTTGTTGGCACAATTTATTTATTTATTATTTATTAATGGAAAATGGCATACGATTGCAACATCGGCTCTAGTACTTGTACATAATATCTCAGTGTTTGTGCTGTGGGTAACATAATGGAGTTTCCACTTAACATCCAGTTACAGAAACAATGAGAACTCTGGATAGGCAATACTTAGAGGGTGCAATCGCGACAAAGGGCAGTGACACCCGGGAATGGGGCAGCCGAGCGGCGTTGTGGGGTGTAGTCCCTTTGTGGAGGGCATCGCCACCGCCTTCCACCGTGCTTGTACTGCGGGACCCTACCCCGGCCGATTGTTGGCCTTTCAGGTATGATGTATCTAGAAAACAGGCTAGCTCAGGGGTTCCCAAACTTTTCAGTATGATGACCCCTACTGATAAAAATTGGAAATGATTTTAAACGTCTAGCCCCCACCCTACTGTTTAATTTAAATCAAATCTTTTGATCTTTTAGTTTTAACCACAATAGTTACACTTATAGAAAGCAAAAGATACTATGAGAAGGTACTAGTAAGTAGCGCAGAACTCTAATCTGTCGTTTCTAGAGTTCCGTACCCGAAGGGTAAAAACTAGACTCTTTTACTAAGACTCCACTGTACGTCTGTCTGTCTGTCATCTCATCGGGCTTTCTCATGAACCGTGATAGCTAGATAGTTGAAATGTTCTGTTATGCTGCCGTTGTAACAACAAATACTAAAACAAACAATAAAATAAATATTTAAGAAAACTTAAAAAAAAAAAGTTTTTTTCTGTGATAATGATACGGAACCCTACGTGCGCGACTCCGACTCGTACTTGGCTGGTTTCTATTTATTTTGAAGACTCATTCCAAAATATTAATTTAGATCACAGTATGATATTGATAACACAATTTGTTATCTGATTACCAATCTTATTACTCCTCCAACTTTTTGTTCTACCTCTTTGGGGGTAATTACACCCAGATTATGAACCGCTGATCTAGCTAGACGGAAATGGCGGAAACGATTGTGAGCGGCACATAACCTAATATTCAAGATTATTAGGAAATACCAAGAGCATTTTTCGTGAAATATGAAGTTTTTCATGGGTTAAGAACCGCTTAAATACGCCTTTATACTTATGGAATGGTGATTCGCTATCAATGCTACGTATTTCACACAAATTAACTCTCCTATTATTTTTTTGCAGCATTAGCTTTATGTACCTACTCTTTCTTTCTTTTATATTATTGGAACGAAGTTTCTTATCGCGCGTTGCAAAAGGGGGCTAGACGGAAAAAATTAAGACCAAAAGTTGTAAAGACTCTTTTTTTTTGCTTGGAACTTCATTCCATCCGGGTGTCCCTTGACACCTCTCAAGTTTTTTTTAAACATAGTACTTATGCCATAGACGTACAATCTTGTTACAGCTCTGGGACTTATGCCTATTAATTTCACAGTGAAACAGACGGACAGACAAATGGACAAGCATTTTTTTTGTAGACAAAATGCTTTGCAGCATCTCCGCTGCCCATAGGGAAGCAACGGACTATGTCGACTTACCACTAAAAACCCCATCTGAGAACCTATTCTATAAGCAAAACGTCTCAACCATGTCTCAGCTCTGTTCAATTGATTTTAAAAACGGTTTAACATTATTTGGAAATTTTGCAAAGATTTGCTAAAGCTTTTGAAGTACTTACTAGAGATCTCTTGCAAAGTTACCAAAAACTGTGCGAACCGTTTTCGCAAAAAAACACTCAACTACCATACGAATACAATGAGAGTGTATTTTGAGTTTTCTTTGTAATTGTGTTGTGTCTGCGTTGCGTCTGCACTGCGTCTGTCATCTGTCTGCACTCTGTCTTTGTCATTGAACTGGTATGTAATTATTTACGAGCATCGAGCCTCTCTGAGGCGTTGTTGCGACATTTAAGTCATAGAATAGGTGCCTAGGTTCCCAGTCCTTGTCTAACTAAAAAAAACATAGAAACACTATCCAATTTGTAGCCCTGTGGGAATCTAGTTGGAAAGGGATAGAAGTCTGTGGAGACTTCAGAGAAAGCGAGATAGAGACAGTAGGAAAGCCACAGAATAGTAAATAGTAATTACAGGTGTCTTTACCATTGAGTTACAATACCTATAGTCAAAAACTGAAAAAAAATATGTCCGCGCCAAAACTCGGCGCACGCTGTCACGTGCGCAGAGTTTTTGTTTACTTCGTTCGAGCGACTTTGAACGTTGAACGTAGTAGGATAAAGTCTAAATTCGAGCAAATGTCATTTTAAATGTATGTAGAACGGCGCTCGGACATTTTTTGAGTGTTGTCAGTTAGAGATTGTGGCTCTATAGGTATTGTAACTCAATGGTCTTTACTTTACGATTCCTTTTTGCAGCGGTTCTACAGGCGAATTGCTCATTCAATTACCACACAGTCAAAGAGTGCAAAGTATCAGTATTGAACACATTAGACCTGACACTGCCAAAAGTGCACCTAAGCATTTTATTGTTTACGTAAGTATGACCAAACAAAAAAATATAATTCTTAGTAATGAAACTAACACATCGTGTCTCTAGCTAGAGAAATATGTGCCACTTACCTATTTATTAGATAAATACATATTTATCTAAATAGATATTAATATTGATTATAAAGAGGAAGGTTAGGTTTGTAGCGAATCGGCTCCGAAACTACTTGACCGATTTCAATGGAACTTGGCAGTTTTGAAAAAAACTATAGATTCCTATTAGTTATGAAAACTGATAAAATGAGTTCATTTCATATCAACATCACGAAAACCGAAGAAACTACTTATTTTTAGGGTTTCGTACCCAAAGGGTAAAAACGGGACCCTATTACTGAGACTTCACTGTCTGTCTGTCCGTCTGTCACCAGGCTGTATCTCATGAACCATAATTGCTACAGTTGACATTTTCAGATGTACCTACATATTTTGTATTGACGAAATTTTACGCATGTTACCAAATCAAAAATTAATTACCAGGCGGTAACAGACGGTTCTTTTACGTATTCTTAGAAATATTTTGTCGTTATTATTTTGATTAGTTGTAGGTACTACCATTAAATACCTATTAATGTTATTATTGCGACTGATTAGAAAGAAGCCCAATGTATGCAAGACTTAACCACAATAGGCAATCCCTTTGTCGTTGCCTTGAACGCTTTCAAATCATAGTTCCAAAGGATTCCTTACTATAGTCGCATATAGTATACCTACTCTAGAAATAAGCCCAAGAGTCAATTCATACTAGAGCGGAGGATCAATGCAAATCGAGGCGATCATAAGTTAACGTAGCAAATTCAACTTGACGACCTCTGTGGCGCGTGGGGCGAATGCACGACTGCAATACAGAAGGTTGCGGGTTCCGTTCCCGCCTGGAGCAAGTATTTATGATCAATAAAACACTAATCTATTGAAAAATGCACAAGTAACTAATTATTGTCTACGAAAACCTCCTTATTTTTAAAGCCCTTAAATCTATTATAAACTAATTAATTGAAAAAAAAAATGAACAAATAATTAATCTTATATATATATAAATGAAACCCGTTCCGTTGTCACGACATCACGCGTGAACGGCTGGACCGATTTTGATAATTCTTTTTTTGTTGTGTTTGCTATTGTCAGGAGAAGGTTCTTATGAAAGAAAAAATGCTGAACCGATTTGATGAATTTTATTTTTTTATACTAAACGACAGGACAACGTCTGTCGGGTCAGCTAGTATCTAATAAAAACCTCCTTATTTCCAAAATCCTTAAATCTATGAAACACCTATTTAATACTGAAACAATGGAGTTAATAACTAAATACAATAATTTGAAGTCGGGCGCGCCAACCTTACAAGTTAGATTAGTACCTACTTACTATTTACTGGAGCCTGCAAATTTATTATTTTCACCTAGATGTAGGTCCTTTAATTTTATATTTTACTAAGTTACGAGTAGTACTCTTAAAATGCAAACATGTAAGTTAAATTGTTAAACGTACAACTTTATCTACACCAAATTACATGAATACTAACATTATTACATAACGGAAATAAATACAAAGAATATTAAGTATTGATTAATTGTATAATATAATAATAAGTATTGACAATTAATTAAACGAACAATTGAGATCCTTTTCCTTTTTTTATTAAAAAAATATTACGGATTAGCATCCGTACATAACCGGAATACTTTTTAGTTTTGGTGTAAGAAAAGTTTCAAAGATCACTAACAGATGGCGCCGCTCAACAAATTCGATCGCGCTATCATTGCGTTTGGCTAACTATTAGTAATACCTCTGAAAGCAAAGCGAGTTGATTTGGTAATAGGTACTAAATGTGATAATTTTCGATTCGAAGTTAGTTATGTTTCTTTCTGTTTCTCGATTCTAGTTATGTTATAAAATAGCCACATTAATAGAGCAACGTGGCTTAGGAATAAATAATGAAATCGCTAACTATTTTTTTCACATTATATTGATTTTACCAAAGTAACACATTCAAACAGTACTGAAGCTGGACAAATAATTAAGAACGATTTATTAAACTGCTCGGTAAATGTTTTGTATGACACTTACATTTAAAAAATTACAATATAATATGTAGCGCAGAAAATTTAAAAATAAATTTAATATATTTTTGACTAAAATAAATAGTTAATAGCATATCCACAGCTTTTAAGTACTGTTTTACACTGGCGAGGCATTAACTATATTAATTTTTGATATATTGCAAGAGAAATAGAGTTCCATTCTTCTACGAAAACGTCGTACAGCTCGATAGCTCTCATAAATTTTCACACTTTGTATTGGAAACCTTTTTCTTTACTTCGAGCCACAGATTCTCTATTGAATTTAGATCTGGGCTGTTGGCTGGCCAATTTAAGTCAGAAACTGATTGCGCTGTAAGAAATTCCTTTACGGTGCGTGCAGTGTCCTTTGGATCATTGTGATGCTGGAATGTTCAAATAACCGGTAGAACGTCTTAAGCGTAAGATAACATTGTTTCTTCCAGTATATTTTTGTACTGGAACTGATCCATGTTACCTTCTATCAACTTTACAGGTCCAACACCATGTCCAAAACACCATCCCCAAATTTTCACATTCCACCACCTTGCTTTAATGTAACTTTCGTGTACTTAGGGTCGAATGCTGTATTCGCGGGACGTTGTACATATCATTTTCCATCGGAACATACTCTGTTTACTTTCGTATCGTCAGAAAAAAAGTACATTTTATCAATGTCGCACAGTTCAGTTTTCATACTTTCTCACTAATGTCAGCTGGACTTGCCTGTGGCAAAGTTTCAACATGGGTACATTTCTTGCTATCCTTCCGTGCAATATTTCTTTTATCAAACGTCTTCTAATAGTGCGTGCTGAGATTGCTGAAGGGTTGTTTTCACCTAAATATTATTTTCTCAGCTCATTGGACCCTTTAGAAGGATTTTGTTTTGCCATACGAACGATGTTTCGGTCATCTCGAGGAGTTGTTTTTCACTGTTTAGGTACACGCGGAACCTTCGAAGTAGTTTGATACGTAGCGAAATGCTTTACAGTGTGGAAAACCATCGTTTTTGCACATTGCAGATGGTCGGCTATCTTTTTGTATGACCAAATTCCTCTGGCGAACATTTATTATTACTTCCCTTGTAGATTTATCACAACTTTTATTTTTTCCATTGTTTTTTCATAAGAAGCAATCACCGTAACACAAGCTTAGTAGCTTACCACGGGGCTAGATAGCGCTGTGTGATGATCACAGAATTTATTTATCTCTAATAGCCTTATTAATAAACGTGGAGTAATGTCGGAATAATGAGAACATGCTTTGTCTTTTTCCGTGACTTTCAAACTTTCAAAGTTGACAGATAGAAACAAAAAGTGTTAAAATAACTCCCGACCTTATTCCACGTTTATTAATAAGGCTTTAATATAGGTAATAGATAAGGCACATTATTTCTTCATAGACAAAAAAAAATACGCGAAGAATTGAGAACCCCTTCCTTTTTTTGGAAGTCGGTTAAAAAACCCGCGTATTTTTTTTATCTCAAAAGAAAAAAATAAGCTAAGGTTTTTTGCGAAAATTCTAGGTTTTTTGCAAAAAAAAACGAATAATTAGATATTGCAGCGGTCGTCACACTTTTCTGGCCAAGGGCCACACAGGACAATATGGGTATCGGCACCGGGCCGCAGAGTAAGGGCGTTGGCTACTTATACGTATTCGGTTAATTAATTCTGTTATTTATTTCGCCTTAGGAAAATTGAAAACAAAATCATTTAACCGCCTTCAAAAAAAACGAGGAGGTTCTCAATTCGTCGCGTATGTTTTTTTTGGGATGTTGTTCACCGATTACTTTAAGACGACTTGACTGATTGAGATGATTATTTTTTTTAATTGCAAGGTGGGAGCTCCGAAATGGGTCCGAAATGGATCTGACCTGATCCGATCTTCGGAGATCGAACCGAACAAGATTGGTCCTCAAAATCCAGTAAATATTTCACTTTCGATCAAAGGGCTTTAATTTCAACAGATATGCGCTATAACTGATGATTTAAAAATCTAATATTTAAATTAAAAACCAACATCAAATACGAAGAAAAATAATAGAAATTCGTAAAAAAACCTGTGAAGTCTAAAGTCGGGCAGATGAATTATAAAGAAATCCTACGTAAATCTGCACGACTTCAAACTTCAGGCGTTATTTTACGGTTTTTTATTATTTTTCGTTTTTGAAGTCGGCATTTTTTAAAATAATATAAGAAAAATAAATTTATTGTAGTAACATGTTTGCAATAAAATAACGTATTTAAGAATTATGGTGTTGAACTTTTTAATTATTGCTTGTTTATATCGACATCTTTAGGACTACGTGCAATCCTCATTATATCTTCTAAATTAGTTGAAAGACGATTGCGGTATTTGTTTTTTAAAAAGCTTATTTTCGAAAATGAAGTTAAAACAAATTGTGCGCAGTCTTGTAGGTAAACGTTTTTAGTTGCTAGGTACTATTCCAAAATCAAATCTGTTTTGATATTTTTTATGTAGCGTAACTACAGTCCTTTTATCTCACGAGCGCGGGTTTAGCTTAATTATGTAGGTAGCTTTATTGTCCTTGTATCAAGTTTGTCGTAAGTACGAGCTCGCGTGCCTTCAGCATACACATACAAATTCGCGTCAAAATCCCAAAACTTTACTTAGTTGAGTTGACTATGGATATAATTTGGTTTGTCGCGGGCCGCACAAACCGGCCGCGGGCCGCAGTTTGACGACCACGGAGATATTGGCTATGCTATTTCTCAATCTTACTGAAAGAAGTTAGGATTTCTGCAAAAAACCTGTTTATCTAATTATCCTACGACATAGATAAGAATAAATTTGCTGTGTTAACTATTAGATTAGATTAAAGCTTAAACTTTGCACTATTATGAATAGTGCAAAGTTTAAGCTTTAAGAACAGCCCGGTTTATCAAAGCAAATACGTATACGTTTGTTTACCTATCTACAAATTAATCGCACTTCAGCGAATCATATTATTACCAAGTTTCATGTATGCATTTCAGGGTATCCTCACGAACAACACTTTAATAAAGTTAACTGAAAACGAATACATCGGAACGGGGCCTTCAAAACAATACTACGCACTCGACGTTAAGACCCCAATTAATAATATTATATTCAGAGTTCTGACAAACCACGGGAACGGTAAGTACACTTGTATTTACAGGGTACATTTGTACGGTGAAGCGAATTTTAATGAGAAATATTAATGTGAAACAGAATAACTGATGACTTACATTGTAAAGTCTCGGCGCAGCGTGCGAGGTATCATATTATAATTTGTAGATGTGTAGGTACCGCACTTACGGAGTGAAGTAGATGGAATTTTAATTTGTATTTCGAAATAAATAAAAATGTAAAAATAAATAAAAAAACATTTGTATTATTTAGTATACTTCTCTATAATTATAACGTACTTCCCAATTTCACGAATAAAAAATCTACTTACTTGCCCAACATTTTTTCTAAAATAATCGCTCATCTATGAGTTTGACAACTATCTCACCTGAAGGTAAGTGGTCTATACAAGGTGGATAGCACGATACAACATTAAACAAAACCCTGGGTTGTTAAAATAGTTTGAATAGTTTGGAATTGTATAATTAATCAGAGAACTGAAATTAAAAAAGTAAAATTTTCAAACAAACTAAATATCCTAAACAATTAAAACCAATACGAAAACCATGTACCCATGTGCCCAGTGTAAGTACGTGCCGCGGCCACCGAGTATTAATCCTACAGAGCAACAGCTTCATACAAGCCCGCGGTGGTAGGTACTCCACTACATGAACAGCTATGTGTGCGCAAAGCTGTGAAAAGTCACTCACCGCTTTCCGCTCGGGTTTGCCGAGAACCCGTCGGCACACTGTCGGTGAGAGAGGTCACGCACACATAACTGCGCATGTAGTGAAGTACCTACGCCGCGGGCTTGTATCAAGCTGCTTCTCTGTAAGATTATTACTCGGTGCCGCGGCCGCCTGGCGCTGGTGACAGTTTTGTTTTTAGATACATCGTGTAGCAAATTTAAAAAATGGAAAATAGTGTCCTGTCTGAACTACTCAACTGATTCTGTTGAAATTTGGTAGGTGGACTTTAGACGTGTGTAGGTATGTCCAGTTAAAAAAAATGTTGTATTATCCTATCCACCTTGTATAATATGGTCTAAGTTGTAGCGCATAGCAGCACGATATCAACTAGCTAGAAGATTGAGTTGAGGATTGGAGTTGAAGAGCTCATTGGCCTAGCTGCCGATTTTAAATGGTCGTGCGGGTTAAGCAACGCTTGGTGCGGTCATTACTTGGATGGGTGACCGATAATTTGTGTAGCAAAAATTGATATTCTCGAGCTCCTCCGTGCTTCGGAAGGCACGTTAAGCAGTATGGTCCCGGTTGTTATCTCCGATAGCAGTCGTTAGGCCTTAGGGGAAGATCTAGCTAGAAGTTAGGTAGCCGGCAGTGGAACAAGATCCGACCTGTCTTTCATAGTGGCTGCACCGGTTTACGTATCGAAACACGGACGAGTCAGCTTAGGTTCCTAAGTACCTATTATAAGGCCACACTGTGAACTCTCATTATGTTGACTTGATTCCAATTGGGTCTCGGGATGTCCTCAGGTATGGCTTATGCCTAAATTAATTCCCAGATTGTGAAAAATCTAAATATACGAGATTTATGCGGAGTCCGAAACTTTATTCTGCAGTTGACTGTAAATCACTGTACAAACTGAAATAGTCAATGAATAGCTATACTACACTGTACCTCAGTTTGTTCATGATCTACAGTAAACTGTGATCTGCTTGGATTATTTTAGACCCTTGCATAACTGCAGTAGGTATAATATCAATCTACACTAATATTTTAAAGAAGAAAGATTTGTATTTTTGTGTATTTGTATGCTTATCTACACTAATATTATAAAGAAGAAGGATTTGTATGTTTGGAATGAATAAACTCAAAAACTACTAGACCGATCACCATTAAATAGCTACATTCACCCTGAGTAACATAGGCAACTTTTAAACTCGATATTCCCAAGGGATCGGGACTTACGCCGGTGAAACCGCGGGACGCAGCTAATCCTATATAAGCCAGTGGCGAATATAATATTACCTTTCATGTTTGAAGGGCAATATTCTATAAAACTAGATAGGTAGCAAGCAGCACCAAAACAGAAGCACGCAAAGGACCACTCTCTCATTATGAGAAACTAAAAGCGCATCGGAAAGTCTTGCGACCTAAGTCACCGGGTATCCAATCTTACAGAGCAACAGCTTCATACAAGACAGCGGCGTAGGTACTCCACTACATAGCTGCATATGTAGTGGATTACAAACCGCCGCGGGCTTGTACGACGCGGTGCCTGCGTGGCGTGTAAATCACGCGTTTGATGTGGTTTTGCGAGATCTGGTAATTAGCCTAGTCTAAAGTAAAACAAATGTAATGTGTTTCAAGTTATATTAACCATAGACACGTTTACGACGCGCTCCAGTCCTGAGCCGAGCCTCCCCATGAGGGGGTCGCAGCGGGGGCGGCGGGGGCGGGGGCCGCAGCAGTCCCCCATTCATCTTGAACCTGAAATAACAATCATTCGTCAATATTTTATGATATTTGCTACCATTTGATGAGGCCAAGGTCTATGATGTACATTTTTAGAAGTTCACTGCAGTTACTGATCAATAATCATCAAAGATAAATAAAATAATTAAAGACATTTTCGTGTTCAAAAATTAAGTTAGTACTTTGAAAAAATACTGTTATCAAACAAAAATCAATAAAATCGCTATTAAAATTTCTCAATGTGGATCGATTCAAAAATAGAGCCCCAGATTTATGCTTTCGTGTTAGCATTCGTCAAACAAAGTATAGTGAATGTCATACCTGTGCAGCCCAATCTTCCTGAGCCGGAGGAGCTCCGAAGGTAGCGGCCGCTGGTGGAGGCGCGGCGTCTTCGGCCCACGAGGTGACCGGCTCGACGGCCTCGTACAGGTCCTCGTGGACTGGTGGCGCCACCTCTACCTTAGCAGGAACGACGGCCTGGGGAAACAAAATAATAAGTTTATAATGTAAGTTATCTTTGGGTTTTATGTGGAACTTGCTATGTTCCACAGTTTCACTAGAATAGTCACGAACCCGTGGGAATTTTCAAAATTTCTTCCTTATTGGATGCCTTTATCACATAAATAACTCATTCTCCACAATTCAGCTCTCTAATATTAGCGGTTTAGGCGGTGCGCTGATTAGTTGGTCAATCAGGACAAAAGCTTTTATAGATATTGATTAAAGTGGAAATTGAGCAAGATTTTAATTTAACCCAGATACTCTGGCATCAAATTGATGGCACTAGACATGTCGGCTACTATAGCGGCGGCGGTGGAGAGGCTAGTCCCTGTATCTGGGTTATTTTTAGTATTATTTAAGTGAACAACCCTTTTTACTGGCCTTTCAGATTTGCATTGGCTTACTGGATTCAAGCCAATTGACTCAAGCCCCCATCTGAATGGTATTATTCATACTAACAGCTGTATTCACAAACAACCCTACTTGGAGACTCAGTTATTGTCGCATTTTGCTGACTTTGTATCACCCACATGAGTAAGACAAAGTATTAAGCCATGCCATAGCCTATCACTTGAAGCTTTATGGCATCAGCTATAATTGACTCACCTGTTCCTTAGCCTGTTGTTCTTCCTTCTCGCTTTCTTCAGGGTCTCTGTAGAAGAACAGATCAACAACCACATCCCAACGTTGGTCACGTGCTAGCACACCACGCAGACGCAGAACTTCACGGGCCAGCAACCACCACATAAGACCGATAGAGTGGGATGACTATAATGAAAACAATATTCAGATTAGTTACTTGCATCTTATTGTTAGCTGCCCAACATAATAGAACCTACTTGTTGCTAATTTTAGGGCTTGAAGGAGTAGTGTTGGTCTTAGATATCCCAGCTTACATTTTCAGTACACATTAGTCAATGGGAATAGATATAAATATAAATAAACAGATATAAATACAATTTCAAAACATTCACCTAACAACATTTTACTTAGCGATAATTATTAGGCACCACACTCATTTTTCCATTCCCACATACTCTAAATCAATCCTAGATTTGATGGGTAAAATGGTTTTACTTACTTTAGTGTTGCAAGGGATGGCAATGTCAACAAATCTGAGTGGGGAGTCAGTGTTGCAGAATGCAATGACTGGGATGTTGACATACGAAGCCTCGGTGATTGGTTGGTGGTCCTGAGCCGGGTCCAATACAATCAACAGACGAGGCTCACGGAAGGCTGCTTGAATCTACACAGAGAAAACATCTATTGTTAAAATTAAATACAGAATTAGTACAGTACAAATTAGTGTTTTGTAGGAAATCAGAAAAGATTATAATCATTCTAGCATTAATGCTAATCAGTGGTTCCTTAGTAAATTTTATCATCATTACAAATATTTTCGATGAGTCTTCTTTGAGGTGATCTTTTTCCAGCATTCCCATGAAAACTACCACTGACAACAATTGTCTGTAAATTATGATTTAGCCTAACCAAGTATTAACTTCTTTTATTTAGCAACAATATTAAAATATGGACCCTCGATCTACACAGGTGTGATTTTACATTTTGTGACAGCATGTTTATGGCTACCGCACACCAGCTATTAGTTGTTTTGGGCCCAGCAGCGAAAGTATCCACAATTTACATATAAAAACACCAAGGAAATCATAACCTACTTTTAAACAGTAGTGTATCTTTTGAGTTTTTATTACCTGATTAGTGAATGCACCAGGTGTGAATCGCCCAGCAATAGGTGTGGCACCGGTGTGAGCTGCAAACTTCAGCACAGCTCGTTGACCGAACGGACGTGACGAGATCACGAACACGTCAGCTGGGTTCTCAATAGCAACAACCGCTCTGGCAGCCAGCACCAGCTTCTCCCATGTACGGCGAAGGTTGATCACGTGGGTACCGTCAGCACGACGCTTGTATACGTAGGTTTCCATCTAACGTAACAAATATTAAAGATTTAAGGTTATTATTGTAGGTAAAGAGAATTTGTGGGTTGTAATTGTTGTTATGGAAGTCAGTTGGGAGAATCGATCTTCATTAGAATCTGAATAAAGATGGAACGGATTCATTATCATCATTTATGTAGATTGATAGTTGAGGTTATGTTTTGGTTGTATTTTGTAACATATTTTACCTGGAAGTTAACGTTTTCAGACCCAAGATGGGTGGTTGCCGCCAACATCTTGGTGACATCTTCCTCGTTGAGGGCAAGCACATCTAAACCTCCCGACATCGTTGCGTTTATTTGAGTTACGATTAAACCTGAAACAACAGACCGGGACACTGTTTATCGAAAATTACGACTTTTTGATAGAAAATAACGTTCCGCGATTATGGAGCAGTTACCACATGATTCACTGATAATGTTTTTAAAAATTAAATTACAAGGATCGCTGAAATAAATAAAGATTTTAGAAAATTCTTACGCGTATAATGCCACTGGGAGAATGTTTCGACATGAAAAGATTGTCGTTGGACAAAAGCGAAATGTCAAAGTCGTGGACTGTCAATTTCATTCAGTTGTCAAAGTCAAACTAGCTTTTTCCTTCCCTTTTTCCACTTTTCGAGGCTGGCGACACTGAGTCTTATAAAATATTTCGAGTTCGATAAGAGGACAGTCTCCATTCTCTTTCTCCATACAAACGTAGTTGACGTTTTCCTCCCTGGCTAGAGACATTACAGCAAATATGTTTATGCCATAAAACCTATATCTGTCATGCATGACTCATGACTATGCATCTACCTTTTGATTTTTTTAAATTTTCTAATAAGGAGGAACACTGACTTTTATCCCGGCAGAGGGCGTTAGTTGGATGATCTTTGGTTTGAATTAAGAACTGTCAAACAGGTGTTTTTTACAACTCTCGGCGCCAAATTGGCCATATTGGTCTCAGACCATCGTTAAAAAAAAAGGATCGTCCGACGCCAGCGCCATCTGCTTTTAGCTTTTCGTGTGGCACCCCATTAACAAAATCTGAAATCGGCCAAGTAAGCGTTTGGGACGCATTACCGCAAAAGTGTGTACAAAATGTACTAAAACTTGACTAAAACCATACTAAAACTGATGTACCTATCGTAGTTAAATGAGGAGGAACACTTACTTTTTATCCCGGCAGAGGGCGCGAGTCAATTAATCTTAGGTTTGAATTAAGAACTGTCAAACAGGTGTTTTTTACAACTCTCGGCGCCAAAGAAGACCGTTCAAAATGGACCAGCTTTGTTCCACAGATATCATATTCGACACTTCAAACAATTTGTTGTAACAAATTGTTTCAATCGCAAGTTATGAAATATGGATTATTCGATTGATTACGTAAACTTAGAGCCATGGTGTTAGTATTTCCGTCCTATTCTTACTAGGTTAAAAGATATTGGGTGTTAAAGTTTCATATTTTTGGGAGTTTCACACAAAACACCACCAGATGTCGTTACTTGTCTCGAATGTCCATAAATCTGAATTTGTAAAACCATTAAATGACTACAGAATTCCACGTATCGGTCCAGAATTTATAAAGAAAAGATTTATTTTTAATTAATAAGATTTATTGACTGAAAGATGACTTGATTAACTGCCATATTGGTATACCAATTCAGATTTATGGATATTCAAGACATATAACGACATCTAGTGGTGTTTTGTGTGAAACTCCCAAATGTGAAACTTTAACACCCAATATCTTTTAACTTAATAAGAATAGGACGAAAATACTAACACCATGGCTTTAGCTCGCCTAAATCAATTGAATAATCCATGTCTCGTAATTTGCGATGGCACATAAAATAAAATTAAGGTACCTCTAAACCCCAGGTAAAATCCCTAAGGAAAAACGCCGATCTTCTTAGCCATATCGGCCTGAGACCGAAAGAATAAAAAAAAACTCGGCGTTTCCATTGGTGGAGGACCATCATCGAAAAAAAAAACTTTTTTTATTTACAGCTTTGCGTGTGGCACCCCATTACATGAGCAATATTTATTACCGGCCGATAAAATGTGGTAGAGCCATAAATACGACATACAGCAAAAAATACATACAAGGAACAATAGTGAAGTCAGTGTTCCCTTTTATTTATTTTTTTTGCCGGATTTTTTGGCGTATAGCAACACCGTCTTCGAATTGTATTATCAATGAGAGAAAAAAAGAATATTCTCTTTGGATTCATTTGCTAGTGCTGATGTGATTTTTTTGTCCTGTGATCATTTTTACCAGAAAAATTGCGTTAAAACTTACTAATTTTATCGTTCATTGTGAGACAATTCATGCATTATGACTACATTACATCCTTGACTGCAAGCGTTGTGCATAGATCCATATACTTAGTGAGTTATTTTGGAATTCGGTGACATTCCTGTGAAGTGCCTAATTTGATCATGGAGGCTATAGCAAAACACGATTTCACTGCAACTGCTGATGACGAGCTCAGTTTCAGGAAAAATCAAGTGTTGAAGGTATAGTTATGCTATTGGTGGTTTTCTCGAATGTAGAATTCCTTATCTGTTGAGAAATCGCTTCTAGAAGCTTTTCTATTACAGATTCTGAACATGGAGGACGATATGAACTGGTATAGAGCTGAATTAGATGGTAGAGAAGGATTAATACCTAGTAACTACATACAAATGAAAAGCCACAGGTGAGTACATCATATTCAATGACAGGATTTTCTGTTATCAAATTTTCACTACCAAAATCTTGGTGGATATAGATAGGGAGGTACTAAACTTATCCTACAAGAGACTCAAGCTCTGTTTGCTCATTAATTCTATTGACCACACATACTGCAAGTGTTTTACATACTACATCTTTTCATATAGTTGTGTGGCTCTCCCAGTGTTAGAGTTTCCAATTTGCCCTTTTGCCTCCAACTTGACCTGACAACTTCTATCAAAGTTAAAAGACCGGGATCAACTTAAATGCCTAGCTCTTAGGCTTTCACACAATCTGACCCATTGCACAGATGATATCAGCCTATTCTTAAATTTTTCTCACACATTACATTAGTATTCACTAAAATAATTATTATCTAGTAATAATACTACAAGGTAATATTCAAAGTAATACTGTTTTCAAACAAGAATCTTGTTCCCTTATTGAAGTCAATTGTTCTTTATTATCTCCCACTGTTAAATTATGTGGTAGGTACCTACCTACTTTGTTTCAATTAATAACCCTGTTAAGTTGTTAAGTTTATCAGTAAGCACCTAAGTTATTAGGGTACTTAAGTTTTGGAGTCGTAACTTGTAAAACTTTAATGAACTTGGTAGGAAAAAATGTCATTTTGTAGTTATCAATGTTACATTTATCAGTTCTAGGAATTTGCTTCTGAATCATACTACCTACCTATTCTCAATCTGTTTGTTTTTTCTCTATTTCTGACTAAATGTTTGCTTATGTATAATGTGAAACTTATTTTTATGCTGTGCAAAGTTATTGATGTTTTCATTTAAAAAGTTACTTTTTCACAATTCAATGCTGGTTGTTATTGGAAGCATGTTCAGTTCACAATTAAAAAACATCCCTGAGTGATATCAACACTTTAGTGAGACACGATTGTGAGAGCAGACTTGAGCCTGACCTTTTACAAAAACGAAATAAACATGATTAATCCAGAAAATAATTAGGAGTTCACAATAATCAAGTCACAAAAAGGAAAATGGCTTAATTAGCTAAACAACTGATGTATCCCAATACGGAATTCCCTAATTATAAAAACTAATTTTTCCTTAACAATACCAACAATGTTTACCAGGTACATACTCTAGTTAGTCGTACATGTACTCACTCACACCAACATTCAAAAGTCTCGTTATCAAATTCCAAAACAACCTACTCTGTGTTCCTGGACCCTGTTTAAGATTCTATATTGTACTTATAAGTCAGCTGAGAGACCTTTTGCTATTTGTTACTTGCTTTACGCAAATACTACTAAACCAATTGCAATGAAACTTGATAAGCAGATAGCTGAAGATGATTACCCAAATTATCGCAGGATCGAGACCGCGGGGCACATCTAGTATTATTTATTATACATTTGACATAAAAGAAATGCTCAGCTACAGCCAAGCTGCTAAGACTATGATAGTTAACAAACAAACAAAACGAACATGATATCAATTACTATCATACTAAAGTCATAAATATTTTTCAGTTGGTATTATGGAAAAATCACAAGAGCAGATGCTGAGAAACTTCTTCACAATAAACCAGAGGGTGGTTTTTTAATTAGAATCAGTGAATCAAGCCCAGGTGACTTCTCGTTATCAGTCAAGTAAGTAATAATTTTTACAGCTTCTTATTTTAATCTCAATCTTTCTTCTTGTCCAAGCAATGTTCCCAGTTGCATCCCTCTCGAGAGCCGGGTTAGATAGAGTTAAAATATTGATATGTAGCACTAGATAGGCCAGTAATTCAGGCCTTTTTTAAACATGTTTGATGACGGTTTGGGAACATACTTGAGCGTGCTACATATGTCTTATATGTAGCACGCTCAGATGGAAGACAAGTAGAACAAGATTCGAGACATATTTAGTGACTGAACTGGTCTATGTATCGGACAGACGAGTCCACAATCTTTGTGTAGATAAATGGGCTACTGCTTTCGAATTATTCTGTCACAAATGCACTAGTATAGATAGCACTGCTCACCTTTAGATATCATTCAATGTCTTCTTATTTTAGTTAAAAGTCGTATTTGGTAATCAGTTACAAAACAAATAACTAGCAACATGCCTTAGCATATTGTTTGAACAGCTATTTCAATATTGTTAATTTGTTCAAAAGTCTGGTGTGATTTGCATCAGTTATAATTTATAATTGATTTTGTAAAGTGTTTATATCGAAACGTTGTTTTCTAAATTAAGTACTAACTTACCTACCTACGCATTCGAATGTGTTCAAATACTTAAAAAAAACTCACAATGATTGAATCTATTTATAAATAACATTAGACATTACGTAATTCTACTAATATTGTTAGTGTGAAAGTTTGTGTGTAAGTAAACAAGTTTGTTTATTACCCAAAATCTTTTGAAACGATTACCATTAAACCTGTGGATGAAACTCTTTAGAAAGCTGCAGACCTGGAATAATACTTAGGCCACTTTTTATCCCGATTTTATCCCCTCATTGATAATAGTGTATAAACCCAAAGTCTGTAGATTTTTCTACTATTGATAGGACCCCCCGATCTAAACTCACCAGACCAGTGGCCAGATGGTCCTCAGACGTTGTGGTCCTAGATAAAGTAAGACCATTTAGGCCCAACATTCATGGTTATGAGATCTCTGTGGCGCGTCGTGCGAAAGCGCGACTGCAATGCAGGAGGTTGCGTTTTCGATTCCCGCCGGGTGCAAGTATTTATGCTTATAAAATAAATATTTGTGTCTGGTCTGGGTGTCCCTCTATGTATAATATGTATGTATTTACAAAAGAAAAATAAATATAAGTATTATATCCGTTGTCTAGTCACCGTAACACAAGCTTAGTCGCTTACCACGGGGCTAGATGGCGCTGTGTGTTGTTCACAGAATTTATTTATTTATTTATTTATCTTCCAAGAGTTTGGGCCCTGTAGCCCGGGTATAAAAGAATATGGCTACAGTATCCTCTGCCCGTCGTAAAAGACGACCAAAAGGGGTTTCTTGGTGGGAGGCTTCGCGGCTTGTTACCACCCATCGGTCTAAAGGTCATAGCCCACTTACACGACTCTACTCCCACCCGGCAAAAATAATGTAATTCAAATATGGGCTTTAAATATTGCTCTTTAGATATATTTTACATTGGCATCATAAATTAGCAGACAGCTCGCTTTCAGCGAGCTTACCGCCGTCAGACTGCTCGTCAGTCAGTGTAAAATATATCCACCCGGCAAAAATAATATAATTCAAATATAGGCTTTAAATATTGCTCTTTAGATATATTTTACACTGACTGACGAGCAGTCTGACGGCGGTAAGCTGAAAGCGAGCTGTCTGCTAATTTATGATGTCAATTTAAAATCTAAAGAGCAATATTTAAAGCCCATATTTGAATTACATTATTTTTGCCGGGTGGGAGCAGAGTCGTGTAAGTGGGCTATAACCTTAAGTCGTAGCGCCAAGGGGCTCGTCCGTATTCCGATACATTAGCCGGTGCAGCCACTAAGGAAGACGGGTCGGATCTTGTTCCACTGCCGTCTTCCTTCTTCTAGATGAGCGTGTATGGTAAGTGATGATAATATGATCTGAGATCATATTATCATCACTTACCATCAGGTGAGATAGTGGGCAAACGCTCATCTTGTCTAAAAAAAAAAGAAAAAAAAGGGTTTGTTGACAATATATACCTACGCGAAATGTAGTCGTTCACACGCCATGCGTTGTCACTCACTACCCACCCACATCAAAATCGTATTTCGTAATTGATTGAATGTACTAACTATACAAAGACTGGTAGGTATGAGATCTCAACTTAAAACTCTATTTCCGGAATACCTGTAAGCTCATTTAGATCAAAGGATTCCATATTGTAGGGAATTTTTTAACGATATTTCGTACAATAGCTTAGAGGCGTTACTGACCTATTTACATTACGTATTAAGGACCCATATAACCCCAATTGCGTGACAGCGATAAAGCTAGCGAATTTCAGATGTGTTATTGAAGGACGTAAGATGCTAGTACGCAAAATTTTAGAGCGTAAAATCAAACAATTATTAATTACAAGATAACAAAACATTAATTTCGAATATTAAAACATAGATCGACTGCATTGAACTAAGATCAGCTCATCTACAATGTAAAATAAAATGGTGTAAGTAAAATATTGACTGACTAGTGCTATTTATTTGCAAAATTTAGAGGAAAGTTTATGATTTTATTCTATCGAGAAAATTTTCTGTAATTGTGTTTTCACAACATACAGGACCTAGTATACATCCTGAACTTTAATAAGCATTGTGATCCAAACTAATTATTCAAATAAATTTTATAGTTAACCGTCTGAGAAAAATCAGTTCTGGCCAACTACAGAGGCTTAACTGACTATACTCTAATGTTCTCAAAGAAACGTAAACATTATTTTCATTATAAAATTCATTGATTGATGTCATTGTCGTTCATCACAATACAACAGAGAAGTGACTAATACGAAGCGCGACAAAAACAGTTTCCTCGTGGGAACTGAAAAATGGCAATCAATAGCTCGCCGTGTCCCATTTAAGCAGACAGCAAACAATTCTGTTAGAGTTTAAATTGGTTGTTAAAAGAAAGAAATAACCGGCCAAGTGCGAGTCGGTCTCGCGCACGAAGGGTTCCGTTAAGCTCGGTACTACTATCACAAATAGGTACGGAACCCTTAAATAAACACTGGACCTGCCAATCCGTGAACGCAACACGAACGTTAAAATTTATTTTACCACTGGCGCCAGTCCATCACTATAAGCCGCAAGTGGTAAAAATACATCGCTGTATCGTTGCGTTTTTATGTCAAAAATCACGTTTGGTGTAAGGGAGATCCCCTTAAATATTTGTTTTATTTTATTTTGAGTATTTGTTGTTATAGCGGCTACAGAACTACATATTCTGTGAAACAGAATTGCCTGGTGACAGGCAGACAGCGAAGTCTCAGTAATAGAGTCCCGTTTTTACCCTTTGGGTACGGAACCCCATAAATGAGTTTTGCGCCTTCACGTTTATCATATGAGTCACACAACACCCGACCTATCTTGTAGATTTATTTTGATTTTCATGTTACCGAGTACGGACGGGTGATGCCGACTGCTGATGTCCAATGAGTTTATATATGGTAATGATCATTGATGATTAAATAACTCGTTTTCTCATTATCGGTATGAATAGCGAGCGACAGTTAGCAGATATGTTACCATATGGACCATTTTTGGAGATTTCTATGTTTTTTTTTGCGTATTTGTATGGAGTGTTGAATTTTGATTGCGTATTAATTTTGTAAATGTCGCATTGAATACCTACACTGTCTTGTTGTCCAAAGACTATTTATGTAGGTTGAAGATAGAGTACCTTTTCAAATTTAGAGTCCTTTTCATAAAAGTCAGCGTCAGACATTGTTCCAAAATGTTCATTTTTGTTTTATTTACAAACTAGCTGCGTCCCGCGGTTTCACCCGCGTAAGTCCCGACCCGTAGGAATATCGGGATCAAAAGTAGCCTATGTTACTCAGGGTGAATGTAGCTTTCTAATGGTGAAATCGGTCCAATAATTTTCGAGTTTATTCAGAACAAACAAACTTATACTTTATAATATTAGTATAAATAAAGTATATAAGTATTATTTAAGTATAGATATTATTAAGTAACGGGGTATTTACTATGTTTTGTTATTTAACGGAGTTCGATATTTCGCCACTAATTTCAACTGACTTGTACGTTATTTAATAATATTTTTAGGGAAACCAACCATGTAAGTTTAAAAAAGGCTTATTTATCTGAATATCGATGGCGTGTAGCCCCCCGCTCGGGCATAGAATAGGGTTACCCCTTCCAGTGGCAAGAGGTGGGGTAGTCTCCCGCGAATGCTCTTTTACGACTAAAAGACGAATAACGGATCTACGTGAGACTAAACTAGCGAAGCTGTAGTTCTTCCTGCGCGGTAGATATTAGGTAAATTACTTAGTTCCAATGATGGTTAGTGCCAGGCAGACGGCTGGCGAAAAAATATTGCCCTATTTATTTGCAGTGGTCAGTGAATATTTACCTATACCGACTCCAAGTAGTTTGGGATAAGGATAGGAAAAAGAAGAGGGTGTAATTATATCGATCTTTTACTTTGTTTTCGAAATAAAATAATATGAAATGCCGTTATTATAACAAAAGGATATTGCAATAAGAAAAAAATATCTTGAAAATAGACTTAAGTTCCTGTTGGAACCGGGGGATTCCTTTCGTGACAAGCACTCTAAGCTAGGCACACAACAAATTGGTCTAATAGGTATACATACACACGTTGAGTTTGACGTCAAACTTCACCCATATTGGGTAACCTATGTCCTCTTACCACTCGAATTAACGACTAGGTTTCACGAGTAGAGGTGAAAGTTAGGTGTATTTATATTGTGAACATTATATGTTATTTATAGCTAATAGGGCTTTACAACTTGTCGAACTCAACATAATTATAATTAAAGTAATATACATTTTTTTTACCCAACTAGAATTTGTGTTTATTTAGCCATGTATCATCTCTTCCCGTGGGTTTCGTAAAAGGCGACTAAGGGATCTGAGGGAGACTAGCAAACCTTAAGTTCTCCCCGCGCGGTGACTGATAAACTGCTTGGTCCCTAGGAGGGTTGGTGTCAGGCAGGCGGCTGGCCGTAAAAATATTGCCAAATCTATTTGCAGAAGGTATGGTCAATGATGACTTACCTACTGCGCCGACCCCAAATTAATTTGGAGTTTTGCTGTCCGGCTCCCGAGAGGGATGCAAACGGGAACATCGCTCGAATGAGAAGACGAATTTGTATTTATTGTAACAAACCTTAATTTAAAAACACAATAAAATTGGGAACTAAAATACTTATTTTTGGCAAGTCCAACGTATCGAGAAGTAGAAGAAGAGATTTGTAAATGTCGCGAAACATTGAGTATTGAAACAATGCTAAAAGTAATAAACACCACGCGATTAAAAAACAGAAAAATGAGTTTAAATTGAAATCCAACAGCGCGATAATAGAAGAAAAATCTATTACTAGTTTGTGTTAGGAAATTGAAGCGTCAAAGATAGCTCTCACAACCTCGACAAAATTAGGACCTGAGTTCATCGTGCAATGAAATGAAGCGAAACGTGTGCACTGATAAAACATTATTATAATATCGTAGTTGAAATAATGAAATAATTGGCTAAATAGACATATGGATTTTATATTTTTGTGGCACGTTTGAGCATAAGCCATAATTATTTGTTAAATCTATTAGGTAAGTATAGATTTTTCTTCTGTTTTCGCGATGTTGGATTGAAATTAAACTCATTTTTCGTGATAGGAAAAAGACAGAACAAACAACATTACACAGTGTTCCCAAGGCCCCCGTCACCAGACATTTTTTCTGACCCCGAGGATTGACGTAGTTAGTTATGCTGATCAATTGACTAGTAGTAATCCGGGGTCATAAAGTTGGCTGTTTAGAAGAAGTCAAAAAACAGAAAAATTGAAATATTTGTTATGTCGTTGGTATTTTTTGAATTATTTATTTATTGCCTTTTGCGCTACTTAATTACGGATACTTACGCGGGACCACCGAGGAGTGCAAATTGTCAAATATAATTTCATGAGCATACGTAGATATCTATTTAGTGTAATTTAGGTTTCCTTAATATCTAATTATTAGTAATCAGGTCACGAAATAAGATTTTCGATACCGGCTACAAATGACAGCGGCACTAGACTGGTCCCTCAAGTGTCCCTAATTTTTATTGAGACCCTCGTAATTACGGGGGAATTACAGGAAGAGACAAAACTCATCAGCCGACTCGTAAAGCGTTACATGCATACAAATGTTGAGCATAATTTGTCCCTACTATCATTTCATGGTAATTATTTTCTTTGAATGTTGTTTTCGTCCTAAAAGAATATTCGGTTACAGTCCTCCTCCAAAAATCTTGTTATTTATTAGTTATTTATTCTGTTGTTTAGATAAATAGGTAGGACAAATTTTTAAATAAAATCGAAAAAAAAAAACACATCCGAACTCGGGCCAGACAAATCGATCCTGCCAAACTGCACGGCTTTAGAAGTCTTGCAGGATCTAGACTTTAGAAGTCTATACCCTATTTCAGATGACAATTCTTTGTTTACATTTTTGATCTAAGTTTCTGAAATAGAGTAATAGATACTGCCATCATCTGCCCAACTTCAGACGATTGTTTACATTTTTAACATACAGTGTGATCCAAGGATATTAAGTTGAAAGGTTGTTGACCTAGACGTCTAGAACATAGACTAGACTAGGCCGAAGACATAGACTTCGAAATCTACCTCGAATTTCCAAAAGTTGTAGAACAAAAGTTGTTCGACTAGACCTCTAGAACAACCCCCTTTCGGTTTAATACCCCCTCTTCGGAACACCCAGTATATCAGTACATGTCGCTTACAACTGGTGCTCATCTATTAATTAGAAGAAAAAGAACATTTTCACAAATACATTATACCATCTGTTGATGTCAAGGCGGGCCAATTTCATATCAATCACTTTCCAACTGTTCTAATACAATTTTCTATTCGTTGAAACCTGTTGACTGTCAAATACATAGATATCGTATATGATTCATGCATTTCTGAAACAGGTTTACGTTTGTACATTTAAAGGGGCCTCAATTTAGCTGTGTCACTTATGTATGAATTATGATTATAGGTTCCTTATAAATATTTTAAGTACTAAATAATAAATAATATAAATAAATTGTTTATTTCAGTAACCAAAATATACATTACATTTTTTCCGGTTTGAGGCTTTCTTTTAAGCGAATAACGCTTGTGTCAGAAAGCCCCACTCTTCCAATATCATTATTTTAAACTTAAATTTAGTTACCATCGTCTATTAATTAATTACGAAATCAAAATACAAAAAAATAATTAGAAAATAGAAATTCCTGACATTACATCTAAACATTTATAATATTTGAGATATTACTTTGCAAATTTAATTATTAGGTAAATCATTAAATATAATTCAAATTATTAAATTACAATTATTTATCTAAATTACATATTAGGTATTTTCAAATTATTATATACTATTATTATTATGATTTTTTTTTATTTGGTTTTAAGCTTACAAGAAACAGAAAAGTAAAGTTACATATGAATAGTTTGTGTGTGTGTATGTGCGAATGTTTTTGTTATGTTTATGTAGTGGTATTTGTAATGTATGTAGTGACTTTACGCGAGTGCGCTATCCTCTAAAGATTTAGGATCGCGCAAAATCTTCATTTTAGGTGATGTGTGCTTGATTTGTGAATGTATGATTGAATGATGATCTTATTTCATGTATTCCAGTAGCCGCTCAACCTCAGCGTAATTACGCGCAAGAAGCCATTCCGTCAATTCCCTTTTACATGTGTGGTAGTTCATAGGGTAGATATTCAAGGCTCTGTTTATGCTGTTATAAATGTGAACTGTCTGTGTAGTAATTTGTCGTCTAGCAAATACCGTTTTAATTATTGGTCTAGAAAGTATTATATCAGACCGTCTTTTGAGTTGCATACTCGGGTCGAAACCAATTCTCCTATGTGTTTTTAGTACTAATAGCAGCACATAAAGTTTTCTTACTGAAAGGACTTCGCTCAAGGTATACAAAGCATCCGTAGAGAATCTGTAGGATTTAAAGTACATAACTTTAAGCAGCGCTCTCTGAGCGCGCTCTACCTGTAAAAACCTAGTTTTAGAAGCTCCTCCCCAAACACCTATGCAGTACCCCTGTACAGATTGTGCAAGAGCTATATAAATCTTATTAAGCAGTTCTAATGTAGCAATGAACCTCAGTGTCTTAAAGATCCATATCAGTTTTCGAATTCTATTGCAAATAGCGTCAATTTGCTGATGCCATGACATATGTTGATCTATTTGCAACCCAAGATACTTTGTTGAGGAAACTCTACTAATAGCAGCACAGTCACATGTAATGTCGTGAGGGCTATCTGAGTCATGCAATCTTACAGTAAAGTCTTTTTCTGGTTGGGTTGTGGCATTGATTGTAAAACAGGTAAAGTTTGTTTTTTGAATATTGATGGTTAATAGATTCGCTCTGAGCCATCTCGCTATTTTAGCTAGACCTATTTCAGCTCTGTCGCGAAGTTTTTCCCAACTTGTGTCAGAAAAAACCACAGCAGTATCGTCAGCATAAGCTAGAACTTTGGCGTTTTCGATTTTTATATTACACAAACCATTAATATAAACCAAAAACAGAGTCGGACCCAGTACACTTCCTTGGGGCACTCCATATTTGACAGGAGATTCCCTACTTATATGTTTTCCAATTTTTACGATTTGTGACCTATTACTCAGATAATCCGTCAGTAGTGAAAGGCTTTTACCTCTAATACCAAAGTGTTCTAGCTTATCAACGAGAATGGGAATATGAACGGTGTCAAATGCCTTTTTCAGATCTATATATACTGCCAGACACCTCTTACCCTTATCTAGTTGATCAGTGATAAAAGAGGTTAATTCTGTAATAGCGTCTTCGGTAGAAGTGCCACTTCGAAAACCGTATTGATTTTCAGACAGCATATCAAATTTATTTAGGTAATTAAGTAAACGTCTGTTTATGATTTTTTCTAATATTTTTGAAATAACTGGTAAGACTGAAATCGGCCGATAATTATTAACATCGCTCATATTCCCACCCTTATATACCGGTGTTATTATAGATCTCTTTAAAGGCTCCGGAAAGACTCCCTGTTCAAAACATAGGTTTACAAAATGGCATAAAACTGGGACAAGTACATTTGTCGCAGCTTTAATGAATGTCGTAGGAATGTTATCCCAACCAGGGGCGCTACCAGTTTTCAAATTCATTATAGTGGACCTAATTTCTTCAGCGTCTGTACTGAAAAGGACAAATGAGTTTGATTGATCAGCATGAGCATCCAATTCAATGTTATGACTAGACCCATTGCGCTCAGTTAAGATATCCTTAGCAAGAGTCTCACCAATACTGACAAAGAAATCGTTAATGTAGTTAATTGATTCATCTGGAGTAGATTTGATATTTAAGAGTTTTAAGTTATCTGTTTTAGTTTGTGTTGTGTTAGTGAAAGTTTTGATATTTTTCCACAAGCTTTTAGAATCGTTAGCTGAGTTTGTTAGTTGCGCTCTTTCGTAATGTCGTTTAAGTTTTTTTATTAAGTTATTGCAGTGGTTTCGGTATCTCTGGTATGTAATTTTAAGGGTTTCATTATACGGGTCTAGTCGCACTTTACGTTGTAAGTTATTTCGGTGCCTTATACATCTCAAGATACCCCCAGTCATCCAAGGCTTAATCATTTGTTTTTTCCTTGTCACGCGCACGGTTTTGGTATTTTCCCTTAGTGATTCAGTTATTTTATTTATCAATATATCAATAACAGTGTGTGGATCATTTATTTCGAGTAGCTCTGAAATGTTTTTTTCTATCAGGCTCAGGATCGCTTTATTAGTATCTGTAACTGTTTTAATTTTATAACTTGGTTTCTTTGCTTGTAAACAGGATAGCTTTAGTACAATAGTCAAATGATCTGTGATAGAAGTATTGAGGATTGCGATTTGGGCAGCCAGCCTATCTTTTTCCAACTTTAAAATGAAATGGTCCAAGCAAGCCTTTCCACGAGTTGGGATAGCGTGTCCCGGCATAAGTCCGTGCATAGGTAGCGTATAAGTACTATAATACTAAGTATAACTATATTTAGGTATAATTACTATTTCAATTTTAAAGTTTTTAATCAGACATTTGATACCTGAATAGGCTTTGTTAAGGTAAAGCTGAGCGTGGCTTTAAAAAAACATAAATACAACGTATTTTGAGGACGTTAATTTAAGACGAAAGGGGGCTGTTGTAGACGTGTAGGCGAACTACTTTTGTATTACGATATTTGAAAATCAAAGCATTTTTTGAACATTTTGAAGTTAAAGTTTACTTAAAATCAGCTGTTTCATAATAATATTATAGTCTTATTTATACCTTTTATTTATTTGGAATACTTTTTATGAATTGTCGTTACTTTCAAGAATAGGTGGGTTTTTTTCAGTCAAAAGTAGTTTGCTTGGCCGTCTAAAACTACCCCCTTTCGGCTTATATTACCGCCCCCAAAACAAACTGTATTCGGAACCAATCATCATTTAATGTCGGATTCTCAGTTATTCTTCTTTTCGTATAGTGGTGAGGAGACTCACCGGAAGTTCTTAGGTCGCCCTTAGGCCTCTAACTTGACCTAACGACTGCTATCTGAGATAACAACCGGGACCAACTGCTTTACGTGCCTTTCGAAACACGGAGAGGTCGAGAAAGTGATTAAGTGCCTCACAAATTATCGGTCACACATCCAAGGTATGACCGCACCAAGCGTTGCTTAACCCGCACAACGGGTTAAGTTACCAGCCATCTCGGAGCTCGGATTTAATCTCGGATCATAAGTTACCAGCAAATGGTATTGAACTTGGCGTTATTTATGAAAAGCAATTAAACAGACGTCGAACGAAAGTTTTAAACCTGTTCCTCAATTGAAATCTCGTATCAAGATCGTATAGAAATGCCGTTTTTTACTTGCCAAGTGATCTATGCTAATATATTGAGTGTGAGACGTTTAGAGTTGTAACATCTAGTATTTTAATATTTTATTTAAATTCTTTGACATTTTGGATAATTTACTTATTTATTTTCCTGTTTATATGACGTATGACGCTTTCTTTCACAAATATATGTTCCTACTTAGTTATTGAAATGTTGTTAACGACCAGTTAAGTTAAGGGGTTGTTCTACACGTCTAAATCAACAACTTTTTGTTCTACAAATTTTTTAAATTCGTAGGCTACTTTTGATCCCGATATTCACACGGGATCTGGACTTACGTGGGTGAAGCCGCGGGACGCAGCTAGTGTCCTAATAATACGCCCTTACTTATAAACACGATAGATGAGCGTTTGACCACTATTACGAAGAGTAATGAAATTGTCTAAGAAAATGTACACGAAACTTTACTCTCCCATGAATAACATGCCCATTATTGCCCATAGCGGCTAGGTGTACGGTGAAAGGTACACCTAAGCACAGTGTGGGTGTATACAAAAAGAGGAACCTTCCATGCCCTATACGTACATTTTAACTCATTACGTTAGCTTTCACCGATATTTCGAGTAGATAGTCACGACACTAACAATCGTCATTCATTCAGGGTGCGCGTTTCTTTTTGCGTACAAAGTTTCCCGCATCCACCTTACTCGTGCGAACTGTACCCGTACCATGAGTCTGTCATATCATAGACTAAACTATACTCTTTGACTTGTATATTAGATATCTGTAAACTATACTATGGGTACATGCCTGAAAATAAAGATATTAAATTTTATTTTTTATGAATAGAGACTAGAGATGGGCCGACTATGGCTTTTGCAGACTAGCCAACGAGTAGATTTTAAAATTGCCGACTAGTCGACAAAGCAAATCGTTATATTTTGGCTTTGTCGTCTACAAAACTTTAAAAAAATCCTTGCATTTCTGGAAAAAATACATCAGAGCTGATTCATGTAGTTGTGACGTGTTTGTTTACGTTTTTCTGACCTCCCACATTCTAATTGTATTAATAATTCGATAAATATTGATTTGATTGCCTAAGAAGTGATGCATAATAATTGTTAGTTGACGACTAGTCGGCTTAATTTGCCTACTATGCCTAAACCACACCCCATACACTACTGCGTCACTATAGTTGATACGTAAATACGTGCACTGTGACATTAACAGTTTGAAAAAGGCTGAGAGGGCGCACTGCGCCCAAGGTAAATAAATAAATATTGCACGACGTTACACACAGCTCAATCTAAGCACTAGGCTTGTACTATGAGGACTAGACAACGAATATACTACATATTATACTTTTTGAAGGTCAAACTGTTAATGTAAAAACAGTGCACGCATTTACGTTTTAACTCATTGTAGGGGTACTGCTATAAAGTGACCTCGCTGTCTGCATCGTTATTCCCTCAAAACTACAATCTTATAGTCTTCCCAGTCCAATGAGTCATATACAATTCACGCTGAACTTTAAGAATAAGTGGAGGAGTCAAAGGTGACTCATTTTTGGTACAATTTTGAGACATATTGTTGTTATGAGCGTGGCAAAATGTAGTAATAAAAAATACGTGATTTTGTCCACAGATGTCCAGACGGAGTTCAACATTTCAAAGTACTAAGGGACGCGTCGAGCAAGTTCTTCCTATGGGTGGTGAAGTTCAACTCTCTAAACGAACTGGTCGACTACCACCGTACCGCCTCAGTGAGCCGGCTTCAAGATGTCAAGCTAAGAGACGTTGTGCCAGAAGAGGTATGTTACTCCACCCCTCTTACGTTTTTCCAGGTTTACTATGACTCCGATGTTCGTATTTCGATCACCAGGTTGTTTCTAAGAATCAGTAATAGCTAGACAGTTGAAATTAGATGAGAGGGCCAAAAACGAATAATATGTATTTTTCAAATTTTGAGTTTCAATTTTAACTCAATAACGGGTGAATCGAGGAGGTATATTAGAACCAGGAGTCGGCCCATAGGATACTTTTTTTTCTCTAAGGTGGAACAAAGTTCGCCGGGTCAGCTAGTATATTATAAAATTCAATGTCCTGCCAGACTGACCTATACCTATATGAACGCAGAGCCCAAACCGCTGGTCCTAGCGCCGTGAAATTTGGAGAGTGTGTTCTTTATGATGTATCCACTAGGAAAAAAAATAGAAATTCCCGCGAATTAGGCAATTTCTACATTTTTGATAGAACACTGCTACCTAATAGATAAAAAAATATTTTAACAACGTGAAAGCGAAAACAAATAGTAACGTGTTCCATTAGTTCGATACGTAAACCGTTCAATACGTTATGAAAACCACCGACCGATGTCTGTGTAAATAGTTCGCAGTGACCCTGATAACTAACTAAAATAACCCGGTCAGTGATGTGGCTATAATCTCTAGTTACAGAACAAATACTGTCTTCGCTATGTGCGGTGTGGTTTGGGTAGGTTTATGTACACTCGAGCTACGAAATTCGTATCGACCGTACAGGGTCTCAAATATGCTCTCACAATTTTATTGTATAGTTAAGAGGAAGGGATACCTACTCGTTCTGCATACAAACGTAGTCGACTGTTACCACCCTGACATTTAATTTTATTTATTATTAATTTATTTTCTAATTAGAAGAGAAATAAATCTAAACTCACAATAGTATCTCAATAGAGTGTCGATATACCTAATTGAAATTAAACTCATTTTTTCTGTTTTAATCGCGTGGTGTTTATTACTTTTAGCATTGTTCCAATGCTCAACGTTACGAGAGCTTTAAAGCTCTCTTTTTCAGGATTGACCACGCGATTTAAACCGAAAAATAAATAAATAAATAATCTGAACAACACACAGCGCCATCTAGCCCCGTGGTAAGCGACTAAGCTTGTGTTACGGTGACTAGACAACGGATATAATACTTATATGTATTTATTTTTCTTTTGTAAATACCAACGAACTCAGAATATATATGGAACTCGCATTTGTTTCAAAACATGTTCCACGGATATTGCAGACTTTTGAAAATTGACGACTTGATCACCAAACCACAGTACAAATAAGGAACAGTATGGAAACTAAGCCTAGTTGAAGAAAATATAACCTACGCAAAAGAGTTGTCTCTTTTAATGTTTTGGATATTGTTTCCAGCACCGACAATACTAAACATGTTTTCCGTTTCCATGAACACCCTACGATTTTTAAAATTCATATTTGCCTAGACGAAGTTAAAACCCAACTATTAAGTTCACATTAAATGACTGATTCCCCACTGTTTAACACTATCCACTATGTCCGTACTTATTGTCAGTCATGTCATCAATAATACAATCCAGTGCGCGGAATGTCTGCGTGATGGTTGATTTTGGAACACATTTTTACCGGGTTTACTATGAGAGTTAGATCTCCATTTCTATTTGTTACTCGTAGGTAAATACATACATATTATACATAGAGGAACACCCAGACCAGACACAAATATTTATTTTTTTAAGCATAAATATTTGCACCCGGCGGGAATTGAACCCGCAACCGAAAAATGAGTTTAATTTCCATCCAACGCAACGTCGCGAAAACAGAAGAAAAATCTGTACCCTATTTCAGAAACTGAGATCAATAATTTAAACAATGAACTGTAAATTTTAAAGGAAAAACTAAATAAAGAGCTGTCACTTGCAAATAAATGTATGGGATTTTTATTTACAGGTTTGATCTAAGATTCTGACATAGGGTATAGTAACTTATTGTCATAATTTGACACATTTGTCAAATACACTTCAAATATATTCTATCGACACTCTATTGAGACGCGTTTGTGAGAGCAAACTTAGGACCCAGTTGTACAGTGTGTTTATAAGATGGAATAAAAGCCAAATAGGGGTTGTTATTGAAGTGTAGGCGAACACCTTTTGTAAATTCTAACAAGTTTTTCGAAAATGTTAAGTTCAAAGTTGACTTGTAAAATCAGCTGTTGCTTAGAGTAAGAGGTCATTGTCTTTTTAAATAGATTGGGCTACTACTATCTTATCGGCTTTGCTTTTAGAAACAGCTGTTTTTTCAGTCAACATTATACCTTAAAAAGTAATTGGGTTTGCTTTCAAAAACAGCTGTTTTTCCAGTCAACATTATACCTCCTTGGCCTTAGGCCTTATTAATAAACGTGGAGTAAAGTCGGCGTAGTGAGAACATGCTTTGTCTTTTTCCGTGACAAGAATTTTCAAAGTTGACAGACAGAAACAAAAAGTGGTAAAAATATTCCAACCTTACTCCACGATTGTTCCAGGCTAATAGACTATAGGTACCTACATAAAAGTCAATAAAATCGCGTTGGTAATAGCGAACAAATAGGTGTGTATGACGTGTAAAAATATGACTATGTTTATTAGTGACCTAAATGCCTCTTTCCCTTCTTTGTAAAGACCACAAATACCACAATTTAGTAATACCGTACTAAGTACAACGTTAGTCAATATATAGATGGTGTAGAAATAGAAAAAACCTTGGAGAAAGAAATAGGCTACTTTTGATCCTGATAATGCGGGATTTATGCGGGTTAGACCACGGAGTGGAGCTAGCATGTTATAAACGTTGCATAGAATGTCTAACAACGATCTCTGATTGAACGCGTAAAGAAGATATTTATACCTTGTAAACAAACATACCGTCGTACATTGACGTACACTGAAAATGCTAGTATAGCCTGCCTTTTGTTCTAACAGACGCGCGATTTTATGAGCTTTGCAGAAAAACACCAGCCAAGTCCGAGTGCATACGCGTACGAAGGGTTCCGTACCATTATCATAATTGGGTACGGAACTCTAAAATAAACACTGGATCATGCGAAAGCTGTAAAAGCAACTACGACGCATCACGTTTGTCACTAACGCCAGTTTTTCACTAGATGACGCCAGTGGTTAAAAAATAAATCGCGCTAACGTTGCGTTTTACTTTTAAAAATCACGTTAGTTGTATGTTCCACTTAAATATTTGTTTTAATTTTGTTTTTCGTATTAAGTTGTTAAAGCGGCTACGTAAATATATCATCTCTCAGAATCATCTCAGAAAAATATATTATTTCAATATATCTTATCATTATTATTTTCAGGTTTTAATGCAAGTTTTATTTCCATATTAATGGAGTCTATTCATTGTTAATTTCAGGTTTTAGTGCAAGCATTATACGATTTCACACCTCAAGAGGCGGGTGAGCTTGAGTTCAGACGCGGCGATATTATCACCGTCACTGACCGTTCTGACCAGCATTGGTGGCAGGTATGTCTTCAAATTTTTGAATCTTTAGAAGGAAAAGAAAAACAAAATCATACACATACCATACATACATACACAAACACATAATATGCTAACTTTTTTTTATAAATACTTACATATGATGCACTAGCTGCATCCCACGTTGTCACTCGCGTAAGACCCGATCCCGTGGGAATATCGGGATCAAAAGTAGCCTATGTAACTATAAATATCAATAATCAATATACATACAAACAAACATACACGTTACCAACGTTACCTCTTTATAATATTAGTATAGATTTAGAAACCACCCAGAACTAGAACATTTACTAAAATGATTTTTAAGTGCCAGACCTGGTTCAAACCCTGATTTACTATGCCTAAATCATGGTTTAAACCAGGTCTGGCCTTATTAAAACTCATCTTATAATAACCATGTTATAGTCAGCATAATCAATCTGTATGCTAACTATAACTAATAGATAAACAAGGCGCTTCTATAATTAGATTTCTGTCTAATACGAATATTGTCTTGTATTCCAGGGTGAGATAGCACATCGCCGCGGCCTGTTCCCGTCGTCCTACGTGACGCCGTACCACTCATAGTGCCCGCGCCGAGACTCTCGCCTCTCTACCGCTACACCGCTACACCGTGTAACATGCCACGCCATCTATCGGTACCCTCACATTTACCTGTCTACGTAATTTGGTATAGTGCTTGCGTCTTACGAAGCGACCAGAACTCACTAAGGCTGCGTTTACGCCAGGATTCGTAGCTATTGATGCGAAAAAATGCTCAAGAGCACGAGGGATGCTTTCTTAATTTCGGCTCTCGCGGTGGAACGGAATACTAGTCGCGGGTTCGAGTCCCGCCGGGTATTAAAATGTTTGAAAGCATTTTTCCATAAAAAGCAGTGTTTCCTAAGTGTGGTAAAGACTAAGAAATAATGTTTAGCTACTAATGTGTTTACCTAGCCTCGCTCCGCTAAACAGTTTCCATCGGAACTGTGCTAAGTGAGGCTAGGTAAATGATGATTCCGATGATAATTTTATCCGTTTTTAGAAACACATCCATAGTATTCTCGAACTTCTCAGGTGGAAACGCAGTCTTTAACCATATGGGTGCGAAGTGGCCAAGTGGCATTTTTGCCATCATTTGCCACACTGATTGCCATGTCTCACGGCGAAAGTGTGGCTGGCCTTGATTAACGCTTTAAGACTTCTGAGATGCCCAAAAATTATGCAAAAGAAGTTACATTACACAGCCTCGTATTAATATAGCTATTTAAGTCTTGTTTTTTTCTTTCATAAAGAGCTACTGTCATGACAACTAAACCCATTGTGCCTCGATCGATGTGTACCCATACTTTATTTTGACATTGTTTTTATTGTAAAAAATATGTATGTATCAATGTCAAATGCAAATTTTAATATCAAAGTCATAATTGATTTTCTTTTGTTCACAAACACATAATTTAGGCTAGAATCTAGATGTATTTTAGGACTCAGAGCGCCATTTTATCGAACAACGCCAAACAAGTTCGCAAAAAAAAAGGGAAACGGAACCCGAGTCGCTTCACGAGACGCAAGTGCTATACTCGATTATCAATACAGATAGCTAAATGTACTAACATCATGCAAACAAAACGGACAAGACGTTGATTCGCTTCTTATAATCATATCACCAAGTCTTAGACATCGAAAATATTGTAAGTTATATTGAAGGAAACGTTATAGTTTTCTTGTTCACGGCGATAGTGAAATTAGTGATTTTAGTGGCGTTATCTGAACTTCAGTATGTGACAAAGATCTGTTTGATGTTTTCGTAAAGCAAAAGTTAACTATCACGTCTGCGTAAACGCTTAAATTGTATGAAAAGTTGAAGAGCGCCTCTAGCGGACGTTATGCGTACTTTCAACAAGCTAGTATGAGTTTTTTTGTAAATGAGACGTTAACTATCACGTCTGCGTAAACACTTAAATTGTATGGAAAGTCGAAGAGCGCCTCTAGCGGACGTTATGCGTACTTTCAACCTTTTAAAGACTAGCTTATGTTTGTAAAAACGTGATAGTTTACACTACGGCAACTGAATCAGATCTAAGGTCACTACCGCACTTTAAACCTCTCACACACGGTGAATATATTGTCTATAGCTAGATATCTTTCAATACATCACAACAAACAAAACAAAATGTTTTTCTACCCACGTTTTACTCTAGTTGTATGGAGAAACCCTTATCGTCTCACCCAAAAAGTCCTCTAAGTCACACAGCTTTCGAACTAGATACCGTAGGCCGGTGCAGCCCCCACAACTATAATATATTATCTTCATACCCCCTTACTTATAAACGATGACTAACTTAATGTTACGTTTGTCCTCTACTGTAACATGAAGTTTTAGTTAACAGACAGTGAAAAACGTTACATAAACTTAGTCATCGTTCAAAAGTAAGGGACATTGTCTCTACCGTGTGTGACAGGCGTTAGTTGATCAAAGTCTAGCCCGGACATGTTTGTACCTCGTTATTAGTTGGTCGCGTAATAAGGTGCTTCAAGGCCAACAGCTATTGATTTATTTAATGCGGATTTATTAACAATACGTCTTGTATTTACTACAGTTATTGGAAACGGGATTTTTGCCATGTTTTTTAATATAGGTACTTAATTTTAATTGTCAGGGATACAAGCCACAGCCGAATAATTAGAAACTTTGACTTAGACTTTCCATTTGTACAGCAATTGTAAACAAAAGAAAAGGCGATCGAACGAAACAGAAAAAACAAAAGACGATCGATTCTGCCACTTTTTTTTTGTATTTGATAGCGTATCAAAAACGTCATATGAAAATGTATTGCAAGTCGATTTCTGCCGGGTGCAAGTATAAAAAATAAATAAAAAAAAGCATATACGTAGTATATCCGTTGTCTAATACCCATAGTACAAGGCTAGTGGTTAGTTTGGAGCTAAATAGAATTTTATTGTGAACCTACTCTTTTGAATTTTGGGAAGTGTGTAAAAAATATGGCAAATGACCCTTTTCCAATAATAACTTTGTATCGAAAAATAAAAAAGGTCACTAGGGGGAAGTGCGCCTTATGGGAAAAGTGCGGCGAAGGTCAATTTACCGGACTTACAATTGTTATAAGTACATATATTGATAAAAATGCCAATCATGATAGGAGAAATATCTACCTATATCGTGACCAGATGGCTATTTTTTTAATATAACAATAATTGTCAATCATGATACGAGAAATATCTACCTATACTTCGTTTTTTTAATTTCAGACTACTATCCTACGTTTTGGTTCTTTGTATTTGACGATTTTTTTTTTCAAGAAGAGATGTCAAATCGTAGTCTACAACTAAAAAACGAAGTATACTAGACTAGATAGCTATTTTATCATCATCATCCGAGCGTTGTTCCCGGTTGCATCTCTCTCGAGAGCCCGGGGTCCGCTTTCCTACTTTTACGTCTCCTAGATGGCTATTTTATCAATATAACAATTTTATTGTAAGCCCGGTAAATTGACGTTCGCCTCACTTTCCCTATAAGCCGCTCTTCCCCCTAGTGACCCCAATACGTTTTGTATTACAGAGATTACGGCACAGTGTAGTTGTGTTAACTGCCTTATCTTTTTCCAATGTATGTAAGTTGTTGTTTGGTAGTACAAAAAGTAACTAATCTTTTGACGTTTTCGTCGTTTGATGTTCTTTAACGAATTTATTGTAATCTCATGTAATATGACCGTTTTTTGGACGAGAAGTGACTGGGAGATTCAGAATATAGCGGTTTAGAGAGAACATCTGAAACTTTTGGACTATAGGCGGAGGAACAGAAATGAGACCTCATTATAATATCAATTTGACTGCTATTTTTTTATGGATTTGACTTGAGGCCCAGGGTAACTATAGTGATGCGCGGATAAATTAAAATATAAAATATGTTTACTTCAGTTTTGAATCGTCAGTAGTGTGTCTTCAGAACGCGACCTCTAATGAGAGAAAGACACAAGAAACTCATGGGGTTTGATCATGTGATTCTTATTGTCGCATATTTGGAACTATAGTGGAACCGGAGCAGTAAATCTATGCTATAATCCTTACTAACATTATAAGCGCGAAAGTAACTCTGTCTGTCTGTTAAAATAAGTTTGTAAAAGAAAAATACTATCACATCCGCAAACACACAACTCGCCACTAAATACTTAAAGAGCGTCTAAATTCAAAATTCGTATGAGGATATCGAAGTTTAACAGCTGCTTATTTGAAGCAGCTCTTAAATTTTAAGTGGTGTTTCAGTATTCGGCCTCAAACCCCTTATTATTGGGCATGTTGTGTGTTTGTGGATGCGATAGTGTTTTTCTTTTACAAACTTCCATTCGGCCGTTGATGTCTTGCTTGAATCCACGCGCCAATTTTAATGTCCGAGTTTCAAATGTTCTCTCTATTCCGCTACAAGCTTAAATATCTTCGGATGATTATTGTTTTATATACCCTCTTACAACGTGCCAGAATGTTTTATACGTATAGTGAAGTGAATACGAAATAAGGGAACAAGTCCTCCGCAAAACTCCTCTCTCAAACAAGTAGTTTTTTTTATGTGATTTTTTTTAAATAATGACGATTTATTTATCCACTTTTTTAGTATTTAATGCTCATTTTAAATATTTACCATTTATATATTAGTTTAAGTGTATTTTAATTTGGTTTAACCGGCGCCGGTATGATGTGTTTGGTACCTAAGCACGGTCGAACGAAGCGCTTTGTTAGATTCACACTGAACGGCGCGCGTTGGAGCGCAATTTACGTTTGTTGAAGGTATTTGAAACGTTCTGAAAGTGCATAGTTGGAAGTATTTGCTTACAATCATGAAGCCGACCGGCTGCGCTCAAATTCAGCCACAACCTCTTAGATTGCAAGCATTAAGAACCTTTTTAATGATTTTAAGTAGTTTTGGCGTTGACGAAATTTAGTGCTGTAGTATGCAAAAAACTGCCCGTGTCGATATTCCCCCTTAACTAAAACCTTGGAGTTTTCTAGGCAAGTATATCACACCGTCGACCTCAGCGTCGCTTCCCACCGGGTGAGATGTGGTAAAAAAATACATGACACTGGCCATAACTCGGTTTAAGACAGAAATAATGATAAAGATCCCTCACCAGTCCCCTCGCGACCAAGACCATTGTAACATAGTTAAAACGTAAGAAAATTAAAAAGTAAAAATCCCGCGATGAAAACCCGGAAAAATATGAAATTCATCATCATCCAAGCGATGTTCCCCGGGCTCTCGAAAGGGATGCAACCCTTTCGAGAGCCCGGGGTCCGCTGGAAAATATGAATTTCAAATTCCTTTAGCAAATGTAAGATACGCTCCGACGCGCGCCATTCCGTGTGAATCAGCCAAGGCTATCGTTTAAGGAACGCTCAGAGATAGATAATGTGTTACGCACAATTTAAAATGCCCCTAATAGACGATCTGATTTCCAATGGATCAGGGACAGAAGTCAGTGAGTCCCAATTTTCAAAGTCAGTCTCGACTTGGTTGAAATTCTTTGGCGCTGACTTCAGTTCTGTCTGACCCAATGTAAGTCAGCTCGGTCGCATAATTAGTTTTCATAATATAGGGTTATGCTTTACACTTTGCCGATAACAAAGCCTATTGACCTGAAGCTAATGAGTAAAGCGACTGCGAGTCTGAACAGACTTCGTATGAAAGAATTTTATTGTCCTTTCAAACGATGGTTCTTTAAAGCTAAAGGGTCGGTTATCAACAGCGTGTGAATGGTCAACAACCCTTTTTTTTCATACTGCAATGTACAGTGGATTAATAGTAGTTTATGTTTACGATTACGAACATTTACATACACTATTGTAATTACACAAATGTTATAAACAACAATATAATTAGCGACAAAACACATTGATAGTCAACAAAATATGGCAGTGCCAAAATAAATAAAAAAATACGCAATTTTGTTTAGTCCGAGGTGTTCGAAATACAAATATCATAATAACATCAAATTTGATTTCTTTAATGAAAATAATAACATTGCCACCAAAAAAAACTTCTAACACGACAGTTCAGCGGCTCGATTATTGTAAAAAATTAAATACCAGTGCGATGACAGAGACAGTTCAGACCGACAACAGACGCAGTGCAGACGCAACGCAGACACAACACAATTAGGAGGAACACAAACTTTTTATCCCGGCAGAGGGCGCGAGTCGATTAATCTTAGGTTTGAATTAAGAACTGTCAAACATGTGTTTTTTACAACTCTCGGCGCCAAATTGGCCATATCGGTCTGAGACCGAAAGAATTAAAAAAAAAACTCGGCGTTTCCATTGGTGGAGGACCATCATCGAAAAAAAAAAAAAAAAAACATCCGATGCCAGCGCCTCTGCAAACAGCTTTGCGCGTGGCACCCCATTACAAAGAAATCTCAAAATAAACTCTCAACTACCATACAAATACAATGATATTTTAAGTTTTCTTTGTAATTGTGTTGTGTTACTGTAATCGGTCTGCACTGTCTGTCTCTCTATGAACTGGTATGTAATTATTAACAAGAATCGAACCGCAGTTTAATGCAGGTCGTAATTGGGGACTTATTAACGCTTTATCGAGGGTTTATAACATTAGTGTAAATAAAAACATATAATTTTATTAGTCATAGTATTTTATAACCGCTTTTTGCTTTGGCCATGTTTATTTTTGATGCTCAATTTGACAACGTCAATGGTAATTAAATAGTTTGCATTTTATTAGGCCTCGTTTCACCCGCGTAAGTCCCAATCCCGTGGAAATATCTGAATTAAAAGTAGCCTATGTGTTCACCCGGATCTCTAGCTATCTGCCTACCGAATTTCATTTAAAACGATTTAGTAGTTTTTGCGTGAAAGGGTAACAAAGGCACTTATATACTTTCGGGTTTATAATATTAGTAGGACATAATATACACGGTGCTCCGAGAGGAATTTTCAAAAGTCGTAGAATAAAAGTTGTTCGCCTTGACCTCTAGAACAACCCCCTTTCGGCTTAATACCCCTCGTCGAAACACCCTGTATAACGAACCACCGACAGCATAGAAGTTTTATTTATTCATAATTTACGGTACTCTCATAAATGTCGATTGGATGCTGTGACAACTTGCAGGTTAAGCAAAGCCTAATATTGTAATTAATGATGGGTGATCGGAACAATCTCTAAGGCATACGTTATCTATTGAAATACAACCAAAAAATACTTAAACTTCATTCTCATTGTTCTAAAAGCGGCGCGACGCGATTTTAACCGAAATATAGAGTTTTATTACAAAAGCTAAATCGACGCCAAAGGCTATTGCTGCAATCAATTATTATTATAGTACATATTTTCTCTCGTTGCACACCATTTATAATCATTCGTTAGAGCGGTGAGTAGCTTGCAATATCGATAACGCTTATCAATAGCAATAATGCGCGGCACTGCGCCCGCCTATAAAAGAGAGAGAGAGAGAGAGAGCGAAATATTATCTGCACCGCTTGTTACCACCAGCTTTGTGCAACGAGTAAAGAACTACTATGGAAGTAATTTTTTTTTTTTAAACAGTTGTCACAGAATCAAAACTTCGTTTTCCATAGTATAATGGCCATTACCCCAATAGTCATAAATAGCCTTATTAATAAACGTGGAGTAAGGTCGGAGTAGTGAGAACATGCTTTACCTTTTTCCGTGACAAGAACTTTCAAAGTTGACAGACAGAAACAAAAAGTGGTAAAATTACTCCGACCTTACTTCGTGTTTATTAATAGACAAAAAAGAATATAATGGTTCTATAAACTTTGCCACTATTCTATCGTGAATCATCGTCGAGTTTAGCCGCGTCATGGTGTCATTGTACTTATTTAGCATTAGTCAAAACAAATATAGGTAACTTTTGAGTGCTTCTTGATCCAATGTAGATATATTTATTTTTGTTGTTGTATTGTATTGAACCCAAAATTACTATATTTATGTACCTATTTAAACGTAAAGGGAAATTTTCTTGTTAAAGAAAAATGCTGCTTTTCTAAACGACGAATTCATTCCGTTCACATTACAATAAAAGAAGTTAATAATAAATATCGTATATTTGTCAATGTTCTATCCAATTCGACGGTTGTCCTTGGCTGAATTTTATAGTGCAGACAGCGATAGTGGCTGGCTTGGTGTCCACTTCATAGTTTGTGAGTAAAATTGTTAAAATGGCCTACATGACTATGGAGCCCCAGACCTTTGGAAGGCGAGCGTGGAGCCGAAGCCGACTCGTAGAGGCCTTTTTAACAATTTTACTCGCAAACTATGAAGTGGACACCAAGCCGGCCTTTGTTGGCTACGGCACGCACGCTTTCCAAAGGGTCCGGGGCTCCATAGTCTTGTGATACTGGATATATAACATATTTTAACGGATTTTACGCATAAAAAATGTATTTGCATGTACTTATGTGAAAAATCTGTTAAAATTAAAAAAATAATCCTTTTGTACTTACGTACGTTTCACATAGTTTCACACCTAAGAGTCGTGAGGAGTTAGTATTTTTCTGTGCAGAAAATTTCCTATTAGAATTTTAATCGTAATCGGACGATCCGAAATGTAATTTTAAAATAGAGACATGATTTTTTATTTGTTTTATCAATGAGCAAAGCATTTAAACTGTGTGTAATAGGTAATAATAATGACAAGGTATGCAGCCGTAAGGAACGCATGTTGTGAAATTGATACCAGTATAATAAAAATATATTGTACATTTAAATTCAAGCTTTATCGCTGTAGTGACAGTGTGCATGAAGGCATATGAGTAACCGAAAGGAAAGTGCTATAATCATTATAATATTCAAATATATAAATAATTTAAGTTACGATTCCCCAATATTGTGGAAGATGTATGATATTTTTTACTAATAAATTTAATATTGTAATTTACCTGTTTTATTTAAGGGTCCGCTTTCTTCCTTTTACGTCTCCACTTCGCACGATCTTCGGCAATCGGCACACTCCAAAAAAAAACTCCGCTGCAGATGCAGTAGTGAAACAAAAGACCGAACAAAATAGTTTATAAGACCCATGTAAAATTTATTGAAAAAGTGACGAAGGTATCCCGTGCAGGTAGCGAAATATTTGGCGCAGGCAGACGAACATTCATTGTTAACCTAGAAGTGTTTAAACCGTGGTAAAATCAACTACAAAAGGAATTGGGGGTTATTCTAATCTTTGCCACTATTCTATTCTATCCGTTGTCTAATACCCATAGGACAAGCCTAGTGCTTAGTTTGGGCTGTGTGCAACGTCGTGCAATATTTATACTCTATTTCAGAAACTAAGATCAAAAATGTAGACAAAGAAGGAAAAATTTAATGAAGAGCTGTCACTTTCAAATAAACGTATTTGATTTTTGTTTACATTTTTGATCTAAGTTTCTAAAATAGGGTACCTATAGCTATGATCTAATTTTAAAATTGATCTAATTAAAAATCCATTTAACAGTCAATATAATTTATTCATTGATTTAAAATAAATAACAATATTTTACTTAACAATATTAATTCTTGTGTACCTAACACGTTAACTAATTAAAAAAACAATCACAGTTTTCATATTGTGATAGTAAAACCCTAAACATTCATCTCCATTTTTACTCATAACACTCTTAACTGCTCAGTTTTACCTGGTTACCTACAGAAAAGGAAAAATTGATATTATATGCCTTCGCTTGCGGTATCTTAGGGGTAATCTTTGTGCTTAGGTATACATATCAAACTTTTTTAGAAAAGCCAAATTTATGTACCTAGGGTATAATTCATTGTGGTTACGATTGAAAATTATAAGACACCTACTACTTTAAAATTGAAAACTAGGTGCTTAATATAAAACCACACAAGTCCAACAAATATATTTGATATCCATTTTTTCCATTCTCTTTAATCTCATAACAACTCATATCCATCTTGGTTCTTAAAATAAAACGCCCAGTAAGCGTAGATTTTCGAGACAATATTGCAGGGTGCCTATACTATTACTTAAATGTCTCAACTATGCCTGAGCTCTGTTCATTTTATTTGAAACCATTATTAGGTACATAGTATATAAAAAAAAACAGTATAAACGCTACATAAAGTAAATCACTTCATAAACTTTACATAAAAGGTCTGTCAATAGTGATTTCTTCAATGAATTATTATAATACAACAAATTATGGCAAACATTATTACCATAATGAACAGAGCTGAGACATTGTTGAGACGTTTCGGTTGTAGAATACACTATGAAGCCGTTAAATTACTAAAAAAAAGTTGCTTGATTATTACCTCGAAATAATGATACGGCAGTGTTTTTGAACTATTTCTGTTTAGTTATGTACAAAACAATGGCACTGTATTTATAATATTTACTTCGACTATACAAAATTAATAAGTACCCAAGTACATCATTTTACATACCTACCTACTGGTCTATAATAGTAAAGGTACCAAACTAAAACAAGAACGGATAGATAGGTAATATAATAAATAAAACATAAATAATAATTTAGGGACCTCCCTACGTGAAGTTATAGGTAGGTCGTTTTACGCACTTGCACGGGTGAAACCGCGGGATTTAGCTAATTATGAATATACCTAAGTAGTGTAAGTTAGGTATTACAGGCATGTAGCCAACTATACTTACTATTACACTCACTCACACCAGTCAGAGTTTTTAACCCTAAAATCATTAGCGTCAAGATGGCGGGACCATCTCTCAGATATTAAAACTTAATATTGTCAGATTTAGTACCAAATTGGTACTATTTGGTACCTCAGTTAAAAAAATTAGTACCTCTTTAGTTTAAAAGATATTCACGAAAAACCCTGGTCCCGCCATTTTGACGTCAAGATGGCGGGACCAAAAAGAAAACGAACTCGGAGCTAATAATCACTTATGCACATATTTAGTACTTAATTGGTACCTCCCAAAACTGTAGTTAAACTGTGGATTATGTCGGGGAAAACAAATTGGCAGACAAAAAAGCCTGGTCCCGCCATCTTGACGCTTTGAGATTTTCTGAAATATCATATTTACGCAAGTAATTTCCTACCGGTGAATGTTTGTAGATTTTGTACTTTTTTGGTACCTACGGAAAATGCTTCTTAAACCAATATTTACCTTATACTTTAATAGATATAAGCATTTTAATTCTACACAAAGTGTTTCAGCGAGGATAATATAATCCTAAAATGTACTCGATTCAGTCAGACTCTAGAATGATGTAAGGTCAATTCGCCGAATTCCGTCATAGGGGTCATTAGGGGTATCTCCGACTACCTTTCGATTAAGGGCTTTTATGTTTTTCGCGCCTATCTTTGTGTGTTTGTAATATTCTTTATTCCCTCGTATCTTCTAAACCACTCAAAGGATTGCTTTAATTAGGGTATCGTTCTTAGATAGGTGACATAAAATAAAATTCAAAATGGCGACCAACATGCGCTATTTTGTAATAAAGAAAGAAAATAAAGTAGACAGACTATATAGAGTGGAGTAATCCTTTTTTTAAGTCTATAACCATTTTTCATTTGATATTATAATTTAGGATCTATTACGATTTAAAGTTGTTTAGCAATCGTTCATACTGAGACTACCGCAACCTACTCAATAATCCTCAAATAATAAGTCCCTCGATGAAATTATTGCGATGAAGATGATGATTGCGATTATAATATAATGAGGAGGAACACTAACTTTTTATCCCGGCAGAGGGCGTTAGTCGAATGATCTTAGATTTGAATTAAGAACTATCAAACAGGTGTTTTTTTACAACTCTCGGCGCCAAATTGGCCATATCAGTCTCAGACCGAAAGAAAAAAAAACTCGGTGTTTTCATTCGTGGGGGACCAAAAAAAATAAAGATCATCCGATGCCAGCGCCATCTGCTCACAGCTTTGCGTGTGCCACCCCATTGATATAATTAACCGTCGTAGGTATATTACCTAATGCTGACAAAAAGTGTAAAATAAAAAAACAATAAAAATAAAAAAACCGTCTACTAAAATAAACTTTAAATAAAAAAAACTTAAAAAATTAAAACTGAAAAGTAAATAAAACAAGTCCAGTAGTTACGGAACATAGCTTGTTTAACAGTCGGGACCGTTGAATATCTAGAATCTAGCTAGACAAACATTTTCAATAATGGGTCATGCATGCCTGACTGTTAAACTAACTATATTCTGTGACTACTGGACAAGTTTTATTTACTTTTCAGTTGTAATTAACTTAGATTTTTCTTCTGTTTTAGCGATGTTGTATTGAAATTAAAGACATTTTTCGGTTTGAATCGCGTGGTTTTTATTACTTTTAGCATTGTTACAACGCTCAACGTTTCGAGACCTTTCCAGGTCTCTTCTTCAGGATAAAACCACGCGATTCAAACCGAAAAATGTCTTTAATTTGTAATTAACTTTTTAGTTTTTATTTAAAGTTTTTTTTTGTTGATTTATTTTGTTCCTTTTTTGTCGCTGGGGGTCATCCAATATTGAAAAAAAAAACAAGTTTTAATCCAACGAACAGTAAAAAAAAGTCATCGAGTCGAGTGCAGTAGTAACCACATTTTAGTATACATACATAGTAACACACAGTAATGCAAATTTTTGTGAGATTGACTTAAAATTTGCGTGTTTTTGAATCGGAAATAATTATATATGATAGTTACATTTTCCCAATACGCGATTAAGACCCGGGAAAATGTAACTATGTTAACAAATGTGTGAATAAAAAACCCTATATGATTTTACATGAATTATTTTTGCAACGAAATACTTAGGTTACTTAACAATTTTAATGTCCCGACCTATCCCGTCTAACAATTTATGGAATGTCCATTATAACTTATATGCTAGTATTGCCCCATTGCAGCTCTTGTAAACATTTTTGCCAGTAGGTAATCAATAAATTTACAGATTTACAACTTCATCTGGCAAAGTATAATTTTCTTACGGGATAAATTAAATGTTCACTTAGCCTAATAAACTCCAATGAATATTAATATTTTAGAAAAAAAAAATGGAATTAAAGATAAACAGAAAAAGTAGCGTATGATTGAGAATGAGAAATAAAGGTTTGAGTGGCTACAAAGGTATTTTTAAAACCCAACATAACTATAATGGCTATTATGACTATAACCGTGTTTGATTTCAATTTTTATAGAAACGAATAAATTAATGTGTAATTTTGCTCTAAGTGTTAAGAAACTTTTGAAACTAATTTTAAATTGTTAAGAATGTTAAATTTAAGTCTAAATTTAATTCTATTTTATGGATTAATTATTATTTGCTACCTAACTAATAAACATTGAACACCCGTCTTGAAAAATATGGCGAACTTACCCCATTTCGTAGTTTACGTGCAATAAGTTGTAAATGCTACCTTATATTATCTAGGGCATTGAAGCATAATATTAGTTTAGCCATGATTTTTACATTTAAAATAAATATATTTTCTCTTAAAACCGAGCTACTTCTATGTAAAACAACTCCATGACGAACTTACCCCAAAACCGAGGGAAATAACGTCAAATCGTCATTTAAAAATAGGTGTATAAATCCTAACATATGGAGAAGGCAATTATAAAGACATTTCCGATTTGAAGAATAACAATAACCTTCCTTCAACAGTCAGGTAAAAACTACATTTAAGATAAAAACCGGTTTGTGGCGATCGAAAGAATCAAACCGGAAAATAAACCATGGCGGACTTCGGCGAGTTGACCTTACCTACCAAAATACCGCCAAACTTTTTATTTCTAAGAGGTCAATATGAATGGCCAGTATCATTTGTCCAGTGGCGAGTGTCAGTTAGGCTAGTCATCTGAATTGTATGATCGCCTATACAACTCGGAGGACTAGTTTATTGGCGCCAACTGTATATGTATGAGGACGACCTTTAACTTTTACCTTTTTTTTATTTTTTTGGATTTTCTCTTTATTTCTCTATAATGAGATCTTACAATTTTCGTAGTTATAGATCAACCGAAAGTACCATATTATATGTGTGAAACAAAATCTATAGGGTACTTCCGGTTTACCTACATTTGTCAATGAGGTGGAACGCGCAAAGCTGTAAGCAGATGGCGCTCTAGTCGACTGAGCTTTTTTTTTAAATTTTGTGGTCTCGCCTGTACTGTGAAGTCAAGTTGGAGTCTTTCTAGTGTTAAAATTATTAAAAAGGCGCTACATGACTTTTGGGAATATCCTTTTATTTTTCCCATCTGATGCACTACATTGAGGCATTTTATTTAAACATTAACTAAAACATAAATGAAAACGCCGAGAGTTGTGAAAATAAATACTATTTGACAGTTCTTATTTCAAACTTGATCAGTCGACCATCGCCATCTGCCGGGATAAAACGTTAGTGCTCCTCCCCATAAGTAAGGTCTTACAGTCTTACAGGGATTTTCATAGCGTTTTCCCTCCCTGTTACAGGGCGATAATACGATTTAAATTTTGGAATGTGGATATTTAAAAAAAGTTTCAATCAACAAAGAGTTCATATCACCGATGATGGGTGATAGACCGAGCAGGTTAAGCAACACTTGTGTCTGATAGGTGAGCGATGAGTGTTCAACCGTACAGGTAGTATATTTATAAAATGGAGGGTTTTGGTAGAAAATGGTAGGTTTGGGTAAAAACTGGTAAGGTTGCTAGGAATTGGTAGGTTTGTTGGAAAATGGTAGTTTTTGCTAGAAAATAGTAAGATGTAGTAGAAAATGGCAGATTTGGTAGAAAATGGCAGGTATTGATAGAAAATAGTAGCTTTTGTTGGAAAATGGTAGGTTTGGTAGAAAATGATAGGTATTGATAGAATTTGTCAAGTGTGAACAATGAAATACAAAGTGAAAGTAAGTTACCTACTCATTTTGTCATAGAGGGTGATGAAAAGTGGAATGTTCACCTCGGGAGCAAAACACTATTTTTCGCTCGAGTGAGGTATTCTACTCTATTCTGCAGGATTCTACTCTAGAATCCTTCGCTCCTCTCTGGATTCAAAAAACACTCACTGGAAAATAGTTTTTTCTCCGCTAGGTATACAATCTACTATTTTTAAACTAGCGCATGACCCATTCCCTCGATGAGCATGTCCGATTCAAAATAGTTGATATTGGCTATTCATATTGGCCATAATTTAGTCAAAGAAAACAAATATAGAAAAAAAAAGTTTGGCGGTATGTAGGTAGGTAGTAGGTACGCCTAGAGTCTGGATCGAGTACATTTTAGGATTATATTATCCTCGCTGAAACACTTTGTGTAGAATTAAAATGCTTATATCTATTAAAGTATAAGGTAAATATTGGTTTAAGAAGCATTTTCCGTAGGTACCAAAAAAGTACAAAATCTACAAACATTCACCGGTAGGAAATTACTTGCGTAAATATGATATTTCAGAAAATCTCAAAGCGTCAAGATGGCGGGACCAGGCTTTTTTGTCTGCCAATTTGTTTTCCCCGACATAATCCACAGTTTAACTACAGTTTTGGGAGGTACCAATTAAGTACTAAATATGTGCATAAGTGATTATTAGCTCCGAGTTCGTTTTCTTTTTGGTCCCGCCATCTTGACGTCAAAATGGCGGGACCAGGGTTTTTCGTGAATATCTTTTAAACTAAAGAGGTACTAATTTTTTTAACTGAGGTACCAAATAGTACCAATTTGGTACTAAATCTGACAATATAAAGTTTTAATATCAGAGAGATGGTCCCGCCATCTTGACGCTAATCTAAAATCAGGCATAAATTTGAAAAAAATGTGTCAAAAACGTAAGCTAACAACCCTCGAGAGTTATATTTTTTAACCCAGCCTAGCGCAAGCCAGCCTTGCTGCCTTCATTTCTAGCTAAAGCTGTAGTTACACTTTCGATTTCCAGACACGATGGTGTACCTCGTTATTCTAATTAAAGTAGCTCTACTTTGACACAACTAAATTAATTATCTATACTTTCATTCATCCCGCCGTTATATCTACCCAAAGGTCACAAATATCTCACTATTTAGGAAAAATTACGACTAGAAAGTTTTCCCTCCTATTGCAAGCATGATATTCTCAAAAGCAATCCAGTTGATAAGGGCCCACGGTCCCAGCCGCATCCATAAGGGTAAGAAACCTTTGTACAAAGCGAAGATGCCTTCATTCTTCACAGATTGCTGAAGACAATCGATCATGCCCCGATACAATGTTCCCCTGTAATAAAAAAAAACCTGTGTGAAATAAAAACTTTTGCAGGGTTAGGTACTAATAAAAAGAGGTTGCACTGCAATGTTTAAAGGATACTGGCACTTGAGCGAGAATATAATGGAAGTAAAATTTAAAAAACGGAAGTGTTTATTTTTGTTTTCGTTATTTTAAAGAAAAGGCGACTGTGGTGGCCAGTAACTTTATTTAATAACGAGGATTTATTGTAGGTACAGTTTGAATTTTTACAATTTTGTTACATATTGTTAAAATAAAATCCCAGGGTTTTTAAAAATCTTATTTGAATCTTTCGTTTTTAAACCGCCATAATGAAAAAGAGTTTGCAGTCACGAAATTACTGGCAGTACTTCCAAGAAAAATGAAAAGGGAAAATTAAAAAACTATTTGCACCTTCCGTTTTTAAACCGGAATCGTTTGTTTTAGTTTTCATTGTGAAAAGTTTGTGGTAAGTAGGTAACTGTAGCGGTGAGTACCTATAACTTTGTTAGACAATGAGGTTGAGTTGAACTTAAAAGTTTTCTTTCCAGTCATAAAAACATAATAAATGTTATTAAAAACTTTGTTACAAACATTTTGTGTATGCCTGGAAAAGACTTTTGTCCTGTCTTACTTTATAGGTAACTTATATTATAAAGCTGAAGAGTTTGTTTGAACGCGCTAATCGCAGGAACCGCTGGTCCGATTTGAAAAAAATCTTACAGTGTTGGATGGTTCATTTATTGAGGAAGGCTATAGGCTACTTTTATCCCGATATTCCCACAGGATCGGGACTTACGCGGGTGAAACCGCGGGCCGCAGCTAGTTATAAATAAATGTAATGGGTGCCACACGCAAAGCTGTAACCAGATGGCGCTGGCGTCGGATGATCTTTTTTTTTTTGATGATGGTCCTCCATAAATGAAAACGCTTAGTTTTTTTTTCTTACGGTCTGAGACCGATATGGGCAATTTGGCGCCGAGAGTTGTAAAAAAAAAAATGTTTGACAGTTCTTAATTCAAACCTATGATTAATTGACTCGCGCCCTCTGCCGGGATAAAAAGTTAGTGTTCCTCCTCATTATCGGTAGGTATATTAAAAGTATTGTGAGGGATATTTTTAAGATAGTAACTATTGATTAGTATTTAATTTTGTGCAACCGTTGCAAACAATTCGAAAACCCGACCAGTCTGTTTCAGAATCGGGAGTAAGCTTCAATACGGTGCGTGTATTTTGTATTGACTAGCACCCAAATACGGTCGAGGTTAAACAAAACGGGGTCAAAGTCGGAGTTCCAACTAGGACAAACCTTTCAATGTCACGTCTATCTCTTTCTAATGTATTGATAACGACAGAGATGCACAATGCAAATACAAAAGTGAAAGTCTAAATTCGCTCTATACTCTATACCTACATATTTCATTCCAGCTATAGAATGCTAGAAGTTTCATTCTTGTTTTACTTTGCATGATCGCATTGTTGGGACAAAAAGTAAACATTGAGTTAGGTAGGTACATGCACTATTTTAGTGCACTTATAAAATGAATAAAAATAAGCACTAAATAAATAAAACTAGTAGGTAGGTACACCATGATTGTGCGTTGGACTTCGAAATAGACAATGATAACGCTCTAGGCTTAGAAGAAACAACTACCTTTTGATCCAATGGGATTATGGCCATAAAAGCGGGGTTCCCTAACTTATTTGAGTCGCGCCCCCCTTTCGACCATAAAAAAAATCCGCCCCCCCCCCCCCCGCCCTCCAGTCCAGATTGTCAGGTCAGGATAAAAAAGTGTTCAAAATAAGGATTTTTATTGCTCATTAATTTTTTTCATTCATACAAAAGGTAGGTATTTGGTCACTGTCAGCCTAGAGGCTGATATTGGCAGACTGAGGAAACAATATTATGTTCTTCACAGGCGTCAATTTCAAATAAATTTCATTGGTCGTATCGAGCCGTCTGGAATGCATTCTCTCAGCGATCGCAGGTATTAACTGTTCAGGTGGCCCCCCAGGGGGGAACTATCAATATTATCATGTACCTGTTTTTTATCTAGGTGAGCGCGACACTCACAGTACCTAGTCTATTTTATTTATTTAATATTTTCTTACACAATCTTCTTCAGTATTATAGTAGGTACCTAACTGGCCGCTAGATATAGTTAATGAAAAAAGATATCTACAAAGAAAAGTAAAACGAACTATTCCGGTTTCAAAACGGAAGTTGTAAATTGTTTCATAAACATCTCTTTTTTGTCTTGCAAATTGTGCCAGTACTTTAGTGCAATTGGTGAAACCTCTTTTTCAACTACCAACCTACATAAAATGGGGGGGCGCGCCCCCCAGGGGGGAACTATCAATATTATCATGTACCTGTTTTTTATCTAGGTGAGCGCGACACTCACAGTACCTAGTCTATTTTATTTATTTAATATTTTCTTACACAATCTTCTTCAGTATTATAGTAGGTACCTAACTGGCCGCTAGATATAGTTAATGAAAAAAGATATCTACAAAGAAAAGTAAAACGAACTATTCCGGTTTCAAAACGGAAGTTGTAAATTGTTTCATAAACATCTCTTTTTTGTCTTGCAAATTGTGCCAGTACTTTAGTGCAATTGGTGAAACCTCTTTTTCAACTACCAACCTACATAAAATGGCGTGGTGAATATTTTCTATCAATATTTTAATTAAAGGATAGTTATTATTGCCGTCTTTAAGTTAATTTTCATTTTGCAAGAAAAAACATTCCATATTATTGTGTCAATCGATTGTGTTGCTAATAGAGGTCAAATCCATTAAACAAACAAAGTGTGGCAAAAAAATCAACATCAGTCCGTGTCCGCAACAGCGGCTACAAAGCCGGCATTAAAGGCCGCTGCAGCGTGAACTATGGTATTGTCTGCCATTCCGAACTCATGCATTAGGAAACATTATAATAGGAACTGTATTATGGGACTCACCTCCCATCAGGCCCGACAGGCTGGTTCATCAACCTAGTCTTCATAACATCAGCTGGTGTACCCAACACTGCGGCTACAAAGCCGGCAGTAAAGGCCGCTGCAGAGTGGACTATGGCATTGTCTGCCATTCCGAACTCGTGTATTAGGAACTGTTTGGTGTAATCGTAGGCAGCTAGGTCGCCCATATTGACTAGGGCAGCTCTTTGTACGTTTGGTATTGCACCTGGAAGTGAGTAGATAGAATTAGAATAGGCTGTAGATACAGTGTAGATATAGTATTTTTTTATTGCATTTGCGCGGTGCGAAATGCTCAACTGTTCGTCGTCGGCTGTCAAAATGAATTCGATGACGATGTCGACGATAGATCCGCGGTAGGGCCCCTGCCCTTTTCCCATGGCTGCGGTCACTTAATGTGATATCTACCGTATTTTTAGGGTTCCGTACCCGAAGAGTAAAAACGGGACCCTTTTCCTCCACTGTCTATCTGTCATCATCAGGCTGTATCTCATGAACCGTGATAGCTAGACAGTTGAATTTATTGTTAATTATTAATTATAAATATATTAAAACGTTTCACACAGCGCCATCTAGCCCCAAACTAAGCAATTAGGCTATGTACTATGGGTACTAGACAAAGGACAACTACATGCAATAAAGTATTTTTTGCAATATATTATGATGTCACATATGAAAAACACACGATTTGTTAACATAATTGCATTTTAATGTATGATTTATAAATAATATTATAAATAGTACATAATCGCGTGTTTTATTTAATTTCTTACCTCGACGTTTCAACTATGTTTAAAAAGTCTTAACCTCAAGGATACAGGAAGACCAAGGAAAATCAGAGGTAAGAAAATAAATAATAAAACGCGATTAAGACCCGGGTAAAATGTAACTATCTTCGCTTTTCTACTCACCTCTCCAAAAGCCAAGAATCCCACTCTCCTTGTACAGCATAGCATACGCCTGCCTGCAGTTGGCGAACCTCGGCTTCTTTCCCTGTAGCACATGCCTGCCTTCCGCCTGCATTTGCACCTTCACCAGGTCAGTGGGTGAAGCGATGAGCTGCGCCAGCGACCCCGCCGCTAACCCGCCTGTCGGACTTCGATATCATTATTGTTATGTTACTGGATAATTTGTGTGGCATAAATCATTTTCTGGAGTTTCTCCGTGCTTCAGAAGGTGCGTTAAGCAGTTGGACCCGGTTGTTATCCCTGATAGCAGTCGTTAGGTCAAGTTAAAAGTCTTAGGGCAACTGAAAAAGTCTAACACTAGGTGAGCCACATAACTATACGAAAAGAAAAGAAAATAAGCGACTGAATTGTAAATCTCTAATCCACTCTAACTTCTTTGCTATAATCGCCAAATTAAATGACGCCAAGGCAACCATTTCAATTGGGATTTCTTAGCAACAAAATTACATTAAATAAAAAACGACGTGAAGGCAACAATTTCATTAATTTCAATCGACATTTGTTAGCATCAGAATTACATAATCGAGCTGTTATCTGACATCTAATAGATGTCGAATGTCCATTAGGTTAGAAGTTCATCAGTGAGGTAAATCAATCATAACTGGTCTAATACCAATAGATCACACTATGTTCCGTGACCAATTGTCATTAGTTCGGTCTTTGTACATTATTCATGGAAAAAAAAGTACCTACCTCTATACAAAGTAGCCCCCGATTTTCTATTAGCTTAATTAGAAAACCCCCATTATTAGATCAATAGAGAAATGCTTAGCTACCTACCTACCGACCGACCCATAATAAAATAATAATAATAATTTACATATAAATTTTATCGAGCTGCTCCGTCCTTTGGAAGGCACGTTAAGCAGTTGGTCCCGCCCGGTTGGTCGTTAGATGAGTTAAGAGGCCTTAGGGCGACCTGAGAAGTCATCACTATACAAAAAGAAGAAGATCAACATAATATCATTTACAAATTAAGCCCAGCATTTGACTCTCTTCGGGAAGCAATTTCGACAAAACTTTTCTCAGTTTCATGACCGATTTAGGTTGTGCATTAATTAATCTAGCAGTCAGTCGCAGAACTTTCAATTTTAAATGTAGGTTACCTACCTATTTTTTTGATTACATTTTTGATCTAAGATGCTAATCTTAGACCAAAAATGTAATCAAAAAAATTATACATTTACCTATTTGAAAGCGACAGCTCTTTTCATTGGACTTTGACAAAGTTTATTGTTTGCTATGTTTACATTTTTGATCTAAGATTTAGGGAGTATCGAACCCACAACTTTTGCAAGACTAAACTAAATTGTACCTACAGTAGTTGTTTCTATTTATATGCTTTACAAAAAATTGCACCCGACAGGACTTGAATCTGCAACCTTTACATTCCGTGTACTGCCCTAGCCAATTGCGCCACAGGTGCTTTTTTGGAAAGCATTAAAAAAAGCAGTCATCCAAGCACACTTTTAAAAATAAATCAGGGCACTGTAGTAGTGTTATCAACTCACCCAATGATGAGACCCCAAGAGAAACTCTCCCGTCTTCATCCTTGAAAGCGTTTCGGAAATGTTCGTAGAAGATGAGCCGGCACCCGGAATAGATGGCATGTCTTTGAAACATTGGCATCAGGCCACTCCACAGCTTTAGGACGCCTTCCTGCTTTGCTATGCCAACTGCGGTCTTTATCATGCCGTGGTTTTCTAACTGTTGCCAAACACAATTGAATTAGGTGTCGGTGGGATGCTCTGGGAACATTTATCAGCTAAGTAGATAGGTAAGTAGATAGATAGAAACACTTATTTGATCAAAACTAGATTGATTTTTCAACTGTTTTCGCGATGTTGTATTTAAATTAAAGACTTTTCAGAGTCAATCCTGAAAGGGACTTGTAAAGGTCTCGAAACGTTGAGCGTTGAAACAATGCAAAAAGTAATAAACACCACGCGATGAAAACCGAAAAATGTCTTTAGTAAAATAAAATAGATGGGTACATACATACTTATAGTACTTTCACCCGCGTATGTCCCGATCCCGTGGGAATATCGGGATCAAAATCGGTCGCGCCGTTTCGGAGGAGTACGGTAACTAACATTGTGACATGGAAATTTTATATATTAGAAGACTAGCTGACCCGGCGAACGTTGTTTTGCCTTATAAATTACTAGCAGATTCCCGCGGTTTCACCAGCGTAAGTCTCGATCCCGTGGGAATATCGGGATCAAAAGTAGCCTATGTTACTCAGGGTGAATGTAGCTTTCTAATGGTAAAAGAATTTTTGAAATCGGTCCAGTAGTTTCGGAGATTACCCCCAATATACATACATACCATACATACATGTTACCAACGTTACCTCTTAATAATATTAGTATAGATTTTTAATTACAGACTAGAATATTAATCTACAGACTATAGTGATACATCGTTTGTGTATGCAGTTTACGGTATCAATGACATTCTATAACATGTGTATAGAAGGTCATTGTACGGTATGGTTACTGAAGTGATGCATATTAGGGCGTGCGCGGGGTTGTAAGGGGTGTAATGGGAGGGGTGACCGCATTCCAGCGCGTTGCACAAATATTATGTAGGTATGTCCGAGTAAAACCATAAAAACATGGTTTATGTAGGTATAGAGTACCTGCGCCCCGCGGTTTCACTCGCGTAAGTCCCGATTCCGGGAGGTTTACGGTGTCAAAAGTAGCTTATATACTTTTTCATAATCTTATCTATCTCTACATCAAAATTTATCAAAATGGGTTCAGCGGTTTAGGCGTAAAATCGTAACAGACAAACAGAGTTACTTTTGCATAGCGGCTACAGAATTACATCTTATACGTTTATGAGCTACAGCCTGGTGACAGACGGACAGACAGACAGACACCGGAGTCTCAGTAATAGGGCCACGTTTTTACCCTTTGGGTACGGAACCTAAAAACGAACCTTGTCTTCTAAAGCATTAGGGGCATAAGCTATTTAAGTAAAGTACATGTATATTGTAACTGTAATTACTTACTTTATATCCATGTTTAGCAGCTGCTACCTCTGACTGTATTTGCAACCTTGTCTTTGTCAAGTCAAACGGGTATGTTGCTGTAAAAGGGAAATTAAGTTGGATTAGATAAAAGGTTAGTGTACAAAAACTTAGTTATATTAATATTAGAAGTATTTCCAACTAATCCGGTCATTTTAGACATAAAAATAGTGATCAAATAAAGAAAATTCCGACAGAGCCAAATCTTCGTAGAGAGTAGAGACCTTAGGTTTACCACAAGGAATAAAGTGTCAAAAGTCGGAGATGCGAGTTCGAGCCTCGCTGCAAATTAATTTTTGAAGATGTATTTTTCCTGGAAAATATTTCTAGTATGTATTTAATTGTACTCTGTAATTTGAACAGGAGTCACTAGGTGAGCCATACCACTATACAAAAAGATGTTTCATTTTCCAGAAAGATGTTACTACTTAGGTATAAAATTAGAGCGAAAAGCCTCCAAAAACAATAAACACAATCTATGTATAATAATATGATACCTATGTGTGTATACATTAATGTATATTTAATAGGTCAATAGGCTATTAGAGTACCTAAATAGAAAGGATGAAGTAAATTAAGCCGTGTAGCCCCGGCTTAGAATCGGGTTACCCCCCCATCTCTTCTCGTGGGTGTCGTAAAAAGCGATGAAGAGATCTGAGGGCATAGCATAGACTAGCATACCTCAAGTTCTCCCCGTGCGGTGGCGGATAAACTACTTGGTCCCTAGGAGGGTTGGTGTCAGGCAGGTGACCGGTTGTTAACATATTGCTAAATCTATTTCCAAAGGGTATGATGATGACTTAGGTGCGCCGACCCCTAATAAAAAACAGAGGGCAGACAGACGGACAGGACGAAACTATGAGGGTATCTTGTTGACTGTGAAACCCTAAAAAAAAAACAATTGCGGACCCCGGGCTCCCGAGAGAGATGCAACCGGGAACATCGCCCGGATAAGAAGAGTAAATCGAGAGGCTGTATATAACAAAGTTTTAACTAGTGCGGAGGGTAGAAATCATTTGAAAAACATCTTTTTAGCTCAAATTTGTTTAAATTTTGTGGATTTACTCACAAAAACAAATAATTAAGAGACTGTAGATTACATTTACTTTTATTACTTATTACAGTTTTTAAGTTAAGTTTTTGAGCCTTTAAAAAATGTTTGTTCTTTTATTTTTATGCAAATAAACTTTACTTTATTTTATTTTTATTTTGTATAACAAAGGATGAACCTTACCTCCCTCAGCGGCCCATGCACCAAGAACAGCCACCCCATATCTGGAGGCTACAGAGTCTGTGGCTTGAGATGCTGGGTGGTCGGCGTTACGGAGCACCGGCATTGTTGTAGTCACCGAATGTTGGTCAACTTTGAGCCCATACTATCTGTAACAAATCTATCTATTATCTATCTATTACTATTATAAAGCGGAAGAGTTTGTTTGTTTGAACGCGCTAATCTCAGGAACCACTGGTCCGATTTGAAAAATTCTTTCGGCGTTGGATAGTCCATTTATTAAGGAAGGCTATAGGCTACTTTTGATCCCGATATTCCCACGGGATCGGGACTTATGCGGGTGAAACCGCGGGGAGCTGCTATTATATTATATTTAGACACGATAGGTGAGCGTCGTGAGACGTGGAAAATGGTCAGGATTAATGGTCGTAAGGAAATAGTTACGACCACTACAAGTACAGGCGGCAACAAACGTGCATTTTCCCTTTATAGTTCTTTAAGAGAGAATTAAAGTCCTGCTTGAACAATATATACCTACGTATATGAATATTAGCTTCTACCCGCGGCCTCGCCCGGGTAGAAGCTAATATCCTACCAGAAACAGGATTAGGATTATCCCGCCCTCTACTGTATGTGAATAAAAAGTTTTATACAAAAAATATACGGTCGAATTGAGAACCTCATCCTTTTTTCGAAGTCGGTTAAAAATTAGACCCCCCCTTCCTTTCCTCCAAAACCCTTAACCTTTTCTTAGTAGGTTAGTCCAAACTTCATGTCTCTAGGACCGTTTAGGCTGTGCGTTATAGTTCAGTCAATGTATGTATATATTTATGTATAGGTAGATACATTTGTTACACACTCTTTAAACTTACAAGATTTCCGTCCATCATTATTATAAGACACGGGTCTGATTATCTATAAGGCGATCTAGTCCCGGCTCTAACAATAATGAGATATACTTTTGTTATTTGCCTGTAAGAAAATACTAAGTATACTCAAGTAGGTACGTAATGTAGGTAGTTATTTTAATGACTTACATAACTTTAATGTATTTTCATTGCCATAGTGAAGTGACCTTGGTGTATTAAGTACAGTGAACTACAGATGGTTGTTGAACTCTATTACAATTTCTTTATCGCTCATTTTGTTTGACTTATCGTTGTTTTATCTGTAGGTAATCTAGATTTTCCTTCAAACCTACCTACTACATACTTATAAATATTTAAACTTTTTAAAACATGGTTATTATAAAATGAGTTTTAAGGCCAGACCTGGTTTAAACCATGATTTAAGCATAGTTAATTATGGTTTAAACCAGGTCTGCCACTTAAAACTCGTTTTATAATAGCATGGTAATAGCCTTATTAATAAACGTGGAGTAAGGTTGGAATAGTGAGAACATGGTATCTTTTTCCGTGACAAGAACTTTTAAAGTTGACAGACAGAAACAAAAAGTGGTAAAATCACTCCGACCTTACTCCAGGTTTATATTAATAAGGCTATTGAAGAGTGGATTTTATACATGGCCTTTTCATAGATTCCTTTTGCCGGTCTTTCGGTGGCCCCGCTGAATTATTATTTATTTTTTAAAGGACATAATTACAATTCATCATGGTGTTGATATAAAAATACCACGTAAACCTCAATAGTTTGTCTTGGCATTAACAATCAAAATAAGAAAGGGTAAGGCATAAGAAGGTATTTATCTCTAAGTATATCGTTCGACCAGATAAAAATTAACTAAATAAACTTTAAAGATGACAAGATGACATACCTACTAACTACCTACCTAGGTATGTAGATAAAATCAAATTTATTACCTTCATATCTTTTTGTTTTGGTATTTATGTAGGCTCATAAAGTAGGAACGTGCCCACAATGTCTTTCAAATGACATATGTAGCGAACCTAAGTTCAAATTAATTGGACTTTGAATCTCTTTGTATCTATGTGCTATATCTGGAACATAACTTACCTAGATACCTACAACTTATCTATCATCTGAGCATAAAAATTGTAGGCCTACCTAACAATTTTATAGGTAGATTTAATTATGTAATGAAAATACTGACTAAATACCTACCCATATACGTAGGTAATAGGTACTATAGCCTACTAGGCAAATTGGTCAGGCAATATCTATACTATCTATCTATACTAATTCTAGCAGCGTCCCGCGGGTCCCACCCGCGTAAGTCCCGTACCCGCGGGATTTTCCAAAAACCCTTTCTTAGTGAATCCCCACGCACCACATAGAACACACACTCCAAATTTGATGTCTGTAGAACCAGAAGTTTGGGCTCTGCGTTGATATATAGATCAGTCACGACTTTGAATTTTACACATATAAATAAATAAATTCTGTGAACAACACACAGCGCCATCTAGCCCCGTGGTAAGCGACTAAGCTTGTGTTACGGTGACTAGACAACTATACATATACCTATATAGATTACAAATGCGAAAGCAACTCTGTCTGTCTGTCTGTTACGCTTTCACGCCTAAATCGCTGAAACGATTTTGATGAAGTTTGGTATAGAGATGGATGAGAAGATAGATGATGTTAGTTACACTACTTATCACTCAAGAATGGCTGAACCGATTTTGATAAAAATTGGTAGTGTATGGTATTTTTTTTAGTGTTCTCCAAATAATATTTGGAGTCAAACTAGGAAATAAAAACCAAAAGAATGAATAATGAAATAAGGAAGGAAATAGGAAATGAAGGAATGAATGAAATAGGAATGTTTTCAAATATGCCCGATTGGGGTATCGAAAGAAAAAGCATAACATTTGTGACAACAATATGGAACACAACAATATGGAAATCGGCTCAGCCGTGAAATATATGGGGTTAGGTTACAATGGACTTCTTTGACACATTCCCGCGTCCCCCGGCGGCGCGACAACGTTAGGTACCACATACCTACTACTACCACCTTCGGCTTATAAGTACCTGCCTAGTTATTTTTACCTTTTAAGAGGAGTATATACGCCAACGACCTTGAAACTGAAAATCCCTGTCGGGCTCATCGAAAATTGTTGATTATTTCATGACGGAATGTCGTAGAACTAACGTAGAACGTCGTTTGTGTATGGATTGTAGGCGACATTGTTTCCGATATTTTAGTGCAGTTTCCATACAAATATGTCGAAACGTATTGAAGCCTATCGACATTTTAGCCAAATCAGACATTTTTTGTCTAAAATTTGGATAGGCTTTGCACCAATAGGAGGTTCTTGTCTTAAAACTGCACCAAAATGTAGGAAACAATGTCACCTACAATCCATACACAAAAAAAAAAGGTTTACAACATTCCGTCATGAAATAATCAACAATTTTCGATGAGCCCGACAGGGATTTTCAGTTTCAAGGTCGTTGGCGTTGTTATTCCTCTTAAGCTATTGCATAGCTTTTATCGCAGGTTTGAGCGCGGCCACCGAATCAAGAAATTCCGTACTTAACGAAAATAAAACCTAACACCCCCCACTCCGCCTAAAAAATAATAATAAATAAATAATTATAATTCCATAAGTAGATAAAAATGCTATGCAATAGCTTTACCGCGGCAGTCCCCGAGTGCCACACGTTTTTTTATAGTTATAGGTAGTTTTGTTTTAACTTGATATTTTTTTTTAACTCGTGGGTTTTTTAATTTTTAATTTAATTTTTTTCATCACTTTCACCCCGCTTAGACCTCGCTAACGCTTCCTTACGGCAATGTGAGTGATGATTCATTTTATTGATTTACCTAGTATAAGAAGTACATACCTAACTAATAAATAATAGTGTGGACTTTACTTAGACCTAGCCTACTTAGAGCCTACAATAAATATAATAAAACCGAAATAAGATTAAAATAAATAAATTGATATAGCAACCTAATATAACACAAGAAAAATCTATGTTAAAAAAAAGTTGATTAAAACTCAGTTACAGGTGATCTAAAAAAAAAAAAAAATTATCTGGGTCCTCTGGTTCATCCGCGTAAGTCCCGATCCCATGAAAATATCGGGATTAAAAGCCTACGTTACTCCTCGATAATGTAGCTTTCTTTTGGTGAAAGAATTTTTGAAATCGGTCAAGTAGATTTTGAGTTTATTCATTACAAACATACACACACACAAAATACAAATATTTCCTCTTTATAATATGAGTATAGCTGTAGACAAACATACCTACAGACACACACACACAAAAATACAAATCTTTCCTCGTTATAATATTAGTGTAGAAATGTAGTTAGATGTAGATGACACGACTTAAATAATTCGTACCTACAACATGATAGTCATTTCATTAGACAGCAGTGTAGTAAATCCGAAATGTCATTTTGAAATTTCATTTTTAGTGGTGTTTTAAAATGATACTTACATTGACACGGCGGCGGCGGGTGCGCGGCGCGGGCGTCCGAGTCAATGTAAATTCTTGGACGTGTAATATTTATTACTTTATTAGCGAAACTGTTTGATCTGATAGTGCACTTCACAGCAATACGGTTAACTCTAGTATGGATAATGCGTGAAGATACATTTACTTAAATAGGTAATTTAAACAACACAATTGTACTTTGGACGAGTAATAATTAATTGGTCTGGAAACCATTTATACGGACTTTGTATGGCGAACAATTGGACTTCCGAACGCAATGACGTCAAAGTTACCTACTATGAAGACGTAGAAGTAAGTAAATGTTAGTTTGATTGGTTGGATAGACTTCGATAAATGGAATAACATGGAAAGAAACGAAGTTTGGATAGGCAAGGGAACTTTTTAAAGTACCTATCTATACCTACCTACCTAATTAGCAGTTTAAATTAAATTAAAATGTCACAATACGACAGATGTAACTGTCTGTCAAAAAGTCATAAAATAAAACCAAATGTCATTCATTATCATAACATAAATGAAAAATGTCAGCCAAATAAATTTGAAATTATTTCGCAATAATAACAAATGAAATATTCATGTCATTTTATTAAGTGCCAACTTGCTAAGTTCGATTGAACTTACGTAGGTACAGTGATCGATCAATGACCATAACTACATACCTATATTCAATTATTCGTCCTTCACTTTAATGATATTAATGGTTTACCTATTTGTACTAAGTATAAATAATCAATCACTTATATTTGGTTCTGAAAGCTGTTATGGATTTATATGAAAAACTGTTCACAATATTGAATTAGGTACCTAGGTATATCTCTGTATTCTCTACGAAGAAAACAATGCAGCCAAGCAGAACGAACTAAAATATAGGAATGTCATGGTGTAGGAACTAGGAGGTGACCTAATTTTAGAGTTTGACCCACCTAGGGGACTAACCTTGAGCCGATAGGATGCCTCTCTCGTCACTTGTTTTATGTATGCGTGTGACTTATGTTTCAAATAAATTGAAATACCTACTTATCAAAGTAATGTACTTTCCCATTACTAATAATGGGTAGGTAGGTATTACATTATTGAACACAATAATTATGGGGAATTCCTACCTATTCTCTTCTCCATTCTTCCTCTTATACGAGTGTTTCGGGGACAATAGTTTAAGCCGAAAAATAGTTGAATCTATGCGGTTATGTTCTACGAAGTTTGGAAATTCAAACTTTTTTGTAATTTTGAGGTTATGTTTGACTGAAAAAAAAAGGTGTTTTGCAAGTAAACAAACTCAATATTTTGGAAATTAATTCGTTTCCCCAAAAGTCTTAAAACAAAAGATGTCCTAGACGTCTAAAAGAACTCGGCTCAATTTGCCGTCCTAAAACCACGTATGAGTATACAAATTCATTCATACACAACATAAAATATTAAAACAAACACGAATCATATTACAATGTGAAAATTACATACAGGATGTTTATTTTAACGCAATAAGTAACCCCTTACTGGTTTTATTATTTTTCATACTAATCTCACTTAAAATGGTGAATATTATGTATTAAAATAGTGGCTACTCACGTTTGTCACCGACATTGAATTGTTACTAAAATAACTAACATTATGTATTGTCTTCTTATAGGTAGTTATTTATGTAACAAGTGTAAATGACACACACATAATGGTTCATACAAAACTGTGTTAATAATATCTTACACGTTCTTTCAACCTTGAAAATAACTCGTTAATAATAAATAATTTGAAAACAATGGTAAACTAGATTTATGTAAAACTTATATTTTCGCGATGTCGAATTGAAATTAAACTCATTTTCCGGTTTTTCTCGCGTGGTGTTTATTACTTTTAGCATTGTTTCAATGCTCAACGTTTCGAGACCTTTACAGGTCTCTGCTTCGGGATTGATTGTCTTCAGTCAATCCGTTGAGCATTAAAACAATGCTAAAAGTAATAGTACCTAAACACCCCGCGATTAAAATCGGAAACTGAGTTTAATTTCAATGTAAAATGTTATAGACTCTTACCTGAGATATTAATTGAGAAAGATATTTAAAGGTACCCTTTACCTTTATATAAAGAATAAATGTAATCTAATCGAACTATAAGTAATCTAATAAGCAGGTAATTAAACGTAATAAGTAGGTAATTGATTAGATTAATCCGATAATTTAAACGGTCAAAGTAAAAATCTAGTAGGTAGTAAAGTGACGTAACTATATTTTTAGGCCGGTCATTGCCGTTTTTCAGTTCGTAAAAATAGCATGAAGCTGCATTTTTGGTAGTATTTTTGGGTTAGGTACTCGAAAAGCCCCCACTCATAGGTATAGTTCGCTTTACTATTATTTGTAATTCAGGTTGTCTACAATGTTTTATATTATTATTAAACTATTAATTAACTAAAAATAATATTAGAAAAATAATCGAACAGAAAACGGTGGTGTATATAGCATGTGGAATATTATAAAACAAAGGAACAGATGATCTCTGAATAATGTGAAACATACAAATAATAAATTTATAATAGGTTATCATAATATTACATATTAGGTAAACTATTAGCTTAATATTTTGTCTTAAACCGGTTTTAAACAACTTTACAGTGATTATTATTAAATACTTTGATAAAACCTACCTACTGATCTTTGATAAAAGCATTTAATAATCGTTGTTCTATTTTCATTTCAGATTATGAGTATTATCATCACTTATCAGATCAGTAACATTTATCAGCCAATTCCAAGCCGTTTATCTTTTCCAAAATTAATTAGCCCTGCCCCGTTTTTGTACTAAAGTCAATTGTCTAATACAAAAAGTTCGAACAAGTAGGTAGTTATACTTACTCCTGAGTGCCGAAACTGGCAACTTAATTAAAGTTTTGCTTTACCTACTTTGAACTTAAACATCGGATATTAACCTTGGACATAATTAAGAAAATTATTGGAGTTCCTAGATAGGGTAAACCAAAACTGTGGTTAATGATTATTGGGTACCTATGATTCAAAATGAAACCCTTAGTTAAGTAGGATATAAAATTCAATCAACATTTTGTGAATATATTGAAACTCCCAAAAATATTTAACATATACCAAACTAAATACAAATTTCGACAGCGCCTTATCAATATCACATTTAATTTGTTTTCATTCATCACCTGATAGTCGTGACACTATGTAAGCATTGAACTCGTTACATAAGTGTGAAAGAGATAGATGAATTGAAACTGTCGCGGGTACGCGAAGGATGGAAGATGGCCTAAATCTTGGCGCGAAAGAGCGCGTGGGATACGACCGATTCACATCGCTACCGATTTGTGACTAGCAAAGGAAAATTCAAACAAACCTCTACTGGTTAAACCGCTGAAATAGCCGCGACTTTACTGTAATCTGAAGTATGATATGAAATTGTCCTGCGATAAGTAGACCGGTGAAGCCACTGGAGGAGGCGGGTCGAATCCCTATTTTTTACATGAGAGTGCTAAACCTTAGACCATATCATCACTTACCATCATGCGATATAGTGGCCAAAATCCCATCTCTAAAGACTTAGATTAGACCCTATTTCAGAAACTTAGATCAAAAATGTAAACTAAGAACTGTCGATTTTAAAGAAAAAAGTAAATAAAGAGTTGTCACTTTCAAATAAATGTATGGCATTTTTGTTTACATTTATGATCTGAGTTTCTAAAATACGGTAGGTATAGGTATAGTTTATAAACAAAAGAAGAAGAAGTTATCTACATCTAAAAAATTCACAAAAGTTATTTATTTTCATCCTCATCATTTATTTTATGGAAAATGTCATGGTTAACATTCTAGCGAATTACAAGAAAAAAACACGACAGTAAATATAATAAATTAATTTTGTCCTAATAAGCTATCTATGGGCCACTATGGTGCCCCTACTAATAAATAGAACAACTTAGTATGAGTCTCTGTGAAAATCAATATACCTACACCTACCTACTTAACTAGAATGAATTTTTGAAAAAAAAAAACTACGTAATGTATATTCGATAAAACCCCGCAACCTAACATTTTTAAAAATAATATTGCAGGAAAAGATCTATTCCCATCTAATACCAAAAAACTAATACCAAGTGGAATTTGTTTACTGTCGTATTTAACGAATACCAAAACAAGTTAACTGGTATGAAGTACAGTCAGTAATAAAAATGCTTTTAAATATTATTTAAAGTAGTATTTATTGAATCAAAATCAGTCTTATCAATTAAAATTAAAATGTAGTAGGAAAGCGTTTGGTTCATTATTACATAAGTATAATAAATAACCCAGGCAATTTAAACATACGTAATCATATTACAGTGCCTACATACATAAGTACCTAATATAGTCTCCAAAAAGCAACAATTTAAAAATATCACAAACAATTATGGTTAGGATATTTTTATTATTTATAAATTAAATACTTATTTACTAAATATTATAAAATCTCAGAAAAAAATAACTTACCTACTTAAATTTATAAAAGGCAGAACAGCAAACATTTTTAAAAACATGATAAAATAGAATAACTTTCAATATACAAAAAATAATCAACTTTTTAACTTGGGACACAATAAACAATTTTTGAACGACAATTATAATGCTTAGAGTAATATAATTGTCAACAATTGTGACAATAAATGTTGCTTATAGTCTAACTATTATAAAATATCAGAAAATAAACACTTAATACAAAAAATAATCAAAATTTTAACATTAAACTTAGACTAATATAAAATATCTGTAAATCAACTTTGGTATAAAAAATAGTTTACATTTTTGCAACTAATGACTAAATATTATTGAACTAGAGTTTAATTTAAAATAACTTTAATTTTTCTAAGCAATGACCGACGGTAATTTTTTTGTCAATTAGTTGGGCGGTTACGTACTTAATCCAATGATTTTTTATTACAGTTGGAGCAGCACATCGTTTTCTAGGTGGTTTCTTTTTTTCGACCTGAGCAGCAACCACTGCTTGTAAGTTTGCGTCCTCTTTCAGCGCTATTAGAAGCTGATATAAATTTGCATTTTTCGGCACAGTCGAATTTAATTTAAAATGCCATGATTCTGTTGCATTTGTTGTTCAATGCCTTTCACCATGTACACACCAAGTGTTCACAAAATTCTCGTCTTCTAGCCACTGTGACACCATGTAGTTGTTAAATTTTGCAGTTTCTTCTGTGTTAGGGTTGTCTTCCATGATATAGCACCAGCCTTCAGATATAAATTGTCGTGGACGTAAAGGCAGGAAAGATGTAAGTCTTACATGTCTCCGGGTGATTTCATTTTTTGTTAAGTTTAACTCTTTTCCTTTTTTTCATACATTTTTACTGTAGTAGCACCCTTTAAGCACAACTGACGGAAAGACAGTTGAAATGGCGTTCATAGCGGCTTGTTCAAAATCTGTCTAAAATTTTGAGAGCTGCCATTCAGGAATCTTTTGTTTCAAAATTTCGAATAATAGTTTGTAAGTTTCTTCTTTTTTATTGTTTAGTAACACATAAATCAGAGGAATTATGCGAGTGTGATCTTCGTCACTTCCCAGATCTCCATGGATAGTATAGAGCTGTACAAATGGCGCAGGACAGGAATCGAACGTTCCGTCACATTCAAATAATTTTAGTTTTGGAATTTGCAATAGTTGATTTCGACTAGATAAAATTATTATTCTTGTGTTAGAAGACTCATCCTTATAATCATGAAATACAAAATCCTGAAATCGTTCTGGAATTTCTACTTCATTTACAGACTTGCACTTTATTCTTGACACACCAGCTTCCATGTTTCTTGCAGAATATAATTTTGATTTGAGGCTTCCAAACGATGGGATATTTTCCACCAAATTCATTTCACTATTACAGAACTGCGATTTAAATTTGTTGTAAATTCTTGGTATTGGGGTGAAATCAGAGTTTACGACTGTTTCTCGCAAGTTGTTTACCTTCCTTAACATTGTATTGTTAGTTTCATCGGGCTCACATCTATGATTTTTCTCATTGGAAATAATGCCGTCCTGCATAGACAACAAAATAACGTATTAAAATACCTACTGGCTGACTGAACGGTCACTAATAATTTAAGTATGGTTAGTGAAATACCTTTAATTGCAAAGATCCACTGCAATCTTTAATCTTCACACATCTCCAATGGCTCCATCCATTTTTATTTTCTCTTTTTTTTTGTATACTGGTAACCAGCTCTCAACAGCATTAATCCACCATTTCTTTTTATAAAAGTCAATTCTCCGGTATTTCCCGAAGATGTAGAAGGTAGATTTTCAGTATTATCAATCATTTCTAAAAAAATAAACTCATATCTATAACGGGAATTTATACTGGAACTTTACCTACTAATTAGTAGCGTCTAATTTTTATAAGTTGAACATTGGAATAAACAAACAATATTTTATAAACATTGACATATTTAAGTAATGTTAAAGAAATAAACATAAAATTACAAATAAGTATGTATACTCACTTTATAATTATTATCACTTTCACTGCGCGCGAGATATCACCGAAAACTTCAGAAAAGTACTGAGGAATTGTTCTAATATCCCTTTGGAGTTAAAATAGTTAGGTAATAATAATAATTTATGCAAGGACAACATTATTGTAACAAAACCGACTTTATTTTCATCGGCTTAGCGTTCAATCCACCATAACAATAAGACATTCATTTGTACGGAGCGGGCGGCGTGAGCGCCGGCAGCGGCGCGGGCGCTTCTCATTGATTGGTTCCTTCGGATTTGAAAACAATAGACCAACATACCCTTTTTCGCAGGTAAAAAAAAGGCAAGTTATTCACTATCATATTATTATGGTACCTACTCGTAAGTAAAAATACCGGAGTGAGGTGAATATATAGAAAGGCTTTTTTTTTTTTTTTTTTACGAGGGGAATCTCCTTAAGACCGTCAGGCCGCTCTCGGGGGAGAGCGGCCCGGTGTGTGGGGGTCCCCCCGGCCAAGATGGTGTGCGGCCAGGGTATACCCACTAAACCCCTCGGTGTCCTTCGCGCCGCAGTTGCCAGAGCTTGCCGGAACCTTTCGGATAACTTCGGCAAGCTCTAGCGGCGGGTGGTCCGGGTGGACCCCATCTCCAAGCGCCCAAATGGGCGAAGCCCTCTCGAAAGGCGGCGCGGACACGCCGCCACCATCTCGGGGCTCTGTGTTTGGCGACGAACTCCCCCGAGTCCGCCGCCAAGAGCCGTTTAGGGGAACCAGCGATGTCTGGACACCCCTGGTTCCCCTGCAACGGGTGAGGTCTGTGGCCCCGTCGCCGACCACTTTTCGGCTGCAGGGGATAGGGCGAGCGGCAACGACACACCGACACTCCTCTTCCCCTGCAGCCCCACCGCGTCCGCCATCAACGGTGGCGGCCCCGCCGAGGCCGCGGCAGATAGGGAGAGCGGCAACGCAACACCGACACTCCTCTCCTGCCGCGGCCCCGAAACCCTCAGCCGCAATGTTGCACACTGCGGCCCACCTCAGTTACGAACGTAACCTACCGGCCGCGAGCCGAAGCTCGAGCGGCCCCTCGGGTGGGTTCCTCTTGGATTACTATTTTTAATAATAAATTATTATTTTTAATAATAAATTAAATCATTTATTAGAAAACTAAATATATATTTTGTCGCTGACTGTACCAAAATATTTGTTTTGGTATTCGTTGGGAATAAATGTGGTACTTCATTTAAACATTTAAAAGAAATACCACTTGGTATTAGTTTTTTGGTATTAGATGGGAATAGATCCAGGAAAATAACTTTAGGAAACACAGTGTGTCGCCTTATTTCACGCACGGTCAAAAAGCGCAAGCTTACCTCCGCTAAATTTTCGCGCCAAAAAAAAGTCTTGACTTAGTTCTTGTGTTTTAAAATAGATGGCGCTAGTAGTTTCAAAGTGAACAAGGCAACAAACAAGGTTGTTAAAAATAATATCGTAATTCTCCGTATCGCTGCGTGCGACCGACCGACCGACATACAACGGGCGCGGCGCGGGCGGTTGCCTTGCCCGCGCGCACGCAGTGATTATCACAAGTCACAACTCAACTCATCGACCTTGGGGCAAAAAGGAGAAACAATTTTAATTCCAACTGCGGGGTTTTTCTACTCGAGCATACTAATGACTCGGACTTTGCTGCTTCTTAGAACTTAGACGATTTGAATGTTTTTGATGATGATTATTTTAAATAAGAACAATATGAGGTTTCATAAGAAAAGGTGAAATTTTAGTAGATAAGTTGTTACAATTACATACCTACCTACCAACTTGTAATTAGAAATGTACCTATAGTAAAATACAAATATTAGTTTTTGCATAATATCATGCGTTGAAGGTCGCAAAAAAACTATTTTCAGAACTATCTAATAAATAGGTATTAGTAAAAAAAACATTTTTCGTGTGCTGTTTATAAATTATTATACTTACTTTAGCATTGTTTCAATATACTCAACGTTTCGACTCCTTTACAGATCTCTTGTTCAGGAATGAATGAATTAATGAATTATCCTTAAGAAGGGACTAGGCTAAGGATAGTCCGAAATGAGGAGAAGAAGATAGACCACCTTTCATCACTAAAGTAGGTGAGGCACACCACGACACGAAAAGAAGATTACTAAACTTCTATGGACTTAAGTATGATTTATACTGCTTAGACCATTTCGAGCTACTTTTGCATGACAGCACGGACACGGCAACATGCAAAACAAAAACTGTCTTTCATACAAACGTAGCCCTCCCGGCCCCGACCCGGACGCGGCCCGGTCTAAATAAAAATCATCCTTTATGCGGGGAAACTAGACACAAATAGTTACGCAATAAATAAAATGAAACGACAGCTTTATTCAAGGGTTCTTGAACGCTCGCAGATATCCGTTTACAGACAGGTGATATCGTCAGGTGAACATCGCACAAAACCGGTCATATGCGAGTCGATTAGGCGTGCTACGGACCGACAACAGCGAAACGTCAATCAACTAGATGAGGTGGAACAATCTGCTGGAATAATTAATGCTATAAATAAACTGTACATAAAGCTAAGTTAAATAAATAATAAATATTGCACGACGTTACACTCAGCGCAATCTAGCCCCAAACTAAGCACTAGGCTTGTATTATGGGTACTAGACAACGGATTTTTTTGTAAATACATACTTAATGTAATGATACATAGAATACACCCAGACCAGATACAAATATTTATTTTTAAGCATAAGTAGGTACTTGCCTTCCCCCGACGCGCCACTGAGGTCGTCAAATATTGCCTACATTTTAAATATTTCAATTTGATTCAAAATACAGGATAGAAAGTCTCAAAGAACCGCTTACTGCATTCATAAACTCATTCCAAGAAAGCGTACGTAGTCAGAGTTCGGTCGCTTGGCTTTATATGACGCACCGACTCGCAATTTAACATGCCGTAAACTAAACGTTTCAATTCAACAGTCGTACAACAAACAGTTCTTCGTTTCGATGTTGAAAATTGTAAATTGGTATTGACACTGATAAATTTTTAGGTTTCTGTCAAATTATTTTTGTTACCTTACTTTACCTTTTATAGTAATAGAAGGTTTAGGGGGGAAGGATACCTATTCTCTCTTCATTCGAACTTTTCTAATGTTAGAGACATTAGAGAAAATATGTTTATGCCATTAAAACCTAGTATATCAGCCAAGACCATGCTCCTACGTTTTTTTTCTATATTTTATTTCTTAGAAAATGAAAAAGAAATGTAGGGACATGGTCATTACCCATTGGTCATGCATGACAGATAGGCATTTTATATTCTATGGCATATAATTTTTTGCTCTTATGTCTTTATCCATGCCATGGAGGAAACAGTCGATTACGTTTGTTTGGAGAACGAGTAGGTATCCTTCCTTCTTAATTTACGATTGGTTGGTTTAATGCTAATAAAATTCGTACTTATAGGTAAGTATGTTTCATATACCAGATACAACAGTAACTACATATAATATTATTTACGATTAAGTAACTATTAAGTAACGATTCTCCAAAGCTAACAATGATTGAATTAACTAATCCCGGCTCAAGGGATCAGTTAGCAACTTCGCTTAAGCTTTAGACAAATTACCATTGAAATAACTTTGTTAAGTACCATTAGCATGTAATGAACATTTAGAATATCTCATTTATAAATTAAACTATTCGACTACGACAATATACCTACCTAAGGTGTGCTGGGGTAACTCTGAAAGTGGGGTAAATACAGAATAGACCTTTAATCAGAGTGATATTAAATCCATTTTTAATACATTAGGATTTACCCCATTTAATAAGTTATTTTAGATTTACCCCACTACACCTTACCTCTTTTAATTTTTAACTCTTAAATACTTACTTAACTATTAACTTAACTCCTTTGAGATTACGAAAGCGATTGTGTTACATTTTTAGTTCCCTACAAGCAGCCCACAGTACACAGTGTGTACAGTACGAACGGAGAGTGGCATAAAAAATAAACCTTTTTGAACCCCAACGTTCAAGAATATACCCTCTGGTTTTTGTGGAGCTACAACCCTCGGGTTTTATTTTCCTTTGGGGCTCGCCGACCGTCCCTTCATCCCTTCATATTGTTTGCGAGTGAATAGATAAAACCCGGCTGGGAACTTGGGACCGAGTTAGTCGTTGCGAAGCCATATGTATGACAATCTATCATTGAAATTACAATTTCTTCTTATCGAAATGTTATCGGCATTATCAGTTTGCCTGCCTGTGTGTAGTATGTGAGCATATTGATATAAAATGAGCGCGTTTTATCTATCGAGTTGAGGTTTTATTTAACATTTGGTATTTTTAGTTGAGTTGTTTGCTCAATCTTGACCTTTCGTAATGAATTTTGTGTTAGGTAGTACCTATTTTAGACACAACGTTTTTTAATAAAGACTTGTATTTGTATTTAATACTGTTATTTGTAAATATTATATTTAAGTAGACTTTGTAACATGTACCTACCTATTTATTTAATTTAATAAGTAGGTATTTTATTTAGAAAGTTTACTAGTCATCTTTAATATATAATAGTCATCTTTAAATCATCTTTAATATACCGAGGATTGGATTGATTCAAAAATGATGATGATTTAGTACCTCTAAGTATGAAGTAGATTTATTATGAAAATGAAGACCAACCATAAGTCCATAAATAACTACCATTCGTTTTATAAGAGACAAAAATTGTTGTAAGGGGGTTGGTGGTGATCAATCTAATTTGCATGTACTTCATATAAGGGATAATTTTATAGGGCTGTACCTACATTATGTCTGTTGGCTGTCAAGTAGGTAGGTATACGAAATTGAAAAAAAATGATCTGTAAAATTGGAATTGTGATTTAATGCAGTAACTCAATGAGGTATTGCAATTTCTCGCATTTTACGACCATTAAAAATTAAAATCATTTAATCGATAAAATGGGATAAGAATCTTAATACCTATTGCTGTTTAAAATAAAAATAGGTACCTCGGTACCTACTTAAACCTATTTCTATTTCAGTGGAACGACGTTGATTTAGACATTAATTAGGGTTGAAACTTGTAATTAGCAGTCTAGGTAGGTAGGTAATTGGTATTTAAATAATGAATGTAGAAAAAGGAAAACATAGGTACGGTTAAAAAGATTTTAATTAAACTTTAATAGAATGAGGATAAGCAGGTTATAATATAGAACTGCTACTTTTATCCCGACACTTGGAATCGGGACTAACGACAATGATACAGGATGTTTACGACATGATACAAAATATATGTAATTAAATAATTAAGCAGGTCTAATGTACGCCAGTGAGCTAACAGAGGATTATGCTTTGTTAGTATTACTGCCATATGTTCCTGCGGTTAATTTCCGTTCCAATTAATCTTTGGCTGATCCCATGAATGTACAGAATTATGCATTATCTATTCAAACTTCACAAAGAGGTTCGAAATCAATAATAAAAGAAAAGTATGTAAGAATAACAACGCTGCGATTAGCCGTTCAACTTTAAAATATCGGTTCATTAAACAATAATACACCTAAATTAGAGGGATCAGAGCACATGGTGATCTATCTATCAAAACAACAAAGCCGATTGGTGTGACGTTCCACCCCGGTGATATGTACGTCCTACTACCTAAATGCCTTATGTACACCGCTAGTTACTACTTCATGACTACTCCGAGCTCAGTGTGTACTGCAATGCAACGGAAAATATGCGTGTTTACCAAAGTGGTTTCGGTAGAACGGTGTCGTGTGTTGCGTCACGTTTGAGGAAATTGATAGTGCGCCGAGGTCGACGTGACTAACATTAACGTTTATTGTGTGCATAATCTTTACAATTATGCATATTACGGTTTTAATCAGCCCCCTGTGTTGTGATTTAATATCAAAATGAAAATCATTTTGCCTCATCCCGTTTCTCCCTGTGGGTGGAGGCCAGACAAATGTCGGGCGTTCGTTTCACCGTATGTCCGACTTAACCTTGTGATGTCGAGTAAGTATGTTTTTCGATGTACTTTTACATTGTAATGTGCAATATGGAACGAATTCTACCTTAAACTAAAAATAAAACGAAATACCATTAAATTAAATACTTTTTAGAGGGGTTATTTGTATAAATAAGTAAGAAATAGCTTGAAATAATAATATCAAACGTCACAAAGAGACTCAGTTGGTTAACAAGATGGCGGCTAGTGGGGAGAGGGAGCCCAGTTGGCCAGGTGCTGCCGCCGCGTCGAGTTCGGCGCTGTAGCTAAACTACGCAGTGTTGTACATTTAGAACGTTCACAATGGCTACCGCGAAAGACACGTCTACTTTCTTTCTGGAGGCTAATGCAGACGATTTCGACAGTGTTTTAAAGTTATATCCACAGGCGGTTAAACTAAAAGCAGACCAAAAAACAAAGAAACCCGAGGAGCTCGTAAAATTGGACAATTGGTGAGTACAAACTCCTTCGAAAGGAGAAAATGCGGCCGTGGCGTGTCAATGAACTTGTATTGTGTGTGTATCCGTGCAAACTGATTTGATAGCTACCTCCCTCGCGGACTGCATCTCTAGTCCGCGGTGGGCTCATTAAAATCACTGCGTCACGTGGGATCGATGTCAAATTGACACGATCGTTTTTCCTGAAGCCAGTGTGGGGCAAAATATCGCTATGCTCAGGCGTTATAAAATGGTGGCTGTCCTCGTATCATGACTCGTTTTAATGCATTTACTTTCATATTTAGAGACGATGGAACGCTAATTTCGATTATTCCTTGCCTAAACAACAGGCTTGATAAATAACCTGAATGACTTGAATATTTTCCATTATTCTACAGTGAGATATAACAATGCTTTGTTGAGTACAACTCACATCCGTTCAAAATGGTGACATCGCTTTTATACTTTTTGTATAAGTATACTTTAATATTGTTGTTAATTTTGGTTATATTATTATTAATGAATTGTTTTTATAAGCAGAGTACTTATCTACGTTTAATAAAAAATATTTCAATTAGTTAAGTAAGTACCTACCTAATATTAAAGGGAACATAATTTCGAGTCCTTGTTTTGAAGCGATTCGTGCCACTGGGCTCAGCGCTAAAAGTTAAAAAATACCACGCTAGTTTGTAAGTTTCACATTTTTTAAAATAAATTCTTGTAATATCTGACTTAAATTCTAATACTTAAAATTATTATACTTTCTGTCAAAATTCCTAATAATATTGAATTCCCAAATCAATTAAGTAGGTATTATTCTTGCAAATATATGTTACGGGTGTTCATTTCACGTTACACGGGCGAAACTACGGCGGATAGTAATTCTAATACTATCTAAAAATGTTATTCTTTATTGACAAACAAAAACAATACCTATTTATAATTTACTAAGTAAATCTAATCAGCTTATATTAGTCATCTTTCTATAAATAATTAAACACTTAATTTACTTCATTGACTAGGTATAATGCTACCAAGTAAATAAAAAATTCTATGTGCGATAAAATTCATTGAGTCTGCTTTTAATTGGTTACCCGGACGTGCCAACCCTAAAAACTCGCGCCAAAATTAATAGATTAGAATTTAATACGCTTCTCCTAAATCTTAAACGACTTAGACTATTTTTTTCCATGTACAGACTTATTGTTTTCCCTTCCCTTATTAGTATTACATATAAAGTATAGATATTATATTAGTTTTTACATGACATAAAGGTTTTTTTTTACTAAGATTTCGTGCCTCAAAAGTTAAATAACTCTTCTTTGTGCGCAATCGGGTAAAAAGGAACCCATTTAGGATACTCGCTTGAGCGTCTGTTTGTCTGTCTGTGTGTCACCACTAGGGATGCCAACCATACTATAATATATAGTATTGTACTATATTTCAGCTCAGCGCACTATATATTTTTGAAAGCACATATAGTACGCAAAAATACTATATTTCTGGCATAATTTGTAAAAGTTGTTTCTTTTATAAATTCCTCCTCTCTGCATTTACAGAGGACTGTTTTCTACGACTATGTAGAGGGAAAAAAGAAAAGCCATAAAAAAGGTGCTCATAATTTAAACATTAATTGTCGAGAACATTTTTTTTTTATTCAAGAAAGAAAGAGTATTTGAAAGTGTGAAAAAAAGGTTAAGTGCAACAAATACGTATTTTTTCGAAATATTCTACAAAACACCGCTCTAATTTTTGTACTATATTTTTTTGGGTCTTACTATATTTTTTAGCCACAAATACTATATTTTTCGAAAAAACTGTTGGCAACCCTAGTCACCACCGATTTTTTTTATGAACGGGTGGACTTAGCAAGTTGTTTTTATTTTATGAAATAGAACATTAACAAAATATACCTACCTATTTGATAACTAAATTGAATACATTAAAAATTGTTTAATTATTTATTAGGTAGACGATACCTTACATATTGAAAAAACTATAATTAATTTTATATTAACTTTCAATTTTTTGAGATGAAAATGGTCTTTAGATGATTTATTTTTAGTCAAACATAAAATTAGTTTTTAGACTCGTCTTTAGTAGTGTAGTTGTGGATGTTATAGGTACTTATGAAGGTTCTTATGGCGAAGATTGCATGGTCAATAAATATCGCAATATTCATGATCCTGTAAATATTTATCGATGTGCATAGATAGGTTGCATCAACACTTTATTGACATAAAATATATTTTTATGATCCATCTATAACTATATAAAGATAGGTAGGTACTTATGTTGTACACAGCAATACGAAAACTTCTAATGACTTCATACTTATGTAACAGTAGGTATTTAGATAGGTACCTACTAACTACTTATTTAAGTACCTAGTCATTATGTCACATCAGCACATCACATTTCACTTAGATATGGTGAAATTTCAATAAAAATGTCACTACTATAATACCTAAGTATTAAAATTTTAATTTAACACAATGATCACAAAAAAGAAAAAAACCCAATGAGTTTCTTGTGTTTTCTTCTCATCGGAGGGCGCGTTCCGAAACCCACTAAAATTATAGTCATAAGTCATATCAAAATGATCGCGTATAATTTATACATTGTTCTTAATGAATAAATATATTTGACTTTGACTTCTCAATGGTTAAATTAAATTTAATATTTACTTTCAATAACTTAGTCCGTCTACATAAAAGTACCTAAAGTATCAATGTTTAGATTCATATTAGAAGAAGACAGTAAAATCAGCAACCACTTGTAGTTGGTGACTCAGAAACTCACGTGAAAGCTCCCAAAACTTCAAGTAGGTAGGTAGTAGGACTGTAGGTATATATCGTATATTCATTCACGAAAAGAAAGTCGTGCGTTCATTCAGTAATTTAACCCCTCCCTCCCCCCACGTGGCTAGTCTAGAAGCATCGCCCCGCCCAGCGCCTATAAAAATCAACAGATCAACACAACTGTTATACCTAATCACACATGTACTACTATAAATACCTACCTATTATCTTATCATAGTAGGTAGGTACTGATAACTTTGTCATGCGAACCTAAGGAAGATATTTACTTAACGAAAAAAGTGTGACCAATACAACCTCGATAAGCGAACTTGTTTTTTTTTTGCAAAAAAATACGTAGGTACACTGAGATGCGCCGTGGGAATGTCTAAACACTTTTTCTCAGTTGATTGGATACCAACTATACTTTGCAATGAACACACCCTCAAAATTTCATGTTTCTAGGACTAGCGGTTTAGGATGTGTCTGAGTCAGTAATTCGAGTCAGAATTTAAAGTTATAAATGTTTAAATTTTAAAAGTGAAAAAAAAAAATGCACACATATGTGAACATTCCCGAAATCACTATTCTTTTTATAGTGCATCAACAATAATTAACAAAACAAATGTTCCTCTTTACAGGTACCAGAATGAATTGCCAAAGAAGATCAAGTCGAGAGGTAAAGATGCCCACATGATACACGAAGAACTGGTACAGCTTATGAAATGGAAACAAGCGGTGAGTACGATCGTAACACAACACCTGAAAATACAATAAACATTTTCAGCTTAGATTGACTATTTCTAGGAACTAGAGATCACCTGCGTGCGGAATTTTAGTACTTATCTAATGCCAGTGATTAAATGCATCGCTTGTCAAGGTGTCTATAGTTTTAGCAGACGGTTTCTGTGTATCTTCCATAGTTTCTAAAAATGCACTATTTCAGTCACTTCAAAACACCCCCACTTTAATTTTTTGTGGCTCGGAATAGAAATGCTTCAGAATTAATTAAAGAAAATTTGGTTAGGTTAGAGCCCAAAGGTTAATGAAATATTTTGAAGTTCCCAAAAAGTAGGAAGATCTAGGTCCAGAACCTTAAAAATAACATAGATAAACCGGGACTCGGGAAAATGGAACTATGATAACAAATCGTGTGAATTGAAATAAATTCACACGATTTGTTAATAAAAACATTTTATTTATTGATTTATAAAAGTTTAACATAGATAACGTTTATAAATATTATGCGAAAAGTCGCATAATATTATAATATTGGACTTTTCGCATAATGTTTATACGAGCCTCCCGAGACCAGGAACATCGCTAGGATAATAATGATCATAACGCTCGAAATATACACATTACCGGTGTATTAGCAATAAAATTTGAAACTACCACATTCTGAACGATTTGCTTTAATTGCAGAGAGGGAGGTTCTACCCACAACTGTCTTATCTCATCAAAGTAAACACCCCAAGAGCCGTGATGCAAGAAACTAAGAAGGCTTTCAAGAAGTTACCAAACATAGAATCAGCTATGACCGCTCTGAGTAATCTGAAAGGTGTTGGGACGGCAACAGCGTCGGCCCTCCTAGCGGCTGCGAACCCAGAAATAGCACCGTTCATGGCTGACGAATGTGTCCAAGCTATACCAGAGATGGAAGGGAGCGACTACACTGCCAAGGAATACCTCAATTACGTTAATCATATGAAGACCGTCTGTGATAGGTTAAATAAGGTAAGTTATATGAAAAATGCTTAAGTGCTTGAAAAACGTGAGTCATTTATCAACGCATAGCATAAAATAGTGAAAGTATCGGGCTCAAATTTTGCATAAAGTTAGCTATAACGTATACCCTTGAGATATAAATAGGACTTATGGAAATTCCTAAAGGATCAGGACTTATGCGGGTACCACGAAACGCAGCTAGTCATTTATATACAAGTTATTAGTCATTTACTCATTGTTACAAGTTATCGTTGTATGATAACTTGTATCATGGTGTGTTATTGTTTCTAAGGCCATAATAAAAGTGGTATAAGTACAGTACAGTACCCTACATATTCGCAGGTCGATATTGCTTGTACGGGTTTTGCATGCGTGATTGATTAACATGGGTCGTGTATGAAATGTCAGTAGAAGTAGGTCGTAAGTCTACAAGTTTCCAAACAAATATTTTGGAAAACTGAGTCTACAAATATGGAACCCGACTAATTGATCTAACTTGGTTGCTCGTTTTCTATTCTAGCGCGTCCTCAATGCTTAACCCCGTATTTATAGACAAGTCGAGTAATGCATTTGTCTCGTACTTGTCAATGGTTTTCAACGTCTGCGAGAATATGACAGAGGTTTTACTCAGCCAGAGTAATACTAGATTCGTCTATAAATACGGGGGTTAGTGTCGAGACAGTACACCCGTATTTTTAGACGAGTTGGCTAAGTAAAGACTCTGTCACATCTTCGCTGACGTCAAAATCACTGGCAAGAGTATGACAAATGCATTACTTTTTTTTTTCTTCAGTTTATGGTCCCCACGACACAGCTTTCTGCCGTTCTGCCATTTTCAAGTAGCTAATGTTGCTAGTATTCTGGTTAGGTTTAGCCAAAATAATAACATGACTTGTCTTTGCTCTGTTTACTCAGTGGAACATTTAACACATCTCAACCACATTCAAGTTCGCAATTTCTTTTTAGGGTTCCGTACCTAAAGGTAAAAACGGGACCCTATTACTGAGACTTCGCTGTCTGTCCGTCCGTCCGTCCGTCCGTCTGTCACCAGGCTGTATCTCATGAACCGTAATAGCTAGAAGGTTGAAATTTTCACAGAAGATGTATTTCGTTTGCCGCTACAACAACTAAAAACAAAATAAAACAATTATTTAAAAGGGGCTCCCATACAACAAACGTGTTTCAAAAACTACAAGGGAATTCAAGTACGATGTGAGGTCGCCTCTGATTGGTCGAGTCAAATCGAGTTGGTCATGGAATTCAAAATGGCTGCCCTATCTGTCAAATATACTAGTCTGCCTTCACTGTCCAAAGACCGTCCGTTTCTTATAAGTTTCAGATTTTCTTTGAATCAAAGTTGTTGTAAACCATTTTAGGGTTCCGTACCCAATTGTGATAGTGGTACGAAACCCTTCGTGCGCGAGTTTCGCACTTGGCCGGGCTTTTTAAAATTTCCACTACTGATAAGCCGTTCTTCATGACTGTGGTATACCTGAAGTGCGACCATTTACCTACCATTTATCGGTAGGACATAATTAAAAGAAACTTTATTAACTGTATGTGTCAAATGTGCATTCACTGTGTAGACAGAGCGTTCAGGTGTGAGATATTCTGACGACATGCGAATTTCCACTTACTTGGAAAGATTCAACTTTAAGGTCGCAAGTTATGAATATCCCCTCTAGCGATAACATAGTTTCCAGTCAATGTTGTTCGACCATGGTGCCGGGTGTCGCAATACGATCTGACAGTGAGAAATATTACACTGAGATTGCGATAAAACACCATGACATGGAGCTCTGATTATTTTATTCTAACTTGTTGCCATCATTTTAATAGCGGTTTTTTAAATATCTTCTTTTCGTTTTCCCGGGGACATCCCGGGAAAACGAAATAAACGAATATAACATAATTTATTGGTCTGGCTTTCAGCGCCGATTTGTAGAGATTATCCTGGACTGAATTTTCTAGAAATGTCTTCTAGTTTAGAAATTCACCATAAACCAGCCATTTTGAAGACACCCTCTGTATTACCTACACCGACTATAAGTCCCGATCTAAAAAGGAGTGTTTCCGACAAAAATCCCAGGCCTAGGAACTTTGGTTAGAACAGTACGTCGATAGCAGGAGTTTAACGAAAACGATTTATAAATAGGTATCTCCTTTTACAGGACCAAAACGGGTGTGGAAAGAAATGGTCACCTCACATGGTAGAGCTGGCAATATGGACGCATTATATCGTATCGGACCTCCAACCAGAACTGATTGGCAAAACCCCGGCGATTTCGCGAGCGCCCGTGAACGGAGGCTCTCCTCTGCCCAGTGACGAAAGCAACTTGGAACCACCTACTAATGGAAACGGTAAGCATCTTAGAAAAATAGAAAGAAAATACGTTTATTCAGATAGGCACACAACTTCACGCAGGCATCAGGCATCTTGACTCTTGGAACACGTATGAGATTCCTCTTGTAGAAAATACCTGCGGGTAGTGCGCTTTACGGACAACCCCTGCAACAACTGATATACTCCCCAAATATGACCAACTTTGGGTGTAAATGGAAGGTCCGTTGTACCGTCAGGCCACTCCCAGGAACAACCGTCCGGGATCAGTTATATACAGAGGCGCTTTACGGACAGTAGGTAGAAAACCTACTGTCCGTAAAGCGGGTACAGACAATTAATTTTGCCATAACTGTACTATAGTCATCTCTGTCAATCTTCGTCACAAATATCTATCATAGTTAATGATATGCCGGCCCCTACGAGTCACTGTGCCTTCAGCGCAGTGAAGTGCCTTCGGAGACCAGTTATAGACTGATTCTAACCACCAGCCTAAGCGTAAGGCAAGCTTCTTAATGTTCTAGTGCTCCGGCCATTAGGAAGCTATAACAGACAGTTAAAACTGATGATATGTAGCCCGCATAAAGCGGGCTTTTAAAACAAACTACACTTCACAGTTTTGAAATTACGGAAAGTTTTTTTATTCAGGTAGGTAGGTATTATAAGGTTGTAACAATTTTCATGACTTTGAAACTTATTAATTCTTAACCCAACCTAAAGTGTTAACAAACTGGATAATCCTTTCAGCTACGATAATAAAAACGTCTTGCTTTCATAAATTAATGTGATTCCTACCCAACAAGAATCTTATAATATTACCCTTATAGTGTAATTTATGTTTGATAATCATTATACCATCTCTCTCATCATGCGCGGCAGTCACAATTGTGGGAACTTCTGTTGCCCATTCTCGTGTATCAACAATACCATGGCCAATGGTCGATGCTTGTTACATTATATTTATGAGACAATCTTAGTTCCTTTATAATTATTTTTATCCACCCCAACAGATGTGTCATGAAATAATTATAGGTCATAGTAATAGCCCTGCCTTTGATATTTGATTTGGAACTTTAGAGCTGTGCCAGACTATAGCATTGATGTATTTACAGTACATATTCACAGAAATCTACGGACACCTACCTACACCTAGTCAAGAACCGGTCAAGTGTCCGACTCGCACTTGACCAGTTTTTAAACTTACACAATTTAAATTACGAGGAACAAAATATTTTCGAGTTCGGTGTATTTCAATTCATCATTATTTAGTATCTCGGATCGTGATTGCAGTTTGGATAATAATAGGTATGATGGATGATTGATGATAAAACGCTCCAGCTGAATTATAAACAGTCGCGTCAATACGTCGTTTCCAAAACCAAGTCGATAGAAACCTCAGGATTCAATTCCCACTTGGGCATTGAATCACAAGGATCATAAATCATCATGAGGTTATTATTATGTATTTAGGTATTAATTATTATAATTCTTTAAATCAATGTATGCAATATTGTCGTAGGTAAACTAGCAGTAGACTCAGTGAACGAGGACACAACCACATCCTGTACCGAAGACTCGATGGACGCGAAAGCTGCTTCGCCACCTACACCTGCCTCACCCTCCGACAATTCAGACTCCGCTTTGAGTACGCCGCGCGCTAAACGGTAAGGAATTTACCAATATATTCATTACTAGCAGGGCCTGCTGTTTCTCCCGCTGCAATATCGGGGTAAAAAGTAACCTATGTGGTTATCCAGTTCTCCAGCTATCTGCGTATTAAGTTTCACCGCAAACGGTTTAGTATTTTTTGGGAAAGTATTTTTTTTAACGGTTGGTAATTTTGCAAGAAATTAAACTCCAACAACACTTCAAAAGGCTAAGCGAAATTCTGCAAGATTTCCTAAAATGGTTGAACTGTTTTCAAGAAATATCAAACAACGCTGAAATGATATTAGCTATGAAATTTTTTAGACACTAGCTGAGTCCCGCGGTGTCCCAATCCCCAGGGAATTTTCAAAAATCCTTTCTTATCGGATGCCTACTTTACTTAGAGAACACACTCCAGTTTTCACCCTCTGCTATCAGCGGTTTAGGCTGTGCGATGATCAGTCAGTCAGTCAGTCAGAACAAAGCCTTTTATAGATATAAATTTCTCAATTTTTATTTCTCAAATTGTATATATCAGACATCGGTTCTACACTAAGCACAAGCTTGTATCGTTTTACTCGGTCGGCGTACAATTGTGTTTGTTTTGGTATGTTACAGACAATTAGAGGAAGCAAGTTCGGCTGAAGAGAGTTCGCTGGGCGACTCATCAGACGTGCCCGTGCCCAAGAAACTCCGAGAAGCCACGCACTGACACCTGCGCACTCCCACCAAAACAACCCTCGTGCGCCTATAAATAGCTTTCTAGACTAAAATATTGTACCTAGGTAATTTATTTTTCAATTCCGTTTAATTTTAACTTAGTGTTAAGTTTAAGTACCGATCGGTTTTGTAAGTTTTATAGGGTATTAATATTTTGGATGCGCGTTCCTTCGGACGCTGGTATGAGATTGTACAATACATTCTATGTGAGTGAATTTCGGTGGCCCGCGAGGGGCCTAGTGTTAGGAATTTTGTTTGTAATAAGTTTTAATGTTTGAACGTTCGCATCCCGCGTGACATTCCAATAATTGTAAACGGCGAGGGCTGGGTAGGGAAGTCTTTGTCGTCAGTTTTACAGTACCGGCACAGATGCCTTGACGAGGCCGCGTGGCCGTCATTCACCAATGCCTTATGACACAGTCTGCCCGCAGAGTTTATAATACAATATGATACAAAGGACGTGTTACCCCGGGCACCGGGCACACGGGCCCACAATGTAGTTTTTATTGAACAAATATAAGATATTAATTTTATAATGTAGAGTTTTTTATTTTATTCTCCTACCTACCTACTTTACCTTTTGTTTTATCCAAAGGTTGTATGGAAGTGATCGCTTAAAACGATATTTCCAGCCTATATGCTGCCTAGATCTAAGATGTTTGATTTTTTGAATGGTAAGCAATTAAAGTAATTAATTGAATGTAATAGGAAAATCTCTTAAGTGATTACTTTCAAACAACCTTTGGATGAGAAGTTAAACCAAGTTTCCAAAGTGAGTCCTGCAACTTAGGAAAGTTAAAACATTTTTTTAACACGAAACTTTTAAATAATAGCAACGTAGATATCTTGACTGTTATTCCGAGGATCATGCGTTCGAGTTAGTTATGTGCGCTAATAGAAAAAAAATCGTGAGGAAACCCACGGTATAGTTAGCTCCAGACATATAGACTTGTTCATTGCGCTAGGCATGGCTGGGAGGGTGATATAGGTGCTGGGCCAGCCTAATTCACCTCATAAAGTCCTGGGAACTACACCGTCGTAAATAGCGCGGCTTAAAAGGCGCTAGGGCTATATAAATCATCTAAAAGTAGGTAAAAGTTAAGAGGATCGTCTCCATTCTCGTTCTCCATAGTCTCCAAACATAGTTTAAATTTTCCTCCCTGGATAAAGACATTAGAGCCAATATGTTTATGCCATAAAACCTACATCTGTCATGACAATGCATCTACCTTTTTATTTTCTAATTAAAATAATAATAATAAATACATTTGTAAAATAAATATGTTTGTATGGAGAAAGAGAATGGAGACTATCCTCTTAATAAGAATTGTGGATTTCGACTTCCGTTGCCTATCATTGTATTTCTCAACAGCAGAAGACTAGAATCTACTTTAGAACAGAACTGTTCGATAATCTTCTGCTAGTAATATTTTACAAGGAAAAATGCATCTTAAATAATACTCTCATGACCCATAACCTACTCGGGACTGGATTCGAACTCGTGCCCCTCGCTTGCTGAGCGTGTGCGCTAAGGCTAACCCATTACGCCACACGGGAATCCCGTGTTTTTGAAGAAGCATTTCTCTTTTTAAATATTATAGTAGAATGGCTTGAGCAATAAAAAAAATTAAAAACCGACTTCAAAAAAAAAGCAATAAAAAAACCGATTTAAATAAAACATAAAATAACTTCGCCTACGTACAGTGCCACCGACTTATCTGTTATGTAATCTGAAGTCGGGCAGCCAAACTACTTACAATCCTACTCAACCAACCCAGTAAATCTGCCCGACTTCAGATTACATAACAGATAAGTCGGTGGCACTGTACGTAGGCGAAGTTATTTTATGTTTTATTTAAATCGGTTTTTTTATTGCTTTTTTTTTGAAGTCGGTTTTTAATTTTTTTTAATTATTTTTTTATTTCATCCTTTTTAGTGTACTTTCAACTACCACTAAAATCATTAAAATTGTATCCATAACTTTTATCATTGAGGAGTTCTGTGATGAGAAGGTGATTTCAGATGTGGAGATTCCGAAACCATATTCTTATTCATCGGTATCTATTCTTTATGGCCTTATTCTACTGGTGATAAAACATAAGAATTTTGAGGAGCAATCCCGTTCATCACTCCGAAGATCCTCATCAGATCCTCACCAAATTTTTATGGAACCATCTCGGAGCTCCCACCTTTCAGTTTTAAAAGGAATCATCTCAATCGGTCAAGCCGTATTCGAGTCATCGATGAACATCCCTAAAACATAGGAATTTTGAGGAGCAATCCCGTTCATCACTCCGAAGATCCTCATCAGATCCTCACCAAATTTTTATGGGACCATTTCGAAGCTCCCACCTTTCGATTAAAAAAATAATTATCTTAATCGGTCAAGCCGTCTTCGAGTAATCGGTGAACATACATAAAAAAAAAAAAAAAAAAAAAATATTATACATACAGACGAATTGAGAACCTCCTCCTTTTTTGAAGTCGGTTAAAAATAGGTTAGGTAAATAAATCTTCTGCTATTCAAGAATAAAAATCAATAATTCAACTATGCATTTAAAACTGTATTTACAAAAGAAAAAAGAAATACATACATGTAACAGATGACCAAGCTCCAACTTTTCATCACATCACTAATACATTTTATCACTTCACATCACTTGGATATTACGGGAGATACAATTTGACTGGATTGAAATTGCAGGACTTCTGTAAGCAGTTTAATATCCAGTCTAGTATAAGGAGACCTCTACTTACAGCCAGTCTGTGGCGTTATAAAGATCCTGTGTGGATGGACATGGGCACACTAGGTGAAGCATTGTTTGCTCTTTTTGTCCAGGGTTACAATGTCAGTAAGTATTTAAGGGGGTAATACAATCCCAACGGCTAAGGTTAGCCTTACCGCGCAAAGTCATGCAACTAAGTAGACGACAGCTAGACTTGAAGTCTAACATTCAAATGCGATATCTCCTTTTATTCAATAATCTGAGGTCTCAACATTTGCTGTACCTTGCCTCAACATCTTGTTGTAACTGAAGATAGAGTGTCGCGGGCCTTGTTTCGGCGGTTATACGCCCTACGTAGTCTGGTCTACTTCAGAGCACCCAATTGTATTTCAAGATCATTCATAACTATGGGTTGCGAAGTTTTGGCTACCTTGGAGCACAAAATAACGAGTCTTGGACATTTTTCAGCACTTAGAAATCCAAACAATCTGCGCGTACATAATGTTGTGCCTCAACATCTTGTTATATCTGAGTGTAGAGGCGATACGTGCTACGAAATCTGGACTACTTTGGAGCACACAATTGCGTTTCAAGTTTCAAGAACTTCCTCAGCACTATATATTCAGTTATCCCGGCGGCCATGCGGCCCGCGAAGTCTGGACTACTTTGAAGCAGCCAATTGTATTTCAAGAATATTCCTCAGCACTAGAAATCCGAACAAGTGTTGGGCCGCAACATTTGCACTAACTGTGGGTTGCGAAGTCTTGCCTACCATAAAATAGCACTTCTAAAACATTTTTCAGCACTTAGAAATCCAAGCAATCTGCGAACGTTTAATGTTGAGCCTCAACATCTTGCTGTATCTGTGGGTAGAGCGTCGCGGGCTTGGTCCCGGCGGCCATGCGGCCCGCGAAGTCCGGGCGCCGCGCCGGCCTCGGAGCCCCCAGTAACGCATCCAGGACGTTCCTCGGGGCCCACACGTCGCCGGGGGCGGCGCTCGCGCTGGCGCTGGACCCCGCGCCGGGGGGAGAGAGGGGGGAGTCTGTTGTTGCCCGGATAACTGTAGCTCGGGATTCTCCTGGGTATTTCAAAATTAATGAGTTTAAAGATAGGAAAACTAAGTTTAAATAAATAAAATATTGTTGCTGCACCCGCGAAGTCCCGATCCCGCGGAAATTTCTAGATAAAATGACCATGTTAGTCTTACACTCGTATTTATAGTAAATTCTAAGTAATGTGTCTGTCACATTTTCATTGACGTGAAAAATTACTAATAAGAGCGAGACAGTGCATTAGCCAAAGTAATCGCACAGATTCGTCTATAAATACGAGTCTTAAAGTTGCAATGTATCTTCGTATTACATTTTATCAAAATCGGTACCGCAGTTCCAGAGATTACCTCCAACAAACATACATCCAACTAAACACACAACCATCCAAACATGTATATTTGTATCATATAGACTTAAAGATAAACTGTTAAAGCAATTTCTTTCTTTTGTCTATAAAAATCATAGAACTCACCGTCATTATTATGATTATTATGCGCCCTACATTCGAGCAACACCCGCAATAGCGTCCGATGCGCAGGCGACGCCGAATGAGCGCGTATAAGAGCCTCCAATTCACCCCACACTTGACGCCATTGTTCTTCCCGGCGAACTGAAGACTTGCCCCTGAAAAGAACAAATTATTTGTAAGACAAATTTTAAAAAGAAACTCGATTGCGAACTCGTGCGTGTTCTGATTTTTATAGCGCAGGCGCAGCTACACATTCGAGTGTATGGGGTGGTAAACAGCATGGCAATAACCCTTCTTTGCGTCGTGCAGTCGGGTAAAAAGGCAGAGACGTTGTGTGGTTTCTCTTGCAACTTAACGTAGCGAAGACCGAATACTTGGCTAGCAATACCACAGATCCCACACCTGTCTGCGTAGACGGTCACATGGTCGAGCGGACAGACCAATTTAAGTACTTGGGATCTGTGCTTCACGTGTCCGGCGATATCGAATGTGACGTCAATTCCCGCATTTCGGCAGCTTGGGCCAAGTGGCGAGAGGTAACTGGTGTCACCTGTGACCCAAAAATGCCGGTTAAACTGAAGGGACAGGTCTATAAAACCATCATTAGACCTGTCCTTTTGTATGGTAGTGAGGCGTGGTTAGTGCTTGAGCGACATAAGCAGGAGCTGCGTGTCACAGAGATGAAGATGCTGCGCTGGATGTGTGGAGTGACGCGAAAAGACCGCGTCAGAAACTCCCGCATCAGGGGCACCCTTCATGTCCGAGACATTGCAGACAAACTGCAAGAATGCCGCTTACGGTGGTACGGCCACGTTCTACGGAAACCGGCTAGTTACGTGGGAAACAAATGTCTTGCCATGGCGCCTCCGCCCGGCCGCGGCAGATTGGGAAGACCCAAGAAGTGCTGGCTTGACGTTGTAAGATCGGATATGCGTGCTAATGGCCTCACTACACGGGATGCCGAAGATCGTGCGAAGTGGAGACGTAAAAGTAGGAAAGCGGACCCCGGGCTCTCGAGAGAGATGCAACCGGGAACAACGCTCGGATGATGATGATGACGTTGTGTGATTTCTCGGCATCTCGGTTTATATTTATAGCGAGAGAAAGAGTATGACGGGCAAACTGTCTTGGTGCGGAAGTTTTGCGGTATAACAAATATTCGATAAATAACACAGCTAACTTTTATTCATTGTAGTTACCAATGGACACAATAACTCACTGGCCAACGATGCAGCAGATGAGCTAGCAAAGAGGGGATCTAACACAACAGTATACGAACCGTAAATGACCATACCAAACGAAATAGTTAAAAAACTAAAGTTGCAGGCAATATAAAAAAGCACTTCTGGTAGCATAGAAAAAGTCCGCAATTACCAAGTCAGGTCTCGTGGTCACTAATCTCTCTGTAACCCTCAAAAGTGACCTACAACATTAATGTTTCCGTTTATTAAGTCTTACCTCATGTTAGAAGGTAGTTGAGTGGACGGAAACTCATGCCGTGACTCCATCCCCAGCAGTGAGAGTAGCACATTGCGACACGTATCCACTTCTTCTTCGGATAGCGACTCTTGAACCACTAAGCGGGTTAGAGGTTCCATTACCTGGAAACCATAACACATCATAAATGTTCTATTGACTGATTATTTGAAATGAAAATATTTATTTGCTTAAAATATGGTAAATAAGGTCTTACAGTCACATAAAAATACACATAAAAACAACGTCGTTTACATAAAAATATGTTTTTTCATATTTTGCAATAATATTGCGCACAAGTAAGAAATGCTTTCCAAAAATTTGCACCCGACATGACTTGAAACCTGCAACCTTAACATTCCGTGTTATCGGCTAGACATGTGATTTCATTTATTCACTAAAATAAGTCAAACAATTTACATCATCAACAAGAAGTTGTCGGCACCGCCCTCCCGCGGCATGGTACCCAAAATGGTCGCAGCGTTCCCACGCTGGATAGCTAGACTAACCCACTGGTACAAGAAATTACCAGCCCTGGAACACAGGTGCCCGTTCTGCCGTAATGAAATAAAGGACTACATCTCTTCTCGCTTGCGATAAGGCACGTAGCGTAATGTTCTATTTTAAGAGCTAAAACCTGTACAAAAATTTCTATCCAAAATTTGAACCCATAACCTTCCATTCTCAAGCGGGGCGCGCTAACCATCTGCCCCAAGCGAGCTCAAGCATTAAGGTATAATATAACTTAACCTAACTAAGTTCTCGTTCACTCCCTTTCGCTATAAGTAATTATGATACACCGAAATGAAACTATACAAGTACGCTGGAGTTGGTATACCATACAAAATGACATTAGATCTTTGTGCCGATTTGATTAGCGCCATGGTGACCGTCCACGGAACTATTAGTTGCTCGGACGGCCACCATCACTTTCAATAGAAAACACGCGACAACAGCGCAACATGGCGCAGATCAAATAGGTACAAAATTCAGTGCGCTATGACCTGTCCAGCGACTTGAACCATGGAGGTCAGTGTGATACACTTACAGAGCCCGCGTTGAATATAAGCGTGGAGGATATAGTGAGCGGCCAGTAGGTGGAGTGTCGCTGCAGCCGCGCCCGCGAGCGCACGTTGCCGCCCGCGCCGCGCAGTGGGTGCACGCGGTTCTGTTGCATCAGGGCTCCGAACTCTTTGATCCTAAATCAACACATTTTTTTTTCTTTATTTTTTGGCCCCGGACTCTCGAGATGCCATTTGTCGAGTTTTTTCTGAGTTTACAACACTCTCCTTATTATAGTTTTGGCGTCGTACATCTTGTACATCTTGCCAGTATCAAGTATTTTGCATAAGTCAGGAGCTATGGTAAAGCTGTGGCAACTTTACCATAACCTTCAAGGGGCTTGGGAGGGAACAGCGAAAAGTTCATGTTTAACACTCAATTTTGTTTCCACTACACTTGTGCACATTCACGGAACTAAATTGAATAAGATTCCACTAAAATTACACAATTTAACCGGGTTTACAACATAGTGTAACGAAAATTAAACCGGAGCACGACATGTTGTCTCCGCTTTCCCGCCAAAACTCCCGAATCAACACATTACTTCGTATATCATCATTTCAGCTGTATGAAGTCCACTGCTGGATATGTCCAGCAGTAGGCACCTGCCGCGGGTCTCTGGCAAGCAGACGACGTCAGGCCTGACGGTACAGTGGACCCCTCCTGGATGCCTTAAGGTTGGCTGTCATAGGGAATGCTACAACATAAATAATAACCTTTCCTCTGGAGGAGGATGGTGCTGAGCAAGCTTACTCCACCTAACAATGTCCCGGCATTCAACGCCATTAGTATCATAGTTTAAAGTTACTTGGGCTGTCTAAGTCAGGTTAAATTAGCTGAAAAAATGGCTTATTATTTAACTTGCACATACCTATAATCAGTAACCCTGCCGCCTGCTCCCTCGGACAAAGAGGGCGGGTCATCGTAAGGCGTCCGTCCGCCTATAGCGCCGATCCAGAGCTCGCCGCCTTGCGCCGCCAATATATGAGACGCTGATCTACCTCCACCTTTCCTGGAAAGTTCAAAAATAAATTATGTAGGTATATGTAGATTTTTCTTCTGTTTTCGCGATGTTGTATTGAAATTAAAGACCATTTTTCGGTTTTAATCGCGTGGTGTTTTTTACTTTTTTAGCATTGTTTCAACGCCCAACGTTTCGAGACCTTTCTAGGTCACTTCTTCAGGATTGACTGAAGAACGTTGAGGATGTTGGGACGTTGAGCGTTGAAACAATGCTAAAAGTAATAAACACCACGCGATTAAAACCGAAAAATGTCTTTAATTTTATGTATATGTGCTGAGAAAGTCATGTATAGACGACGGCGCGCGGCGTGACGATCTCGATGCGTTTGATGGAGATTTGTCACAACTAGCTCAGGACTGGATTGCTTGGAAAGATGTTAGGAATGCCCGCAGCCACTCCATAACTAATCCTTTCATGCTTATGATATAGCATTCCCAATTAACAGCCAACAGTGGGCAAATGTGAATGAACACAAAAAAAGCATTGACAGCTTCTGTAGCACGGTGCGGTGGGAGAAAACCTATCTGCAATGCAGAAGACAGATGGTTACATACTCACATAAGGATGTGTGTTCGAAACATATAAGATATTTGTATAGTTTATACAACTTTTTGAAAAAATGCTTTCAAAAACTTTAGTACCAGGCGGGATTCGAACCCGCGACTATTGGTAATCCGAACCAACGCAAAACGCCACGCCACGTAATTTATACAAATTCAAACAGGCTTCACCGTCTCCTGGTATGACATGGTGCATAGAAACTCCTGATTCACATGATGGTACCACAGCAAATGAACACGTATGTATTTTCGTCTTGGATGTAACAGCTATCCAGCCCAGCCTGTTAGTTAGCCTAGAGACCAGAGTTCAAACCTCGCCGCGAGTGAATTTTTTAATGATGTATTATTTTTAAATCTTTTTAGTAAAATAGAACAGCTGGAGATTGCAGTAAACATCGCACAGTGGCAAACTGAAGACCGCTGCAAATGGAGAAATCTTGTACACGACGTTGCACGGAGTCACGATCCTCAACTATTAGGGACCGAAGAGTGGTGTTGGTCTAGTGCTAGATACCGCGACTTTCATTCCGAAGGTCGTGGTTTTGAATCCAGGCCGACCGCGCACCAATGTCTTTTTCTTTAAGAAAAATTTAAGTGCGCTATTAACATCGCTCTTACGGTGAAGGAAAACATCGTGAGGAAACCGACATGTCCTAGGATAAACCACGGTCCGAAGGCATGGGATATTCGCCAATGCGGGGTAGGCTCCCGTGGCGTCTTAAGCCCTCTAAGAAATAATAATAATAATAATAAATTGCACGACGTTACACACAGCGCAATCTAGCCCCAAACTAAGCACTAGGCTTGTACTATGGGTACTAGACAACGGATATACTACATATTATACTTTTTTTTTTTTTTGTAAATACATACATGATACATAGTAAACACTGAATATCCCATGTCTTCGGACCGTGGTGAGTCCTAGGGCATGTTGGTTTCCTCACGATGTTTTTCCTTCACCGTAAGAGCGGTGCTATTAGCGCACATACCTTTTTCTTAAAGAAAAAGACATTGGTGCGCGGTCGGTCTGGATTCGAACCCACGACTCTCAGAATGAAAGCCGGGGTATCTACCACTAGACCAACACCGCTCGTACAATCACGTACAATGGCCCAATTGTGAGGCTAAGTGCGGAAAAGGCTCAGCGAAACTAACTAACTATGAGGGACCGACTAAGGAGGAGGGGAGTAAAATAGTTACCTAGGAACCTCGAGTGTAACGGACCGTCCGTTCAGCAAGAAGTTGACAAGACAGGCGGAAGGTCTCGAGGCTACGTCGGAGGGGGTGACCCTCCACAGCGGGCCGCTGCAGCCGCCCGCGCCGCCCTCCGCGCCGCGCGGCGTCCACCACCGGAGCACCACCTTCATCAATCAATACAAGGGTTTTTAGGGTTCCGTAGCCAAATGGCAAAAAACGGAACCCTTATAGATTCGTCATGTCTGTCTGTCTGCCTGTCTGTCCATCTGTCCGTCCGTAAGTCACAGCCACTTTTCTCCGAAACTTTAAGAGCTATACTGTTGAAACTTGGTAAGTAGATGTATTCTGTGAACCGCATTAAGATTTTCACTCAAAAATAGAAAAAAAATAAAAAAAATTGGGGTTCCCCATACTAAGAACTGAAACTCAAAAATTTTTTTTTCATGAAACCTATACATGTGGGTTATCTATGGATAGGTCTTCAAAAATGATATTGAGGTTTCTTATACATTTTTTTTCTAAACTGAAAAGTTTGCGCGAGAGACACTTCCAAAGTGGTAAAATGTGCCCCCCCCCCCTGTAACTTCTAAAATAATGGAATGATAAAACTAAAAGAAGTATATGATGTACATTACTATGCAAACTTCCAACGAAAATTGGTTTGAACGAGATCAAGTCAGTAGTTTTTATTTAAACGTCAAAAACGTTAAAACCGACTCGCACTTGACCGGTTTTTTTTTTATCGGATAGTAACTGTTTAGAGCCGTTTGGAAAGTAGCCAGTGTCAACTATACACTTTTTATAATAGTAAGTAGTATATATAAGTTATTCGTGTGTGTAAGACGTGAATGACTCGTTTATGAATGACATGCAGATTAAATAAAACATCTTTACCGATTCCAAAGCTTCGGCGGGTGTTTGACTCGCTCTCAAACCAGCGTGAGCTTCAAGCGAATGAATTATCTCCACGTCGTAATTAGCGCTGGAACTTGCATTTTGTTCTTCCTACAAAAATCGTAAAAAAATTAGGTAAGTAATTTTTATTCAGCGTCATTTTTGACTATATTTATTACTTTGATTCTTAAACTCTCATAATTTATAATATATAATTACTAACAAGAAAGATGTATTTGTTTGTTTGTTTGTAATGAATAGGCACCAAAACTACTGGACCGATTTCAAACTTCTTTCACCTATAGAAAGCTACATCATTGAGGAGTAACATTGGCTACTTTTTATTCCAATATTCCCGCGGGATCGGTACTTACGAGGGTGAAACCGTGGGGCGCTGCTAGTTATTGATATTATTGTAAAAAAAATATTTTACCTACCTTCATAGGAATTCCAGTGACAGTGGTTGTTGACAATTTGTAATGTGGCAACACTAGTCTTCCCAACAATGTTGCCAGTTGGCTGGCTCTTGATACTATCACTTCAACCCCCATTAGACCACCTCCCATCTGCAAGAGCATTTATATCTCATTAATAGCGACCAGTGGCTTCACCGTCACTTAGCACTCGTACCCATATTATCTAACTAATTGATAACTAAGTTTAATAGACACTTTGTAGTACATTGCTGCTTTAACGTAAGGTGGTAATCAAATCACTATGGATTACCTTAAGAGGATTACAAGCTGCTGGTCATAAACGCAATACGTCACGTATGTGGTACGTCATAATCCGCGATTGGACGCTCTCACTTGCTGTCATAGACGCGCCGTTCGTCATTATCTATGTTCGTAACAAACGCCTTTCGTCACTAACTCAATACGTCACAAACGCCTTTTCTCACTAACTCAGTTCGTCTCAAATGCAGCAATATATTGCATGGTGCCTATGAAACTGAGATATCAACTATATAGTATCTTAAAAAATGCAGTTTTAAAACAAAAAAAATCCGAATTAGATTACCTCAGCCAAGGGTTGATTGTTGACTCTAGTTTCCGCTTTTTCTGGTGTCACATTTATTATTACTAGGTGACAATAATGTATTACTAACAATCTGAAACACAAATATAACATTTATTTAAAAATTACAGGTAAAATACATTTTTAATTTAATAAATTCGTCAAAGAATAGAAACATTGCACAATAAGCCGTTGACCGTTTCTTGATTTGAAAATAGGAAGGTTGCCAGCACTAATAACAGTCAGGCAGTTATAGGGCTAGTTACTTATTAAAAACTTGAACTTACTGAGGGTTAGCTGGATCAGCACTTGTGCTCGGTTGAACTTGGGATAGCACTTTCTTGTTATGTTGAACAAGTGTGTTCAGAGCTATTTCAGCTAAGCTTCTTATTGAGTCATCATCTCTTGCGCTTGTTATGCATATTATTCTACCACTGAAATTTAAACAATCAAAATGTAAATAAAGTTTATTGATTACTAGCTGTATCCCGCAGTTTTACCCACATATCTCCAGATTCCATGGGAATTTCCGGGAACCCTTTCTTATCGGATGCCTCCATCACATAAAGAATACACTCTCCAAATTTCAGTTCTCTAATATCAACAGTTACAGTAAGGCTATGCGATGATCAGTCAGTCAGTCAGTCAGGACAAAGCATTTTATAGATAATATGTAGATTGATGTTTATTTAATCAGAAATATAAATCATTTACGAAACTTCCGGTCATAAAATAACCATTGATCTCAACTCAACTTTAACAGTAAGATAAGATATGTGGACTAAAAACTCAAGTACCGAACAAAAACCCTTAATTTCTGGCTAAATGGTAGATGACAGATCACTAAAAAAAGACTGACCAACTTGCTTTTTAACCGACTTAAGAAAAAGGAGCAGGTAAGTACTTAAGGGCCCTATTTTGAAAAACTGAAAATCCATGTCGGGCGCATCGAAAATTGTTGATTATTTCATGACGGAATGTCGTAGAACTTTTTTTTGTGTACAGATTGTAGGCGACATTGTTTCCGATATTTTAGTGCAGTTTCCATACAAATATGTCGAAACGTATTGAAGCCTATCGACATTTTAGCCAAATCAGACATTTTTTGTCTAAAATTTGGATAGGCTTTGCACCAATAGGAGGTTCTTGTCTTAAAACTACACCAAAATGTAGGAAACAATGTCACCTACAATCTGTGCACAAAAAAAAGTTCTACGACATTCCGTCATGAAATAATCAACAATTTTCGATGAGCCCGACAGGGATTTTCAGTTTCAAGGTCGTTGGCGTATATACTCCTCTTAATTTAATTGTGCTTTTCTTTTAGTAGATTGAAGACATTAACTCACTTATTCTGTACATGTCTCTCCGGGTTTGGTTTAGTGGTCTGTGTAGGTGAAGGTTCTCCGAGAGCATCAATCGCTGCACAAAGACCCACCACATCACCCCCAGCTCCTCGACGCACTGGACCCACGAGGCAGAGTCCATTGAGAATCTAATAATATATTATGTTGAATATTATATTAGTACCATTTCGAAAATTATTATTGTAAATGTGAAGAACATAAAAAATAATTTATTTATTTCACAAAAGCAACATACATTATATTTTTACTGAGAGATAGAAAATCACTGAAAGGAGAAGAGTGAGATAATGCATTACTATTGCCTTATTTTGCAGAGTTTTGCTAAAGATTTTGCAGTCATTTCTTGCAAATTTACCAACAAATTACTGGACCATTTTCAAGATAAATATATCAATGCTGAGGTGATGTTGAGACGATTGAATTACGGATTATGTGCCCAGACAGTTCTTATTTGAATTGCTTCACTTGGATGGATAAACTAGTTGGAAAAACTAAACCTTTACTTTTAGCTATATCCATATGCTATATAGCAGTTATTCTAATAAGTAATTATGCTAGAGTACTCACATGCGTCAAATTTTGTTGCGTGAGCGCCCATGTGTTTAGGATATGAGCAGCCGAATCGCTGACGACAAATCGAACCTACAACAAAAATCTTTCATCAGCATCAAATGTTTAAGGTTATGTTTATTCATTATTCTAATAAATAACATACCAATTTTCCTTCAGGAAAGAGATCCCATACAATTCGACAGTATTCCACAGCTGCTTCTACACTGCAAGTCCATAATGATTTACAGATAGGTGGTAGAGGGACATAGCCAGGACCCCGGCTTTTCGATACGTCGAAATCTATAGGGTTTTCTGAAGAGATACCGAAGTAAGGTGTATGGTCTAGCACAAATATAGTTTTATGGTTTGTTGGAAACATTTTTAGCTTTTAATGACCGGGCATTGTATTTCTTCAAAACATTACTACTATTCTTTTGTCAGTCACAATGTAGCTTTAAAAAATATAAAATAATAGTATAAATATTTGGCAAGCAAGATAATATTTTTTATTTATCTTACTAGCGTAAATTGCTAGTTATTGATAAATAATAGGAAAATTACGTTTGTAAAATAAAACAATGCCAGCGAGTGCACAGCACAACATGACATTTTTGTGTACGATGTTGCCTGCATACACATGGCGGAAAAAGTCATCCAAATTCCAAACTATCCGTATCAACTAGCGACTTTGCGAATAATTGTTAATAATTTAAATAATTGTTTTATTATTGGTATTCACAGAGATAAAAAAAGAGAATAATAACATAATTATTATTAATGAATATGCCAGTAATTGAAAATCACTCAAATGATGGTATTCATCTCATATATTGGTTGCCAATGCCCCGCAAAACAAAGTTTCAATATTTGAATAGAACTTATAAAACAGCAACACTGCTATTGACGGATAACTGACATGACATTTGCAGAAACTTTGAAGTTGACATTAATCTGACAATTGGGTTTTTTTTGTTGGTAACGCAAAACCATAGACAAAAGTTTAGGTTAGTGTTGTGTTGATAAAATCGAACTGTTATCGATGATCGAACTATTTCAGTGGATCAAAATTAAATGATGTAGTTGTGACTATCTTACTAAATGTTGAATTACAAGAATAATTCAAATAATTTAGTTATATTGAATATTATAGCCATTAACATTTATATTAATTCCTCAATAAATTCGAAATTGTAAAAAAAAAATGATTTTGATTATCGATGTCATTCGAAAATTTTAAAATGCGTCAATCACTACGGTGAATGTGAAGAATGGAATAAAAATGGTGCATTTGTCGATCAAACCGGGCCACACATCCGAAGCCAGAAATTAAATTAACATCCACCATTTTGTTTATTTTCGCGAATTTAGCTCTCCACCTAGATACGCAAGTGAATATTTCTACTCGTCCTATAAGGCGAAAGTGACACAGCGTTCCTGGCGATGATTTTAATATTAGAAATGTGCTAATAAGCGATTCTGTAATTTCTGGCCCTTGTGTAAAATTTGCAGACATCGGCCGCGCCGCAAGTAAACATTCTTTAAAAATTAGCACCATTTCCTCGAAGAAAATTAAGAACACAAGCACACAGGGTAATCGGGTCGATGAGAAAGGTTCGCTGAAGTTCGTTCAACGGATTTTTAGCAAGTGTAAAGGGAGCAATCCCCTGGCGCTAAAGGTATAAAGTCATCAAGTTTGTTTGTACGTCAGAGTGCGATTCAGCGGTGTTTAGTGATCTCAGGTGAAGTGATACCTCTATTTGTTTAGGAAATATCGCGAGGTAACGGACGGGAGTCCCCGGTGGCGCGTCCGGCTAACATGAACCACGCGCCTGCACCGGACAGGCAGCAGCAAGACTCTAATGTGAACCAAGTCGAGGAGATGGAGACACAGGACGGTCAGTGATGTCATTGTTTTACTCAATAGAACCCACTTCAACTTGCACTTGAACACATTATTCGAATAGTTATTAGATTTAGCACAATATCTGCTGCAATTAGCAGTGTTATCTGAATGTTATTGTCTATATTCAAGACATAAAACGAATTGACTACCTACCTACATATGTACAATTTCTAATAACCTCAAATGGTGACTTGTTGTTTTTGTTCACATTCTATTGTAGGTACTGAGTTTAGTTTCTGTTTTTTTGATGCAAGTGTGCATTTTATGATGCCACATGCTCAAAACATTATTGTCAGATCAGCACAAACATACAGAGAGAAATGTTCCCTTTGTTAGAAAGTGCAAGTTGTACCAAACAAACACTGTAGGTATCTAAAAATAGGTTCCTTATGTTTGCATTTAGATAAATACATGTTGTTTAAAATCGAACTAAGGTGCATAGATACCAATAGATAACTAATAATCACTTGCATAATTGAAGAGTTATTGTCTGAATGTATTGATCAGATGGCTTTAGATCAAGATAAGAGTGAAGCACTAGGGATATTGATCTGATCTATTAGTCTTGAATTAGAAGCTACTGTGATCATATTGTTTGCAATCAAGTGTAATGGTTGAAAGTCTCACTGAAAGTCTGGTGTCAATTCTATCAGTTCTGTTAAGCAGATAAAAAAATATTAAGATTCAGATTGAACACTTAAGAACTCTTCCTAAGAGTGTCCAATTAGAATCCTTACAGGTTCTAAGAGAATGAAGATGAATGAAAATGAGATTTTAAAAGTCTGAACAAAGTGAGACTTTATCTATTACTAAATGAATGATTTAGTGACATGTCTCACTTCTGTAAAATTAAATACTACCCCCTTCCTCATTTTTCTTACCTCATTTTTTGTCATTTACGATGACATTATTTTAAAATAAACAATAGATGAGACCACTCTCATCTGATGTAAGTGATATGGTCTAAGATGTAGCATGTTCATTTAGAAGATAGGAAGACGGCAGTGGAACATGATAAATCCACCCTGTCCTCCTTATTTGGCTGCACCAGTCTACTTATTGGAATATATGGATGAGTCCTCTTGGTGTAATAACCAGGGTCTGCAGAAACCAATTATTTGGGTTGGTACAGTAGTGTGTCACCATCGACTACACCTACTGCAAATAGATTTGGCACCACCATGAACATGTAAACAAGGTTATTTTGTTCCAATCTAAAATCATGCAGGGGGTAGTTCTCTAGTATAATTTTTTTATTTTTTAAAAGTTCACATACTTACAGAAAAAAACATTGTGCAACTATTTATCACTTATTCATCATTTATAAGCAGGGAGAGGGGGTAAATGTGACATGCATGACTCTTTATTTATTTAATGCTTATTCATTACTTATCCCTATCTTATGAAGCACCTTTTTCATTCAGTAATCAATAAACTAACACCTTCTTATTGGATGTTTACTAAGAGTTGCTGTTGCATGTCATTAAACATTCAAAAATAAAAGCAGTTGAACTTGTAAACAATATGGAACCAAAAAAAAATCCATGAAAATGATTTGTAAATTCTATTGATTATAAAAAAAATAATGGTTTATTTCTCTCCACAAATTGTTACAATAAATGCTTAGACTAAATAGGTTGGTAGATACTTATAACTATTTGTGGAAACTGATATTTGAACTAGGATTCACTGTGCTACAGGTACCAGGAAGCTTAATTTTATCTTATTACTAGCTGCGTCCCGCGGTTTCACCCGCGTAAGTCCCGATCCCGTGGGAATATCGGGATTAAAAGTAGCCTATAGCCTTCCTCAATAAATGGACTATCCAACACTAAAAGAATTTTTCAAATCGGACCAGCGGTTCCAGAGATTAGCACGTTCACACAAAAAAACTCTTCCGCTTTATATTTATAGAAGATAACTTCAGCACTTTCAACACTTGATTTTGTTTAGTAGAAATATACAGTGTAATTTGGTGAAAGCAACATAAGCCAAAGGGTATAATAATTAAACAAATGTTTACAGTTAACACAAACATCATACATAATCCAGCGGACATCTTAAAACTCACTAAGGTTCAAAGGGCCATGGGACATTCTCCAATGTGCTTCAAAATGACTATGCGCTTTAAGAGGAATGGATATCTACTCGTTCTACAAACACAGTGGACGGTTTCCTCCCTGGATCAAGACATTAAAGCAAATATGCTTAAGCCATAAAACTTATATCTGCCATGACCAATTGACCATGCCCCTACGTTTCGGTGTTTTTTCATTTTCTAATTCAAATTTAGGAAAATTAAAAATAAAACAAAACATAGGGGAATGGTTGTGGCTGATATAGGATTTATGGCATAAAAATATTTTCTCTAATGGTTTTTTCCAGGGACGAAACAGTCAACTACATTTGTAATGTTTGTTCAGAGAAAACTATCCCCATTAGAAGAACCACTTGTTTCCTGTATTTGTGGGCTTTTCACAACTTTGCACTCACTATGTTCGACTATCATTTTTTCATGAACTTGACAATTCATGTACAACAACATTCTCCAAAAGATAGTGTTATCAGGATTGATTCATTTTGAGCAGTCTTAATCTAAAACGTTTAGATATTGACACTATTTTCCTGCCGAATGTTGTGTTTTTGATAAATAAAACCTATTTTTTTAGTGTAAAATAACAAAAATGGGCCAAACAGTTGTTTTAATATTTTGATCTCATTGTGAGTTACATAATAATCTCTTGAACACAGAAAAATAAAAAAATAGAAATGTTATCTTGACAAATATTTAGGTTATGTGGTTAATTCTTTTAGTAAACTAATAATGAGATGGTAAGAAAGAACTGTGTTTCTGTGAAAGTGTTTATGAAAATTTGATATTGCATTTGTGACTGCCCTAGTTAGAAAACTTTCAAAATGGATGGTGTGCAACAAAAGTGTTTAACGGATTGTCCCAAACTAACTCTTTAGTTGAAATATGTTGCTGCAGTTTCTAAGGTCTTGCAACTGTAAAATGAAGAAAGTGACTTACAATGCAAAGGTTCAGACAGGTACTTTAACTCATAATCATCCTCTTAGTTATTATTAGCTTCTAGCTTCCCTGAAATGAATAACTTATTGGCTTGGCAACATTGCCAATAACGAGATAGTGGGAGGTATTTATTTCAGCATTCAATTTGTAACTTAAAGGTTTCCATTCTACCCACACACTGAGAACATTAAAATCAGTAAATTGATTGAGAAATTAATTTAAAACCCACTTCACTTTACTTTGATATATTTTGAGATTTTTATTAGGAGTCCTCAAAGTAATTAGGTAGGTACTGTACCAAGTATCAATAAGTACTCTTTTCTGTGAAACTTGTAATTGACTGGCTATTTAATTTTCTGTCAAAATTCAAGTGACAATGTCACAATAGTTGTCTCAAAATAGTTGAGTGACTGCATTTTTTTCTTGTTATAAAACAATATTTGAATAAATAAAGGTAAATGTTTGGATCAGGAACTTTATTTATGTTTCTTTATGTAGTGTTGTTTGTCTTGAAACTTGCAGATAGATTTGTGAATGTCCTGAGAAGATATTGTGACCTTGTCAAATGTCTTCATGTACATAAACACAGTCAGAGCTGTTTTCTACATAATAGGCAGTTTAAGTACCTAATGGATTACTATTTGCATAGTAAAGTCAAAAGGTATTGTGGCGAAGGACACCCAATTAGAAATAGGAGTCTAATTGGGTGTCCTTCGCCACAATACCTGACCTTACCTAAACTCACTTACCCCGACTACTAATGATAACCCTAATGATAATGGTACATGCTTGGAGACAAAATTGTCCTGATTATTGTTTCCAATAGGTATGTTTCTATAACATAATGCCTTACAGACAAGTTTAATACAGAAGGTTGGTAATAAAATAAGTGTTAGCTCACACTTAGCTATAACAGCTTGAGCTACTTAAATAGCTAAGAAACGAAATTATCGTGTATTTATTTCTTTAGTAAGCTTATAATTGTACTAAAAATCTTTAAAGAACAATAAACAAAATCTTTACTTAGGGAAATTAAAGTTCAATTCAATGAACTACTGGAAAACTACTTACTTAGACTATTCTGATAGATGGTAGTGGGCTTGATGCTAGGAAACTGGGGGACTCCTAATAGCGGCGGCCGTATGCCCCGCCGTAATAATGTTCAACAAACAACTACGTAAAAAAATGGCAGACTGAGCGTCACCAACTCTCAGTATGAGCCAATTGAAATATCTGGGCTCTATAGCAAGAGATATTTAATACAATTTACTACAAAAATACGTCATGATTCATCTTGAAATACTATTGTTCCAGTGGAAACAGTCGACACTGCCACAGAAAAAACTTGGGAGGACGACCTTATGAAAGGACCCAACGGCGAAATAGTAATGGGTGAGGTCATGAAGAATCAAGAAACTACGTCATCCGATATGCCTGTAAGTATTGCAGACTAGTCAGACCAACAATATGGGAAACTTACGTATTTTCATTACTGCCCTTTACCGTTGTAGTTTACTATCACTGATTTTATACAGCGTCATAAACTTGGCCGGGTGTCGTGCAGTGGTCGACGTGGGCAGCATTACAATTAGCGAACTTAAGAGTTCATTTCGCAAAGGAATTCTCGCGGAAATGTTGTCGTCTTTCTTTGTGATATTTGTTGTATTGATTATTTTGTTAGTTAGATTATCCTACTGTTTGGCAAAGTCTATAGTTCGCCAGTCAGACTTACTGCCGCACTCGAGACGCTTAATGGTTACTTAAACTAACCAAACGTCTCTGAGGGCGGTGGTTAGATAAATACACTTCTATTGTTTAATTAAATGTGTTGGCATTTAAATAATGATTTCGTTTTAAAAATAATTGAAGACTTCAAGCATTTTAGGATGAAATAATATCTGATGAAACCAATCTAAGGCCGCCCATTATACGTTTTTTTATGTAATTCTAAAATTAGCTATAAGTTTTTGTTTTTGTAATGTGTTTTGTAAATTTTTAGTGCAATAAAGTTTTTATCTATTTATCTATGTCGGAGCAACGACAACGCGTCTGGCTTGGCGTCACTCCGACCCCAATTTTGAGACGAAATTTATTTTGTAAGTCTAAATATCAACGTAAACGTGAACATTAAATCCGAGATATCTTCCTCAGTTGGCATGTCTGGACACCGAGATGGAAGACGACGAAGCCAGGTCCGAAGCGACATTCCGCTTCACGGTGTACAACTTTAGAAACCTTAAGGACTCCGTGCTCTCGCCTCCTTGTTACGTCCGTAATCTACCATGGAAGATCATGGTGATGCCGCGACAAGCGCCTTCTCCCGAGAGACAACAACAGAAGTCGCTCGGATTCTTCCTTCAGTGCAACGGGGAAAGCGAGTCGTCCAGCTGGTCCTGTTACGCTATGGCAGAATTGAGGTTGTTACCTCAGAGACCAGAGGCGGAACCTTTCTCGAGGAAGATCCAGCATTTGTTCTACAGGTAAGTTAACTGTTTATTATATTCTTCACCATCATTGACCGTCAGTGACCTGTCAGTTTCAAGCGTAAAACACACTTGCCTCACTCTCCACGTGGGAGCATCGCGGCGGTACTATCATCGCACGGTGAAGTTTCTAGACTCTTCTAAAGACTCTTCTAGAGACTCCATCTCTAGACTCTTCTAGACACTATCATCGTGGCAAGACGATACTATAGCCGTGATTCTCCCGGTCGTGAAGATGTTCTATAAAACCTTTTCCTAACTACGCATTTTTGTTGGAACGCAGCCTTAATGTGATGTAGATAAATAATCAGTTTTTTAAGTAGCTTGTCATAACCCACTGGCAAAGGCCTCCTCCATTTCGTCCAGCTAAGGCTGAACAAGTGCACATTCTACCTTGAACGCAGCTAAATCATCGCCCCATTTTTCTGTGTCAGTAGTCAGTACCTACAAATTACTAAAACAAGGTGTGATATTTCAGCAAAGAGAACGACTGGGGCTTCTCACACTTCATGTCGTGGAATGATGTGTTGGATCCCGAGAAGGGATACATAAAGGACGACAAGATTACCTTGGAGGTGCACGTGACCGCGGAAGCACCTCACGGAGTCTCGTGGGATTCCAAGAAGCACACCGGCTATGTTGGTACGTAACAATACTCTAAGAAAGGCCTTATTCGGGAAAATATATGGTGATACATTTTAGTGAAAGGATCGGCTTTCGTTACATCCCCTTTGACGTAAAAAGAGGGGTGTTATTTATATGGGTAAATGAAGTTCGAAGGAAAATAATCTTTATCTAATTTAATTAAGAATTCGCTTTTAACTCTTAAAATGTAGTAACTTATCTTAAATTTTGTCTGTCGTTACAGGTTTGAAAAACCAAGGAGCAACTTGTTACATGAACTCCCTGTTACAAACACTTTACTTCACTAATCAACTAAGAAAGGCCGTATACAAAATGCCCACGGAATCTGATGATAGTACAAAGTAAGTAGACTTAAACAAAAGCTTTAGTTGTACTTAGAAATATATACCTAAGATATAGTCTGAAAGAAAGAAATAAAATAATAATTTATAACAGGGGTTCCCTAACTTATTTGAGTCTGCGTTTTAACCTATGTGCAAGACTACATGTGCCTCTGTATATTTCAGGTCTGTGGCGTTAGCGTTACAGAGAGTGTTCTATGAGCTACAATTTTGTGATAAACCTGTCGGCACCAAGAAGCTGACTAAAAGCTTTGGTTGGGAGACATTGGATTCCTTTATGCAGCACGATGTCCAGGAGTTTTTGAGAGTAAGTTTTTAAGGTTCTGTCTTCCGGTACGTAGGCCGGCGCAGCTAAGACAACCTTCACTTGTTAACAGCTTATCTTTCTAATTTCCAACTTGTGTTTGACTATAATTGCTTTCCTATCAATCTATACTAATATTATAAAGAGGTAACGTTGGTAACATGTATGTATGTATGTATATTGGGGGTAATCTCCGAAACTTCTGGACCGATTTCAATTCTTTCACCATTAGAAAGCTACATTCACCCTGAGTAACATAGGCTACTTTTGATCCCGATATTCCCACGGGATCGGGACTTACGCGGGTGAAACCGCGGGAATCTGCTAGTATTTCTATAAAATGCTTTGTCCTGAGACTGACTGACTCGCTGACTGATCAACATAGTCTTAACCACTGGATAGTAAGAGCTGAAATCTGGAGAGTGTGTTCTTTATATGATGTAGGCATCCGATAAGAAAGGATTTTTGCAAATTCCCACGGGATCGGAACTTACGTGGTTGAAACCGCGGGGTACAGCTTGTACCAGTAATAAATAAAACAATGAATATCAGCGCTACCAACAATGAACATCAGAACTAGCAGCGATGGCGCTTATAAAACTACGATTTTTATGTAGAATTTGGGGATATTCACTTCAGTTATTTTTCCAGGTACTCTTGGACAAACTAGAGAGTAAAATGAAAGGCACATGCGTGGAAGGAACCGTCCCTCGTCTGTTCGAAGGCAAAATGACGTCTTACATTAAATGCAAGAACGTCAACGTTTCCAGCACTCGAGTCGAGACCTTTTACGACATTCAGCTCAATATCAAAGGGAAAAAGAATAGTAAGTTACTTACAAATAAAACTACATAAGAATACATGTTACAGTTAAAACCCGTTTTTAATTAGAACGCGTTTTAACTAAGCACCTTTGTTAGAAAGCGTTTTTACTAGGGAAAACGCGTTTTCCCTAATATGCAAATATAAGTTAAAACTAGTTTTAACTTGGGAATACATATTTAATAGGCGCCGCTTCTACCTCAAAATGGATGGAATTGGAAATGCGACAAACCGTCCCTGTTCTACTGTTCTGATTACTATTACTACTACTAATTTTACTACATATTTCTACTGTGCGAAAACATGTCTGGTGCTTCGTTCAATCGTTACAATCAGTAGCGGAGGGGCTTCCACTAAATCCTGGCAAATTATCAGGCATCGAGTTAAAATTAGGTACATACACTTGCGGGATCTACTGCAATATATCTTCTTCTTCTTCGTGTCGATGGCACAAAAAAATGTCAGGGGAATTTGGTTTAACTCCAGTATATTGCGAGGTCTTTGGCGTTTTCATTGGCTGACATCACATCAGCCAATACAGCTATTAGGGCTAGAGGGCTGCTGCATAGTTAGCTTGGGAGCTCCACAGTCGCACTGAGTCTGGCTTGGATCAATCATACCCCATCATCCTAGGTTCAACAAAACCAATAGGTATATGTCTGTGATACAAACTTATCTATGTGTTCAAAACATGCTAAATATCGCGTTTTTAATCTTTTTTTTTCTTTACCTCCACAGTCGATGAGTCGTTCAAAGACTACATCAGCACGGAAACGCTGGACGGCGAGAACAAATACGACGCCGGCGAGCACGGGCTGCAGGAAGCCGAGAAAGGCGTTATATTCGCCTCCTTCCCGCCCGTGCTTCATCTACACCTCATGCGGTTCCAATATGACCCCATCACGGATAGCTCCGTCAAGTTTAATGATAGGTAACTGTCTACAAGTTGTTATTATTTAGCATTTAGGGCCCCCATGTCTTATTGCTGGGCAAAGACTTTCCCCATTTCGTTTCATCCGTCGCGATGTATACATTAAAGGATGGTAAGTGAATTTTACAATAATACGCGAATAGACCCGTGAAAAATGGAAATTTGGCCATCCTGGGTTTTCCCAAGATGACCAGATTTACATTTTCTGGGTCTTCCTCAAAGAGGTTTACAGTATTGAGAGATCCAATGGGTGGTTTTACAAAATCTTAGCCTATCTGTAGCCTCATTGCATTTGTATTGAGGCTACAGATATCTATTTATGCCGCCGCGCATTACATATGTATTTTTCGTTGCAGGTTCGAATTCTATGAGCACATAAATCTGGACGCGTACTTACAAGAGAAACCGGAGACTCCCGCAGACTACACGCTACATGCCGTTCTTGTTCACTCGGGCGACAACCACGGCGGGCATTACGTCGTCTTTATAAACCCTAAAGGAGACGGAAAAGTAAGATATTGTCCTATACAATTGTATTTAACTCTTTGTCTATTCATGGTCTACCCAATTGTACTAGTAACTGTCAAGTCACAGTATGCTACGTTTGTTCCAGTGGTGTAAGTTCGACGACGACGTGGTATCCCGTTGTACGAAGCAAGAAGCCATCGACTACAACTACGGCGGACACGACGAGGACATGGCCTTGACTGTCCGTCACTGTACCAACGCTTACATGTTGGTTTATATCAGGTGAGTTTACTTATGGCTTAGATATGTGATGCATCTTTCAGATTTCTCCTTCCTACCCTTTAAAAATGGTATAGGTTTTGGAGGGCGTCTCCCATTCATAGCTTCATAGTTATGGTATTGTACGAGAGGTTAGGAGCACTGCGATTAAATCTCTATACAACTAGATAGCAGATACAACTAAATCTTTCTCGATGTTTTCCTTCACCGTAAGAGCGATCCAAATCATCTCATCCAAGCGATGTTCCCGGTTGCATCCCTCTCGGGATGGAGGGAGGGTATGCTCAACACCAAGTTGTTTTTTTACCAACACTTTCATACCTGATTCCAACTAAGTGGGTATCCTATTCCACCCCGATCTGTGATGTTAACATAGAACTATTTCTCAATATATTTTTACGTACTTTCAGAGATTCACAACTGAAGACTGTACTTCAGGAGGTAACACAAGCAGACATTCCAAGCGAACTGAGTGAGCGGCTTGCTGAAGAGAAAAGGATTGAAACAGTAAGAGATTCCATTCACATCTGCTACTCTGTTTATCACTGTCTCCGATCTGTTACCGATGATCGGCATTACCTGTGGCTGACACTGTCTTTCAAGTCGAAATGAATGAGACAGAATATACAATTCCAACAAAGAACAAGCACATGTTTTCTTTTGTTTCGTGCCACCCAAATTTAAATCCCACTAAAGACTAGTTGGCTGACTGATGGATCAACGCACTTTAGGCTGTGGCCGCTGATAGTAGAGAGCTGAAATTTGGACAGTGTGTTCTTGTCTGTAGGCAGACGACGGACGGTACATTTATACATGCGTACCGAACGCCACAAGCTCAAGCTGAGCAAGCTAGAAAAATAGAAAAACACACGTCCGTCCACAAGGAGCTCACGGCTCGCACTGAGGCGACGTCCACAACGGTCATATGACATGAATGCTGACTGGGAGCACACAGCCCGAAGCATGCGAGACGAACCATTCGCAACGCATGCCTCGCGATGTCTGTTTGCGGCTTTGTATGGTGTAGGCGCAAGAAAGGGTTTTTCCCTTGCGCCTACACCATACAAACTTGGTAGGGACGGGACTTACACGGGCAACCATTACATGACAAACCTCTCCATCCCGATACCTTTCTTGCGCTGGGGTAGGGTGAAACCGCGATACAACCAGTACACGACAAATATCTCCCCCACAGATCCGGCGCAAAGAGCGCAACGAAGCCCACCTGTACATGAACGTGAACGTGGTACTAGAAGAGGCGTTCGACGGGCACCAAGGCAACGACCTGTACGACCCCGAGCGCGCGCACTACCGCGTGTTCCGCGTGCGCAAGCAGGCCACCGTCGCCGAGCTCATGGAGATGTTGGCGGACAACTTCAAGTTCCCGCTCAAGCAGCTGCGGCCTTGGCCGTTCAGTGCGCGCTCTAATCAGGTACGTTTTAGCTATTACAGGTGCCCAATGCCCATGGGTACTTGACCCTTATAGAGAACCGAAGACTAGCTTTTGGGGACACGATCTTATAACAGATCCCTGACAGTTGCTCCTGGGAGTGGCCTGACAGTACAGCGGACCTCTCTATTTATACCCAAGGTGGTCATAGTTGGGGACGCTATAACAGTTTAGCCGTCTGGGATCCGTTGCCCATGGCTACTTATCAGGACCCGAGGTAGATGGGTTCAGGCGGGAGAAGTCGCAGAGGACATGTGGAGGGTAGCTTATTTACCGGTCTCATCGAGGTTGTCTATAGGTCCTTTCTGATGTGAGAGTGGTGAGCAGCTTTATTGCTCCGGTACCTGTCTGGACAATGGGTAGTGTCACTTGGGCACGAGGCTCCTTTATAGAGCACACTAGAGTTTGGGGACACAATCACTACCTATCATGTATGCTTAATGTAGTTCCTGAATGTATATGTTACAGAGAAACAGACCATAAATTCTTATTTCATTATTATAAGTATAGATTTTGATGTAATCTCTTCCAGACTTGCAGACCAACCTGCCTCGATATATCAAGCGATCAGCACAAGACAATAGCAGACATATCTGAAAACATGAACCCGTGGAATATCTTCCTTGAAATGTTACCTCCCGACTCCGGCTTCAGTGCTTTACCCAACTTTGACAAAGAGAACGACGTGGTTCTGTTCTTCAAGTTCTATGATCCGAAGCAGAAGAGGATTCACTACTGCGGGCATCACTACCTGCCTATAGCAAGCAAGCCTGCTGATTTGATACCTGTTCTGAATAAACGTGCAGGTATTTATACATACACTAATCCCTAGTTACTACATTGTCAGTAAATTTTTGCTTCAGGAGGTCTTGGCTTGGGTTTTCCTATTAATGGAAGGAGTTGGAGATTAAAGAGGTTTAAAAATAGTGTTTTTTCACGTCTAGGCGAACCACTTTGGGGGGCTCCCATACAACAAACGTGATTTTTGAACGTAAGCTTGATTTATTTTTACCACTGACGCCATCTAGTGAAAATCTGGCGTCAGTGATAAATGCAAACGTGCTTCGTCGTTGCGTACACGGATTTCGCTTGGTCCGGTTTTTTTCAACTCAAATCGCCACGCTTTGAAGTCATACGCAACAGCTAATTTAAACAAAATGGTTTTGTTCCCAGGTTTCCCTCCAGACACTCCGCTTAACTTGTACGAAGAAATCAAACCAGACTTCGTTGAGAAGATCAGTAATTACAACGAGCCTCTAGAGAAGGTATTATTTATGAGTTTTATCTCTAAACCCATTCACTAGTTTTAAGCTTACATTAGATATGTTTGAAAATTGGTATGTAAGTACTTTGTTGAGTAGATTCTAGGCTATGGAAAGTCAATAAAATATAAAACTAGAAGTAATCTACGTAATTAAACTCATTTTTCGGTGTTTATTACTTTTAGCATTGTTTCAATGCTCGAACGTTTCGAGACCTTTACAGGTCTCTTCTTCAGGATTGACGAAACCTGTAAAAGACATCGAAACGTTGAGCATTGAATAAATGCTAGAAGTAATAAAAACCACGCGATTAAAACCGAAAAATGAGTTTATTTTCAATCCAACATCGGGAAAACCGAAGAAAAATCTAGGCAATGCATTCGTCAAACTTTTTCTGATGTCACAAGACCCAGCATTGTTGGGTCTTGTGACACGTAAGTTTAACAAAGTTCCTTTTGAACATTTCTTAAAGCGTTTGTAAAAGTATGCAGTTGAAAACAAGTACAGTATTCAATAGAAATGATTACGATGACATAAAATCTAAAAGATTTGCCAAAGTAAGCAGTTCTAAAGCAAAACTGAATAGTATTGACTTACTGACAAACAAAGAACCGCCCAAATTCTCAAACCTAACCAGATTCAGAAGAAACAGTGCCTTTTGAGTTGTGATTTGAAGCGATACTACATACACCAATCTACCTATCTCAGGTTATTGAACTTTATTTTTAGGATTCCGTAACCGGTGGGTAAAAACAGGAACCATTTACTAAGACTCCACTGTCCGTGTCTCTGTCTGTCACCAGGCTGTAGCTCAAAACCGTCATAGCTAGACAGTTTAAATTTTCACAGATGTGTATAATAAAATAAACAAAATAAATATGAGGGGCTCCCATACAACATACGTTATTTTGTTGTGATAATGGTGCGCAAGCCCGCAACCATACGCGGCTTCGCGTGTCCTGTAGGAACCGGGATTAAAATAGAATTAGGATAGGATTATCCCGCCCCTACTGAGTGTGTACCAATTTTTATATCTATCGATTAAAAGAATAAATCCCTCCCCTTTCCCCCCTTAGGGGTAGAATTTCGGAAAACCTTTTCTTAGTGGATGCCAAATGTCATGTCTCTAAGACCAGCGGCTTAGGCTGTACGTTTAGTCTGTCAGGACGTTAAATTTTACCCCCCTAACTTATAAAAGACGATTAACACATGCATAAAGTATGTATCGTTTGCCTTTCACTGTTACATCCAGTTTTAAAGTTGGCAGACAGAGACAAACATTACATAACGTAGTCTGTTAATCATCGTTTATAAGTAAGGGGGTATATGTATAGATAAGAAGAAAAATCGCAGTGATTTACAGGTAAATAAATAAACAACGTCTGAGAAGTGGTTGTTTTACGCGATGTTTATCTTTGTTTTATGTTGTTACTTCATTGTACGGTGTTCACGCTTTCGACGTTAACATAATGGACTAACGACTATTTTACTTTGTCAGTATCTAATCTAACTTTCTAACTTTATCAGAGGTGTGCAATAATCCATTTAAAAGCTTTGCTTCCTAACTAGATTAGCATTACCATTATCTAATTTAGTTCATTCGTACATTGCTTCTCATTTTAGTATTTGTGGCGGACGCCCACAGAATCAACTAGATGGCGTTACTAGTATGAAATCCTGAATCGCACTATCGAAATTCTTTCCGAGATAAGCTCATATACAACTCTCGACGAAACATCGTCGGGCCGCGGCCTACCGGGCAAAACCCACATCATCTCGTACCCCCAAATATTCATTTTTAGGGTTCCGTACCTAAAGGTAAAAACGGGACCCTATTACTGAGACTTCGCTGTCTGTCTGTCTGTCTGTCTGTCCGTCCGTCCGTCCGTCCGTCCGTCTGTCACCAGGCTGTATCTCATGAACCGTAATAGCTAGAAGGTTGAAATTTTCACAGAAGATGTATTTCGGTTGCCGCTACAACAACAAATACTAAAAACGAAATAAAACAATTATTTAAAAGGGGCTCTCATACAACAAACGTGTTTCAAAAATAACAAGGAGTCGAGTCAGGACAGGAAGGACAGGAGGACAAATCGAGTTGGTCATGGAATTCAAAATGGCTGCCCTATCTGTCAAATATACTAGTCTGCCTTACTTACCAAAGAGTTTATTTTATGTTTCAGATTTTCTTTGTGCCAAGGTTTTTTTTTTTTCAGTGATTCGGTCGTTTGATGGGAGTAAGAATCGAAGATAAATATTTCATATTTTCCTATAAAATTTAAAAATTTGTTGTTGTAAACCATTTTAGGGTTCCGTATCCAATTGTGATAGTGGTACGGAACCCTTTATGCGCGAGTGTCGCACTTGCCCCGTTTTTTAATCTCTGTATCTCTCATCTGAGCGATGTTCCCGGTTGCATCCCTCTCGGGAGCCCGAGTTCCGCTAAAAACTCAAAATATTTGGAGCTGGCCTTCATTGACCACACCTACTGCAAAATTTGTTTACGGCCGGCCGCCTGTTTAACATTAACCCTTCTTGAGAGCAAACAGTAATAATTTTTAATCAGATTACAGTCTTTCAAGCAAGGCTTTCAAGATTCAAATTAAACTACATATTTATTTGAGACTTAAGAGACGAATGACATCATTAATGATCAATATGTGCGAATGAAAACTAAATGCATTCACTAATAAAACGATGTAATTGTTAGAAGTAGGCCTAAATCTTTAAGGGGACAGTGTTGTTGGTATTGGTTTAGTTATTGGTGAAAATTTTGTTTTTGGGAACGGTAAAGGAATAAGAACATCGATACGCTTTGGCTTGAACGGCAACGTGTCCTTGGCTATACGGCACGGTTGCAATGTGTAAAACCGAGTTTACAAACATAGGGACGAGCTTCCAATGCTTATCATTCAATCACAAATCACAATAATTTTCGCAAACTGTTTCATAAACCTTTTCTACATTTCTTTTGATTCTAAGCTGTATAAATGTCTGATCTTTTTACGCATATTCGTTTGCAATGAATCTTCACGTTTTTCTTGCCGTTCATAATTTTGAAGTTTTGTGACCACTCTAAACACTCGTTCATTGCTGCGACGCATAAAAGTTCCGGGTTCGATTCCATCGTGGATTCGTGTACTCTTTTTTCGGTAACTAAATACTATTGAATCACACAGACCACAAATAAAATTGTATACGCCGCGCAGGTAATCAAACCCGTGGCTGTCTACGTCGCAAAAATAGTCAAATTAAAATGCAAAACGCACATACCGGTGTGAGAGGAGCGTTGCTGGCTGGCGGTTTTTTGAAATAAACATAAACCTACGTACAGTGCGCGTGAAACTTTATGTCCCTTCGAAACATAGGCGCGAGTTCGAAACCACGCACTCATTCACTGAGTGCGTTATACATTCACACTACTGTACACTAACGCAGAGTATAGCAGGATGCTTGCGGGGAAAGATATGACGCGCGGAGAGTCGATCGATACTCCTTCCGACGACCGCACCTCAACGCGTATCTAGAAATTCACGATCCGCGCAGTTACTCGTGCCTATATTCAGAGTGGGCATAAAGTTTTACGCGCACTGTATCTATGCACCATCACCAGAGATCGGAATTAGGTGAGTGAAAATACCTAAAGTTTGCGGGACATATATGGAGCTGTTACAACCAGTTAAACCGGTTTTGGATTTTACCTATTTAGTTTCGGTTTTTTTTTTACATGTTCTTTACCTTTGAAACACCGAACTATAAACATTTACAAGCTGCTAATACAGTTCTAAATAAATTTTTGTTTTGTACTTTTCCAGTTAAAATTCGGTCTTTTAGTCCCAATTGTTCTTTATCGGTCAAACACAGAATTTTATATATCTGCAAAATGCTAATGCGGTTTTAATTTCTTTTTCTGATGTGTATCTTAAGTTAAAAAGTTTTGCTACAGATTGATGCAAGGAAAACGAACATTTTCGCGTCTTTACATAGTTTTGAAGTCGGTTTTTTTTTTAATTATTAAACTTGCACTGCATCAAAAAATTAATTAAAAACATTTATTTCAATTGCAAGAACGTTGTGCGTAAACTACTTTCCTAGTACTTCCTTACTAGTGAACGCCGCGCTTACATGCGCGAAAATGTTCGTTTTCCTTGCATCAATCTGTAGCAAAACTTTTCAACTTAAGATACGAATAAAAAATTAAAACCACATGAGCATTTTGCAGATTTGTAAAATTCTGTGTTTGGCCGACAAGAACAATTGGGACTAAAAAACCGAATTTTAACTGCAAAAGTACAAAACAAAAATTAATTTAGAACTTTATTAGCAGCTTGTAAATGTTTATAGTTTCAAGGTATTTGTGTTTATGTTTATAGGTATTTCAAAGGTAAGAAACATGTAAAACAAAAAAAAAACCAAAACCGGTTTAACTTAAGTGGTTGTAGCAGCTCCATATTATGTCCCGCTGCAAACTTTAGGTATTTTCACTCACCTAATTCCGATCTCTGACCATCACACATCTCCAGCAGTGCCAGCATACGACCTCGAGAGACATTTTCCTGATCGACAATAAACTTGTCTTTTTCTGAAAAAAAAATCGTCGTGTTTTTCTTAAAACCACGAGAAAAAAAAAGGTATTTTTTTGATGTAAATCAAGAAAATACCGTGTTTATAATGTTTATCGTGCTCTTATGCTATCACTACAATGTGTTCTGCGCATTAATATTAAGTAAACAATGTCCATAACGAAACAAAAGCGCAAACCATATATGGTTGCGACAGTGTTACGGCGCAAATTTCTGCAAAGTTCAAATTTCTATGCACTAAGAAAGTGCCGACCGCGGAAACAGGATCACTCCCGTCCCGCTTACACCTGTGTGTTCTGCGCTTTTATATCGAGTTAAGATAACAAAAGGTAGCGTATGCAGTATACCACCCTACGTATCCGTATGGGTGGGTGTAGTGCATTCGCCACTTCTTTGGATTGAGTCGTGTGCACGCGGCCAGGTATTGGACGAGCTGATGGATGGCGATATCATCGTGTTTGAGCGCGCAGACCTGCGTCATGAGGAGCTCGAGCTGCCCACGTGTCAGGATTACTTCAAGTACATATTCTACAAGGTCGAAGTGCAGTTCGTTGATAAGACTGTGCCTAATGATCCGGGGTGAGTGGTTGCGCGTAGCTTTTAATGTTTTTAATCTGTTTGTTACCGCTAATCTCAGAAACGGCTTATCCGATTTTAACCAAATTGCATCGAAATGTAATTACTATTTTGTATTGTATCTGCTAGTCTAGAACTGGAATATCATCGCTTAGATGAGAATGATCATCTAAGCGATATTCCCGGTAACATTTCTCTTGGAAACCCGGGGTTAGCTGAATCCCCAAATTATTTGGGGTCGGCACAATAGGTAGTCAACATTGACCATACCTTTGCAGTAGGTAAAAGTATAAATTTGGCAATATTTTTACAACCCTTCTAGGGACCAAGCAGTTTATCCGCTGCTGCGCGGGGAGAACTCAAGGTTTGCTAGTCTCCCCTAGATCCCTTAGTCGCCTTTTACGACACCCGAGGAAAGAGATGGTGTAACCTGGCGGTTCCGTGTAGCCCCGGGATAGTATTCTATGTACGAGTATACGGAACCAGCGACACACCATAACACAAATTGTTTTTTTTTACAGTTTCACAATGGAGTTGTCGATGCAAATGCGGTACGATCAGATGGCCCGCGCTGTCGGTCAGAGGCTGAATGTTGACCCTTATTTAATACAATTCTTCAAGTGTCAAAAGTAAGTACTTATACTTATCACTTCACTAGATGCTATAATCATCATCATCATCCGAGCGATGTTCCCGGTTGCGTCTCTCTCTCAGCCCGGGGTCCGCTTTCCTACTATTTCGTCTCCACTTCGCACGATCTTCGGCATCCCGCGTAGTGAGGCCATTTGCACGCATATCATACGAAAGTTTGTGTGGATTTTAATATAATTTGTTGCTCCTTGACGCAACTACTTACCCGCTTGTGTTGAGATTTGTAATGTAGACAGCTAAAGATCTGGAATAATAATACACATGCAAATTAGCTATAACGCATGTTTTTATTATAATACTCTGGGCGTACGAGCTAAAGTCGAAAATAGTAAACAGGAAAGTTTTCTTTCCCAAATACACCCTGGCAACGGAGAGATCGCGTGGTCTGGTAGTCAGGACGCTCGCCCTGCTAGCGAGAGGCACAAGTTCGAACCTCGTTGCAGTCACAAATGTTGAAGATGTATTTTTCCTTGAAATATATTTGTAGTAAATCTATACTAATATTAAAAAGAGGTAACGTTGGTAACAATTATGTATGTATGTATTTTCGGGTAATCTCAGAAACTAAGGAAACGATTTCAAAAATTCTAATAGACTTTTGGTCTCGATATTCCCACGGGATCGGGACTTACGCGAGTAAAACGCGAGACTCTGCTTGTAATAAATATTCCTACCATGTTTATTTCAAAATATTTGTAAATTGTTGTAGCTACAAGGATACTCCTGGAATCCCGTTAAGATACTCCTACGACGGTATACTTAAGGACTTGCTAACTTACTGTAAACCAAAGTGCCCTAAGAAATTGTTCTATCAAATATTATCTATTAAAGTTAACGAATTGGACAACAAGAAGCAGTTTAAATGTTTATGGGTAAGATCACTTGCATGATTTATCTTTAACTTTAAATAGTAGGTATGTAACTCCTAACTTATATATGACGACCTCTGTGGCGCGTCTTGCGAAAGCGCGACTGCAATGCAGGAGGTTGCGGGTTCGATTCCCGCCGGGTGCAAGTATTTATGCTTTTAGAATAAATATTTGTTTCTGGTCTGGGTGTCCCTCTATGTATAATATGTATGTATTTACAAAAGAAAAATAAATGTAAGTATTATATCCGTTGTCTAGTCACCGTAACACAAGCTTAGTCGCTTACCACGGGGCTAGATGGCGCTGTGTGTTGTTCACAGAATTTATTAATTTCTTTATTATTAATTTATTTATATTATGCCAAATTCCATATATGATGACTAAGTTTATGTAACGTTTGTCTCTGTCTATTAACTTTGAAACTTCATGTCACAGTAAAAGACAAATGTTACATAAAGTTAGTCATCATTTATAAGTAAGGGGGTTAGTCTTGTAAACGACACCTCACATGTCCATATTGAATCAATAAAACCCGAGATATTCGTAAATACCGCTCACCATCTTTGTGCTTCTTGTCCTGGGCTTTCAAAGTGAAGACAGGGTGATTCGTGATCTAGAGATCATGAGGAATTCAACGATGCCTATGTTTGGTAATGAACTCGAGCAATAGACGATTTTTGGTTAATTTGCCTTTAGACTAGTAAATTAATCTACCACTGGGGTAACGCTAGCGCAAATTCAATGATTATTTTATGTTTATTGATATTAAGGATATTTTGCGGCTTTAATCGCGTGGTGTTTATTACTTTTAGCATTTTTTCGTTGATCGTAGAAACAATGCTAAAATGAACACCAAGCGATTAAAACCGAAAAATGTCTTTAATTTCAATACAACATTGCGAAAACAGAAGAGAAACCTTTCATATTTATGTCACGTAAAAGAATCGTCGTATATATTTGAGACATCGCCTCTTGTCTAGTACATAATACCTCAATGAGCATTCCAAATGTCGCCCTCGAAACGCGACCGGTCTCCAGTATGTAAAATAACACAATTGTTTTAATATTTCAGGTTGGACCTAATTATAAAGAAGATAAAGAATTAATTTTATATCCAAACAAAGGTGGTAAGGTAGCAGACATTTTGGAAGAAGCAGCTAAAGTTGTAGAAATGTCCACGGAAGGTTCGGGGAGGTAAAACATTATCATCTATACTTTGTTTTTTATTTGTAGACTATGATTTGACACACATCTTCCTGAAGATCCTTTACTCATTGGTTTTATAATCGTGCTTGTTTTGATTAATTTTAAATTTAACAAAACTCATTTGTTCAAATGACATGATTCATACGAACCGTAGTAAAGATGCGACTCCTAACACAAGTTTTATACCCTAACAGAGAAGCTCCCACACCTGTTGTTATTTTATATTTTGTTTTTGAATAAATTATTTTGTATTTTGTAAGAAAAATGTCCTATCCAAAGAACTTAAATGTCAGTAAATGGTCTGCAACATACTACACAACCGAGTACAAAAAAAAGCTTGATTTTATAGCATGCTTTATGCTAGACCGGGCCGTGTCCGGGCCGGGCGGGGACGGGCTACTTTTGTATGAAGACAGTACGGACGCGGCACGGACAACATGCAAAACAAAAGATGTCTTCATACAAAAGTGGCCCGTCCTCGCCCCGGCCCGGACACGGCCCGGTCTAGCATAAATCATGCTTATTTCTGCTTTAGTCTCTAAAACGGTATCCGGATTGCGATTTTAAGTGCCAACCAGTTATATTTATGTTTTCTTTAGCTTCAAACAATAAGATGTCTTATTTGACTGTACAATGTGTACATTGTAGGTTAAGGATCGTGGAGGTGTCGTGTCACAAAGTATTACCGGGCCCGGACCCGGAGCTGACTCTCGACCAGGTGACCATCACTCCGCCGCGGCTCTACAGAATAGAAGAGATACCCAGGGACGAAATACATTTACAGGTGTGTAATAATACTAGCTGTATCCCGCGTTATTACCCGCTAAGTCGGTTTATTCTACTGTGATCACCTGGGTGACAAAATTCTACATTTTTTGTGTCCTAAAATTGGCTTTTGGCAAATATTCTGGGTCATTCCCGATCCTGTCGGATTGTTAAAATCCTTATCGAATGCCTATCACATAAAGAACACACTCTCCAAATTTCAGCTCTCTACTATCAGTGGGTTAGACTATGCGTTGATAGATCGAATCAGTCAGCCAGGAACAGGTCGTTTGGCCTGGCTGTACCTGTCGGTCTTGAATTGTCGTACGGGTTACGCAATGCTTGGTGCGGTCATACTTGATAAGTGACGTTAAGGAAGGCACGTTAAGCAATTGGTCCCGGTTGCTATCACTGATAGCAGTCGTTAGGTCAAGTAACGCACGTGGACGATTGGATGCGAACGCGATTGCGAAGGGATCCGATCTGGTGCGGTGCGGAAACAACAAACAACATAGCTATCGACTATTGAAGTGTCCTACGTGACCAAATGCACGTAAAGTGCGATGCGGCGCGATTCTCGACTGTTCCTTGTTTCCGCACCGCACCGGATCGGATCGCTTCGCAATCGCGTTCGCATCCAATCGTCCACGTAGGACGCTGCGTTAGAGTCCTTAGGGCGACCTGAAAACACTACGTAATTCACACGAAATAAATAAATCTTGTTAATTTTATGTTACAGGAGGATGAAATTCTAGTGCCGTGCGCTCATTACTACAAGCAAGTGTACTCGACGTTCGGCATTCCGTTCTTCATGCGGATCAAACACAACGAGCCCTTCCAGGCTGTCAAGGACAGGCTGCAGAAGAAACTAGATATACCTGACAAGGAATGGGAAAAGGTATCTACCGATTATATTTTATTTGTTTATTTGGTACACCAACAGTAACACACTAATACTAAACAATAAGCATTACAGAAAAAGACAACTATTTTAAGAAATTGTCTTTAATTCGATTCTTTAATGGAAATAATAACATTACAATAGAAGAAAAAAATATTCCAACGGAACAGTACGCGCTGTTATTTCTTCACGCTTTGTCTAATAAAAACAGTCACCTGTGGCGCAATTGGCTAGCGCAGTACATGGAATGTAAAGGTTGCAGGTTCAAGTCCTGTCGGGTGCGTAAATTGCGATTTTTAACGCATCAATAAAATCTTGAAAGTATAACATTAGGTAGAACTGCCTGACTTCAGATTACATAACTCGATAGATAACTCGGTGGCTCTGTATATAAGTGAGGTTATTTTATGCTATTTTGAAGTCGGGTTTTAAGATCCTGCTAATATTATAAAGCTGAAAGTTTGTCAGTATATATGTGTGCGTTTGTTACTAAATCACGTAAAAACCGCTGAACGGATTACCATGAAACTCGGTATGTAGATAGCTGGAGACCTGGAATAGCACATAGGCTACTTTTTATCCCGATATTCCCCCGGGATCGGGACTTACGCGGGTGAAACCGCGGTGTGACTGTTGTTGTGAAGCCTGTAAATTAAAATATATTTTGTTTGTTTCCAGTACAATTTTGCCGTTGTAACGAACGGTAGACCTAATTACATTAGTGAAGGAGCGCAAGTCAACATCTACGACTTCAGAGCGAGTAGTAATACGAGTGAGTCTCTCACCTTTTATACTTAACATTGAAAAAGCTATACGGGCTCGTTTAGTTAGTTCCATCATCGGTTGAATTAAACTTTTTAAATTCACACGATTTGTAAACATAGTTACATTTTTCCGGGTCTCAATCGCATATTATTATTTATTTTCTTACCTCGACGTTTCAACCATGATACAATGGTCTTGGTCGCGAGGGAACTCGAATAATACGCGATCATAATCGCGTATTATTCGAGTTCCCTCCCGGGAAAATGTAACTATCGGTTGAATTGTTAGAATGTGTTTTGGGAGAAGTGATCTATATCATCTGCTAGCTGATTACGTAACTATGTTGCTAACAAAGCTTGATAGCCGTTTATTGATGTGGCGCTGCAACGCAGAAGGTTGCAGGTTCGATTCCCGCCGGGGACTAGTATATATGCTGGCCATAAATATTTGATTCTGGTTCTAAGTGTGTCTATATGTATCATATGTATTTACAACAAAAAAGTACATATAATATGTCTTCTAGTACTCATATTACAAGCCTAGTTGCTTAGTTTAGGGCTAGGTGACGATGTGTGCAACGTCCTGCAATATTTTTCCTGCAAATATTTATTGAAATAGGTTTATGTGTATCGGTTTGATAGGCGAGGTATAATGCAAAGTGAGTGTACGACTTTTTAGAATCAACTCTTACTTAGACTGAACGGGCCCTAATCGCTAAATTGCATGCTACAGTACGTTTTTCAATTTTAGACTACGATCCCACGTTTTCATGCTCTGCATTTAACTTATTCTTCCAGAAGACATGCCAAATCGTAGTCTACGATTAAAAAACGAAGTACAGGTGCATAGCGAAGTTATCAATAGGAATAGTTTATGAAAGAATTTGTGCTAAAATCAAATAAAGATGTGTCCGTTGCAGACCCGACGGGGCGGCCGTGGCTCGGGCTGGAGCACATTAACAAGACGCCCAAGCGGTCCCGCGTCAATTACCTAGAGAAGGCAATCAAGATATACAACTGAATGTAGCAATACCCTACGGTTTCACCCGCTCAATTAACACCTCTGGCTGTGAGGGGCGACTCGACCTACGCGATAGTACCTACGTATAGACTAGGGAATGCATACTCTGAAGAAAAAAAAACAGGGTTTTTCGGGTTTTTTCTTTAAAAAAAATTTAAGCCGATATTTAGTGTTGCCGTATGAGAAAACCCGAAAAAAACGGGTTGCATGCCCTAGTATAGACTAACCTACCGAATGTATTACCTCTTGTTAGATTCTCTCGATGTTAATATTAAATAACAGTTTATTGTACAGCGTTCTACTATCGCGCAGGACCTTTACCATTTTACTTAGAAACGGTGACTAACGACCGAATACAGAAACGTAACTCAAAGTTCGAGTTCTACTTAAATAACTAAACACCTATCAAATTCAAAAATTTCCATACTATTTTTCAAATTTAGAAGCTGCTTATTATTTAAGTACGCCTCAAATTTTAAGTGACGTTTCTGTATTCGGCTGTAAGTTTATGTAATGTTTGTCACTGTTAACTTTGAAACTCCTCAGTAAAAGGCAAACCTTACGTAAAGTTAGTCAACGTTTATAAGTAAGGGGGTTATTAGCCGTAAGGTGATCGCGATCGAAGCGTTAGCGTTATTATCGAAATAATCTCGTGTATTTTTGTTTAAATTGAAATTGCCTAGTTAGTAATCTATGGTGAAGCTTGACTCTTAACCTCCCCTTACTTATAAACGATGATTAACAGACGCGTAAACTAAGTATCGTTTATCTTTAACTGTGATATGATTTCATAGTTGACTCAGAGAAACGTTAAATAACTTACTCATCTGTTAACCATCGTTTATAAATATAGGGGTAATTGGTTACTTAACTGATTTGTCAATAACTTTATAATTAATAATAATTTATGCTTTTCACTGTCTTAAATTTCGCGTCAATATATTTATTGATATTGATGAACTATGAAATGTAAGTTATATTGATAATTAATTATTCTAATGACAATATAGAATGAAAACAACGATAGATTTCTAACTAAGTTACCATTTTTTTACGCAAATATCTCGCCGCGCTGTTTCGTTTTCACCTTAATACACTAACAAATAATTGACAAGCTGTTATCAAAAAGATCAATCTTCCAAGAGCGCTTTCAGGCGAACTATTTATTCGAGCGTATAAGGTTATTTTTTTCGCGGCATTAGTAGACTAGAAAAGGATCTACTTACTACGCACGCGAATCGATTCAAATTCTTAGAAACTTTATTAGCCCGGATTCTTTTGCAATCCATATCAATCTAGAGAAAGAAACTTCTTAGTAGACCCACTATATTCACTCAAATATGGATCTGGTTGAAGAAAAAGTTTTCTCACTAAATCCATGATAGAACTGACCAATGGATCTACTGAGAAAGTTCCGCCTTTTACCACTTATCAAAATGCTAACACAGATTCGAGCGTATACGCTTGAATAGGCCCGTATACGCGCGTTCGGCTTTTAAAGTGCGCGTACGCACGTATGCGGAAACGACCACAAACGCGCGAATAAAATATCGTTGGCTTTGAAATCGCTCTTATCTTACAGAGAGAACAACAAGACATTTACTCAAACTAAATTCAATCATTTAAAACGGAATTAAAAATTTTATGAAGCTTGACATTTTTACATTCTTTCAAATAATTCGTTCAAGATACAATTAATTGCATTAGACACATGTAATTTTAGCAGTTATAAATACGTGTTCATTTAAAATACTAACAAGACAAACTTCACATATAAGAAAATTAATTTCGTCTATTTTCAATTTCGCTATGAATGACAACACAAATGTAACTACTACTATAGTACAGTTTTTCACTCGCACACTCGTTCACCGGGTCGTAAAACGTGGGAGCGGTGCAGAGAGCATTTCGCTCTCTCTCTTACTCGTAGGTCTTATAGGCGACTATTTCTATCGATATGGTATCGTTATTGCAAAATTATCACTGTTCTAACCTTACTATTATTTAACACTTATGTGCAGCGAGAGAAACATTGTATTGTAGTAGATACAAAGTTATTAGAACACAAGATTTGTTCTGTTGTCCTCTCTCTACAGTTAGAAGTTTTTAATCTTTTTGGCGCCATAGATGTTCCCTTGCTCCAAGTTTCACGGCTACGTTAGTTTAAAGGTATGCTTGTATCGATATTTATGTTAGTAAGCTTTCAATTGAAGTTATTTATTAAGCTGGTACTATATTAAACCAACGTATACCTTCGTCAAATACATCTGATTAAGTTATCTGCTTGTATAATAAGTATTTATTTTCAAAAGAAAAATAGATTAGTATTTTATCTGATTTGTGGGAAAATCCTGCTTCGTTTCTGGTTCAATAGCGGTGTGTAATGTACAATATTTATTTATTAGTCACACGTTGGTTTAATGTAGTTCCAATATTATTGAATTCGATTGCTGTTGACGGTTGAGGCCTTAAAACTTATTTTAATCAATCTATTAGCATTTATGTTAGATTGAACTGGCATTAAGTATCTGCAATTCATTTTTAACGAAATTTGCTGCGGTTTTTGTCTTATTTTTTGTTTACACGACTGGTACACACGACGAATTACTTTGAAAATACGGCATTCTGTCATCATAAAGGTTTAAAATTACCCTTCATGAAGTCCAACATTCTCTTAAGGCGTCAGCGACTTTTAACACGACGTAATAAAGTCCACTCCGTACTCTTAAGGCGTCAGCGACTTTTGACACAATGTAATAAAGTCCACTCCATACTCTTAAGAGGACAGCGACTTTTGACACGACATAATAAAGTCCACTCCATACTCTTAAAGACGTCAGTGACTTTTAACACGACGTAATAAAGTCCACTCCATACTCTTAAAGACGTCAGCGACTTTTGACACAACGTAATAAAGTCCACTCCATACTCTAAAGACGTCAGCGACTTTTAACACGACGTAATAAAGTCCACTCCATACTCTTAAAGACGTCAGCGACTTTTAACACGACATAATTAAGTCCACTCCATACTCTTAAAGACGTCAGCGACTTTTAACGCGACGTAATAAAGTCCACTCCATATTCTTGAAGACGTCAGCGACTTTTGACACAACGTAATAAAGTCCACTCCATACTCTAAAGACGTCAGCGACTTTTAACACGATATAATAAAGTCCACTCCATACTCTTAAAGACGTCAGCGACTTTTAACACGACGTAATAAAGTCCACTCCATACTTTAAGGACGTCAGCGACTTTTGACACAACGTAATAAAGTCCACTCCATACTCTAAAGACGTCAGCGACTCATAATGCCCATATTATATTTTTATACACTTTGTCCTCCGACTTATCTCTTAAACTTATTTCTCGGCTCTTTCCTTCGGACGTGCGAAGTCGTATGGAGTAATTAATCGGTCAATGCTGATCACGCTTCGGAGAGAACTTGCTTATTGTATCGGTTTTGTTAGTGTGGCCTCTCGATCATTCTATAGACACACATACATAAAAAATACTTCTATTGTAAAGTTCACTCGCCCGTGATTTACACTTGTATTTGTAGTCAATTCTAAGTAATTACTTTTCTAAGTAAAAAGAGCGAGACAGGGCATTGCTTAGCCAAAGTAATCACTCAGATTCGTCTATAAATACGGGTGTTTGTCTCGAGACAGTAATAATAAGACTAACGCTCACAGCTTCTGTACTTTATTCTAGTTTTGGTAATTCGGCAGCCACAAATATTTTACTTATAACTATAAGGAATTATAATATAGAATGTAAAATATTATTGTAATATCGAAATTGTCGAATAAAAGGTTGTATAGTGGATTTTTAACGTGCCTGTGTGAGCGCTTGCTGATCTGAGTGACCGATGTTATGAACAAGGAGGATTTACATTAAACCGAATGGAACACTTGAATCTTATTAACACATGGCCTGCTGACTCAAAGTAAAAATAAACCTCAAATTGCGAGTCTGTGTTTTTTCCGCATAGGCGTATTGTCTATAAAATAAAACTATAAAATGCTGTGTCCTGACTGATTGACTGATCAACGCACAGCCTATACCGCTGATAGTATCTCCACATCAGCGGTTTAGGCTGTGCGTTAGGCTGAACACAAATCCAAATGTGTTCAGTGTGGATTTTGATTTGTTTTTTTTTTCAAAGCATCTGATAAGAAGGGAACTTAGGTGACACCATGGGACACAGTTTAATATCATAAGGGACCCCAATGCAGGTCGAATCTAAAGCGCCAACACACTTTGAAAGTTTCTTTTGTTCGATAAAGTGTCAAAATTCACACAAGTTGATCTACTGTGTAGCTAACTAATATCTGACTGTCTACTTAGATATAGCGGCTAGCTTCGATCATATATAAACTATAGATACACGGTCCCATACAAAATCGAAATCAAAAATCGGCACTACTTCAACGCTTACTTATACGGACATAGTACAGTTTAATGTAAACCTTAATCACTGGGCAATAAGGTTGTAAAACACTTATGCACGACTGACAGCGAAACAAGGCATATCGGCTGAAGTATGCCTTGTTTTGACGGCTCCATTTCTAGAGCGGCGACCGTGCATCTATAGTTTATATATGATCGAAGGCGGCTAGTTTTATAAATTAAAAATTGAATGTTAGATTAAAATTGGAGTGACGATATCGTTTAAAAAGAAATTTTGCTTATGGACGCCATTTTGACCCTGACTTTGAATTTAACTTTCAATGAAGGAATTCGTCGCAAGTGGGCAGATTGCATGTTTTTTGGGTTGAAAGGGAAAGTTCTTTATGTTCTCTGTATTCTGTTTAATGTAAATCTCTCGTGTATTCAAATCTATTTTATTCTTGTCAATAGAAAGTTGTTGAATGTACGCTCGTTCATGGATATTGAATCTAGACGTAAGTTAATTTGAGCAATAAAATATATTCTATTTCAATGCACTCGTACACATTTCATATATCTCTCTTTATCTCTTCTGGAAGAAATGTATTTTGTTTCTTTATAATTTAATTTAATAATTTATAAACTGAAAGGATTAAAATGTTAAAGTTTAATTAATTGGTTAACGCATAATATTTGTTATTTTTATTGTTGTGTCAAATTATTTGTGTATTATTTCATTACCAATCTAGGACTTTTTTTCTATAGACTGTTTAAATAACTTTAATTCTTTAAATCGGGCAGTTTTGGGAAACATCTGAAAGATAATTGTACAGACTCCTATTTTGTACAGTAAGAAATAAAATTGGAAATCCACCGTAGCACTCTGAAGTGCTACTAGCACCTCCTTTGGACTTAATTTCGCCTTCTGAGAGCCTCCCAGTCGGCGGCGACTTGCAGTGGCCGATTTGGAAGTCGTTAAATCGTCTTAGAGTTCAGGTCGGCCGCTGTAGGACGAACATGGCGAGGTGGGGTTTTAGAGGACAGGGTGACACACAGTGTATTTGTGGAAGGGCCGAGCAAACGATGGACCACCTCATGGTCTGCTCCATGTGTCCCACTAGTTGTTCGATGGAGGACCTGAATACAGCTACAGATAACGCTGTATCTGTCGCCAAGTTTTGGGCAAAGTGCATTTGAAATTGAGTCTTTGACACGAAGAAGAAGACTCTGAAATTTAATAAAATTTTATAGTGTCATACTGGCACCTTAATAATGTACGGTGTTTATCCACTTTTGTTGCTTGGCTGTGTTGTAAATTCTAATTTGACAATTTAAAGTAAAATATTTTTAACAAAATGTATTTATAGTGATGTGATAGTAAAATAGTGAGGTGTGTATCTGTATATACATTTACTATCGAATCGTGTATAGATGGGGTTGCCAGGGTTGTCATATTTTTATAGAACTGTCGTAAGTTTTATTTAAAAGAAGATAGACAAATGGAAATACAATTTTTTTTTATTGCAAAAAATAATTAAATAGTTTTTCACAATATAGCACGTAACCTAGTTAAAAAAAAACAATAAAATATATGCAATGAGAAACGAATGGCAACCCTTGGTATAAAATGCGTGCTTTCTTTGAAGATTTTTGAGTAGGTTGAGCTAAACAAAATGTCGTTACTATAAAATGTATTACACAACGCTATATAAAATGTTTGAACTGTTGTCGAATTGCCAAAACTTGAGCGCACTCGGGGACTCGCATGCATAGATACTTATTTTTTTAAAAGCTTAGCCTGTAGTTGCCATGTTGATTTTCGGAAATATTTTATAATAAAGAAACTGCTTGAACCTACGACCACTCGCAGTTTGCATCTATATTACGTATATTACCAACTGACTGTGTGTAAAAGGTTCCCTGTTGAAACTTACACGTTGATATTGTCTTTAAAAATATTTTCAATAATCCTCATGAAGTTACCTGAATCTAAAGAAAAATAATAATAAGATTTTCTTATTGTTTGTTGAAAATCAGTTTTTTAATGCTTTCTAAAATTCTGCAGGCGACAGGATTTGAACCTGTCGAAAAGACAGAAAGATGCAATTCTCGACGCGATAGGCAACTGCGGCGAAAGCTGTAGACACACTACGGTGGATTTTTAGGGGCAGGTTCAATTCTTTTGTAGAATTTTGAGGAGCATTTTTATTTTAAATATAATACTAATCGCGTATCTCTCGAGTGCCCTTTACGTCTGCACATAGGTTAAAAATTAACGCTAGCACTGTAATATTAATTCTGGCTAAAAGCCCTCTCAACATCATCTTAAAATGTAAATGTTGATATTTAATTTCTTTTTTTTTACTTGACCTGCCAGAAATGTTACACGTTTTTTTTTCATAAAATGATTATGTCGAAATTATGTATATATATGATGTAATAAATTAAGAAAAAAAATACAAAAAGTTTTCGTAAAGTTGCCTTAGACGTTTAACATAATAATCTGATTTAATTTATAGGTAACCCTTTTGTTTGATAACATGCACGGTGACTTATTCATTATTCTAAAGTAGGTGTCGCTCGCTCGCTATTTCTTATGTTAGTATTTGGACGAGAAATATAAAATTTTATTTTAACAATAATTGTGTGTTGGTTGCGCTATTTTATTAAACACGGTTTGAGGTAATGAAAAGATCTTAGTAGCTTAGAGTATGTGCTGACATTATATTGGCTCATGGGATTATATAAATAGAAGTAGGAACCATCTAGCGGAGTCTGATCACTTGTGAAGCGAAACGCTCGCAGACGTGGCATGTACCATAGTTTGTCATGTTGGAATTTTAATGTTTCACTGAATATAATCCTATATTTGTTTATTTTGGTTTGTTTTACGGCAATGCCACCCTCTGGATCTCCGCTATTTATCTGAGACTATATTATTTTAACCCTAAACTTTGAACGGTTTGTTACGATGACATAGTCAGAATACAAACTATGAAATCAAAATCGAGCCTGTGCTTTGGGGGCTTAAATGGCAGTCCTTTGACTTGATCGATAGTGAAGATTGAATGAAGATAGGCGTAAGTACCTACAGGCGTATTCAAACGGTAGGTAACTTGACAGTTGGGTAGGTTAAACCAAACCCGAATAATGTTATTCGAGGAATAAATCGCAGTTACGAATGAAACCTGTTCAAAAACTAATATTTAAATAAACGACGATTTATAATTTTTGGCATGAAATTATTCGAGTTTGGCCAAGCTCTACATGTTAAACAACCAAATTGAGAATCTTTTTTTTAAGTCTGTTAATAAAGGTGAAAGGAATTAATATTGTGTAGTTAGCCCTTTCTTCGATTGAAAACTGACTATGGTTACAGCACATTATTTCTGCAACAGTTTCGTATTAAGACAAAAAGCACAGACAAAACCATATCAGTTAAGAGTTATAACTTTATTACTTGATTCGATCGTTCTACCTACTTAAAGCCTTTATTTGTTTTGTAAATTTCATTTGTCCTTTACGACAATTGAAATTTTCGGTATCGATTTGATTCGGTGTGGTACACCCGCCATCTTGACTCTCAAAAGAAGACCGTTCAAAATGGACCAGCTTTGTTCCACAGATATCATATTCGGTACTTCAAACAATTTGTTACGCGAACTTATTTCACCAGATGTCGTTACTTGTCTCGAATTTCCATAAATCTGAAGTTGTAAAACCAATAAATGGCTACAGAATTCCACGTATCGGTCCAGAATTTATAAAGAAAATAATTATTTTAACTAATAAGATTTATTGACCGCAAGATGACTTGAATAACTGCCATATTATTGGTATACCAATTCAGATTTATGGATATTCAAAACAAGTAACGACATCTTGTGGTGTTTTGTGTTAACACTTGACTCCCAAATGTGAAACTTCAACATCCAATATCTTTTAACTTATCAAGAGTAGGACGAAAATACTAACACCATGGCTTTAGTTCGCTTATATCAAATGAATAATCCATGTCTCGTCACGTCACGTCTCACAAAAAAAAAAATTAAGGTACCTCTAACCCCCTGGTAAAATCCTTAGGGAAAAACGCCGATCTTCTGAGTGTTAAACATGGACTTTCTGTCATTCTCTCCCAAGCTCCTTGAAAGTTATGATAAAGTTGCCACCGCTTTACCATAGCTCCTGACTTGAAACTATGAGCCCGATCGGGCTAATTTCATGCAAAATACTTGATACTGGCAAGATGTACAAGATGTACGACGCCAAAAGAAGAAAGTAAACTCAGAAAAAACTCGACATTAGGCATCTCGAGAGTCCGGGGCCAAAAAAAAAAAGAAAAAAATAAGCTATATTTGACAAACCATCGTCTATGGTAGTGACAGTGAAGCAAGGCAGACAGTTGGCACTAGTGATGGGTCGGAATAAACGAAATAAACGTAACTCGAGTCAACTCGAGTTAAAATGCAAGTAACTCGAGTTAACTCGAGTTGGTTGGCATGAGTTACCCAAGTTATTTTTCATACTTTACCGCTTTACGCCAAAAAAACCGAACCGATTCTGATGAGACTTAGTATGTAATTAGCTTGAGACTTGAGAGCTTGAGGCTACTTTTTTATCGCGATGTTCCCACGGGATCGAAATTTTTCAATCTCAATATTTCATTCAGCAAGAAAGTTTCACGTGTGAAACCACGGCATGTAGTTTTTTACATTTTAATCCTTCGGTCTCTCCATACCGAGATTAGGCAATGAGGAGGAACACTAACTTTTTATCCCGGCAGAGGGCGTTGGTCGACTAATCTTAGATTTGAATTAAGAACTGTCAAACAGGTGATTTTTACAACTCTCGGCGCAAAATTGGCCATATCGGTCTCAGACCCAAAAAAAAAAACTCGGCGTTTTCATTGGTGGGGGATCATCATAAAAAAAAAGATCATCCGACAGCGCCATCTGCTCACAGCTTTGCGTGTGCCACCCCATTGGATGGAAATCAAAATTAATTTATCGAATAAAACAAACACCAATTATGCATTTTTTTAGGTTAAAATTTGTTAAAAATAGTAATAATATTGCACTCGAGCTCGCAAGGTTTAACTCGAGTTGACTCGAGTCGATCGCAAGTCGAGTTAACTCGAGTTGGCAACTCGAGTTGACCCATCACTATTGGCACCTAAATGTCATTGTCTTTGGCGCCTTCATGTGCTATTGTGCGTGGTATTTATTTATCTAGTTTTACTTTACTCTCAACAAACGTTACTCGCATCGGGATCTCAGTGTTCGGACATCGCTATTGATTCGATGAGTGTTCTGCGCGCGTGTAGGGAGCAAGATCTTGTCAACGTTGCTGTTTTCCTTCTCGCGAAGCACCCACCATGGAGTTCTTCGACATCACTCGTCTCAAGTCAGTCGAAGTCAAACTGGAGATGGACTGGAAAGGTACCTATCATGTATTCTTTTCCTTGAATGGAATGGCTTTGCATGCTCCCATTTCCAAAACAAGTGTCGTAGACGCAGTGTTACCTATTTATGAACTTATAACCAGTAAGTGCCGCGATTCTCCCTCTGGGCAGGCCTCCGTCACTCTATGTACTTGTGCGCTATAATTACCTACCGCCCGGCCGATCGGTCTCGGACCGCCGGCGATCCAAGTTCAGTGCGGTTGTCGCAAGCGAAGCGCGCGTACGTTGTTAAATTTCTCATTAAAGAATACCTAAAATTTTAATTCCATTCGTTCGTACGCGTACCTACAATACAATACGTACGTAATACGTACCTACCTACAAACATTAAAGTTTAAAATAGGTACTTTAGAGATGGTAAGAAATACATACAACACTATATTAAAGTTAAACAATTGTAAATACAATAATTGATTTTCTTAAAATTGTGTTGTTATTTATTTTACTTTGCTTATGTACAACTCAACTATTATATAATTATAGCTGACCCGGCAAACGTCGTTTTGCCTTATAAATTATAGATGGTAGCCGATTCTCAGACCTACTGAATACGCATATAAAATTTGGTAAAAATCCGTCAAGCCGTTTCGGAGGAGTACGGTAACTAACATTGTGACATGGAAATTTTATATATTAAAAAAAAAAAAACCTACACTCTATGGTACAACCCTGACGCTTGAACTGAGGCGTAGGTAAATTCTGAACACAAAGGAATTGCGCTCTTATGAGCTTAGTAGTAAGGCGCGATTTCGAATGCACCAGGTGCGTCGGAAATTTTGTAGGCTATTAAAATGGCGGCTTTCTTCAAGATCAAAGCCGTGCAGCTTCTGTACGTAGTACTATTATTTATTCTGTGCTCTGGGTTGCACTTTAGAATCCTACGTCACCATTTTGGGGGTAGGGAGGGCTGGGGGGGAGAGGGGGAGTGTTGTACAACCCCCCTAACACCTTCCTCCCTTGAGCAGATGTGTAATTTAAAAAACACCATAAATATAATAATAACCTAGAGGTTATAATTTCGCTTAAATATGAATATGAGTTGGCTCCAGCGCGACGCAAGGGCTGTAGCAGCAGCCCCTCAGCCCTTGTGTGACAAAACGCAGCACCAGACACTCACCCTCGCAGCTTTGGCAGCAGCTTAGTCTTCACAGCTTAGTTATATTTGTAGATAGTATTAGGCGCTTTGGCGAGCGATCGAAGTGAGCGTGCCGCGGCAGCGGTCTATTAACTGCGTGTAATCATGTTCTATCATTAACCTAACCCCATGGTCATCAAACTGCGGCCCGCGGCCGGTTTTTGTGCGGCCCGCGCGCAACAAAACAAATTATATCAATAGTCAATTAAGTAAAGTTTTGGGATTTTGACGCGAATTTGTATGTGTATGCAGAAGGCACGCGAGCTCGTACTGACTACATGTCAAGGACAATAAAGCTACCTACATAATTAAGCTAAACCCGCGCTCGTGAGATACAAGGCTACATAAAAAATATCAAAACAGATTTGATTTTGAAAAAAACGGGGCAAGTGCGACACTCGCGCACAAAGGGTTCCGTACCACTATCACAATTGGATACGGAACCCTAAAATGGTTTACAACAACCAATTTTTAAATTTTATAGGAAAATATGAAATATTTATCTTCGATTCTTACTCCCATCAAACGACCGAATCACTCAAAAAAAAAAAAACCTTGGCACAAAGAAAATCTGAAACATAAAATAAACTCTTTGGTAAGTAAGTTTTCAATTTAATTTAATTTTGGCGTCGTACATCTTGTACATCTTGCCAGTATCAAGTATTTTGCATGAAATTAGCCCGATCGGGCCTATAGTTCAAGTCAGGGGCTATGGTAAAGCGGTGGCAACTTTACTATAACCTTCAACGATCTTCGGCGCGAACGACGGAAAGTTCATGTTTAACACTCAATTTTGTTTTCACTACACTTGTGCACATTCACGGAACTAAATTGAATAAGATTCCACCAAAATTACACAATTTAACCGAGTTTACAACATAGTATAACGAAAATAAAATTGGAGCACGACATGTTGTCTCCGCTTTCCCGCCCTTGGTAAGTAAGGCAGACTAGTATATTTGACAGATAGGGCAGCCATTTTGAATTCCATGACCAACTCGATTTGTCCTCCTGTCCTTCTTCCTGTCCTGACTCGACTCCTTGTTATTTTTGAAACACGTTTGTTGTATGGGAGCCCCTTTTAAATAATTGTTTTATTTCGTTTTTAGTATTTGTTGTTGTAGCGGCAACCGAAATACATCTTCTGTGAAAATTTCAACCTTCTAGCTATTACGGTTCATGAGATACAGCCTGGTGACAGACGGACAGACGGACGGACGGACGGACAGACAGACAGACAGACAGCGAAGTCTCAGTAATAGGGTCCCGTTTTTACCTTTAGGTACGGAACCCTAAAAAGTACCTGGCAACTAAAAACGTTAACCTACAAGACTGCGCACAATTTGTTTTAACTTTATTTCCTTGGACTTATCTTTGTGAGACTTCATTTTCGGAAATAAGTTTCTTGAAAAACAAATACCGCAGTCGTCTTTCAACTAATTTAGAAGACACAATGAGGATTGCATGTAGTCCCAAAGATATCGATATACACAAGCAATAATTAAAAAAAGAAATATTTATAAATTTCTTTTTCTAATTATTCTAAAAAAAGCAGACTTCGAAAACGAAAACTAATAAAAAACCGTAAAATAACGCCTGAAGTTTAAAGTCGTGCAGTTTTACGTAGGATTTGTTTATAATTCATCTGCCCGACTTCAGACTTCACTGATTTTTTTACGAATTTCTATTACTTTTCTTCGTATTTGAAGTTTTTTTTTTTTTTTTTTTTTTTTTTTTTTTTTTTTTTTTTGTGTTTTTATCATGCGATCAGTCCAGCGACTATGAGCAGATGCGTTGATTGTAGTTGGGCAGGTGTAGAGGGGCCCCTCAGCAGAAGCACCTCCATTATGCTGTAGAGTCATTGTAGACTGTCTAGTTGTATGATATGGCGTCTTTTAAGTCTGTTGACGCAGTCGGGGATGGACAACTGAACGGCGAGTTTGTTGGGATGACGTTTCAGTCTGGACTTGTATTTTTTAGACTGCTCCTTTATATCATCCTTCACAGTGGTCATATTCAGGTGGTCGTGGACTTCAGAATTTTTTATGAACCAGGGTGCATTTGATATTTGCTTCAATATACTGTTCTGTGTTCTCTGTATTGTGTTAATTTGTGAGTCGCACGCTGAGCCCCAAAGTTGTATGCCGTAAGACCATACTGGTTTAATCATTGTTTTGTATATCAACAACTTATTGTCGATAGACAGTTTAGAGTTCCTGCCAAGGAGCCAATCCAGGCTTTTGTATTTAATGTTGACCTCGTTTCGTTTCGCATTTATGTGGTTGCCCCACGTCAGTTTTCGATCCAGGTGCATACCGAGATACTTGACGCTGTCTGTTTGGGGAAGTTCACTGTCTCCAAGTTTCACCGGCGGGCATGTTGCGTGTCTCAGGGTGAACGTAACGTGGACAGATTTCGCTACGCTGGCTTTTATTCTCCACCGATCAAGCCATTTATTGATATCATCCAGGCTCTTTTGCGGGGTTTCTGAAGCTTTCTGTAGGCAATTATTGGAAGCTAGTATTGCAGTGTCGTCTGCATAAGTGGCAATTGTTGCATGTGGTGTTACAGGCAAATCAGCTGTGAAGATTGTGTACATCAATGGCCCAAGTACCGACCCTTGTGGCACACCAGCCCTTATGTCATAGAATTTGGAAGTTGCATCGTCTTCCCTAACCTGGAATATCCTATCAGAGAGGTACGATTCCAGGATACCATAATAGGAGTGTGGTAAGAACATCTTGATTTTGTACAAAAGACCCTTATGCCAGACTCTGTCAAATGCCTGCTGGACATCAAGAAAGGCAGAAGAACAGTACTGTTTTGTTTCAAGCGCTGTTCTTATTTCGCGGCAGACTCTATGTACTTGTTCTGTTGTACCATGTTCCGATCGAAATCCAAATTGATGATCTGGGATTATAGACACTACCCTCAGAAGCCTTCGCAGCAATAGTTTTTCAAGCACTTTTGACGCAACTGGTAGTAAGCTGATAGGCCGATAGGAGGTAATTTCATTTGGAGGTTTTCCTGGTTTGTGGACCAATATTATTTGCGAAACTTTCCAAAGCACCGGGAAATAGCCTGTTCGTATTACTCCATTAAATAGGGTTGTTAAGAAAACGATAGCTTTTTTGGGAAGTTCTTTCAGAACTTTTCCATAAGGTCAAAGCCAGGTGCTTTATTATCATCAAGATTTGCGATGATTTGTTTTACCTCTTTTGGAGTCACAGGACTTGGTGGCAGGTCCAGTTGGAAGACACTCTTCAATATATCGTCCAGGTCGCTCTCGTCTTGATTCACAGCAGGTTCGTTTGGTATAAATACTTTAGCTAGATGATCGGCAAAAGCGTTTGCTTTTTCTTCGTTGGAGCGTGCCCAATTTCCGTTGTCAACTCGAAGTGGGGGTTTATGTTGGAGCGGGCGGTTTTTACACACCTTCCAAAGGGAATAGTTCGTAGCTTTAGTTGCTGACAAGGACATTAATTTGGCTTCCTCTGCTGCATCTTTGGCTGTTTTTATAACCTGCTTCAGTTCTTGTGTGGCTTTGTTAAGGGCTTTTTTGTCATCAATATGACGGCTAGTATGCCAAACTCTACGCAGGCGGTATTTGAAGTTGATTTTATTACATTATTTTTTATTTCATCAGTTATACAGTTGTGGTCATATAATTAAGAACGATTTGAAGTTCTAGAAGTTTTTTATTTAAATCGTATCATACACAGAGATGTGTACCTTCTGAGAAGCAACTAGTTATGTTATATATTAGTCACATTAATAGAGCAACCTGACTTAAGAATAAAGTATGAAATCGCTAACTATTTTTTGCACATTTTATTGATTTTATCAAAGTAACACATTCAAATAGTACTGAAACTGGACAAATAATTAAGAACGATTTATTTAACTGCTCGGGAATTGTTTTGTATGACACTTAGATTTAAAAAATCACAATATTATGTAGCACAGGAAACATAAAAAGAAATTTAATAAATATTTAACTAAAATTAATAGTTAATAGCATATCCACGGTTTTTAATTACGGCTTTACACCGGCGAGGCATTGACTCTATTAATTTTTGACATTTCGCAAGAGAAATAGAGTTCCATTCTTCTAAAAAAACGTCATACAGCTCTCTTAAATTTCCACACTTTGTATTTGAAACCTTTTTCTTTACTTCAAACCACAGATTCTCTATTAGGTTTAGATCTGGACTGTTAGCAGGCCAGTCTAAGACAGAAACTAATTGCGCTGTAAGAAATTCCTTTACGGTGCGTGCAGTGTGCTTTGGATCATTGTCATGCTGGAATGTCCAAATGACCGGTAGAACGTCTTCAGCGTATGGTAACATTGTTTCTTCCAGTATATTTTTGTATTGGAACTGATCCATGTTACCTTCTATAAACTGTACAGGTCCTACCTACACCATGTCCAGAAAAGCAACCCCAAATTTTCACATTTCCACCACCGTGCTTTAATGTAACTTTCGTGTACTTTGGGTCAAATGCTGTATTCGGGGGACGTCGTACAAATCGTCCATCAGAACATACTCTGTTTATTTTCGTCTCGTCAGAAAAAAGTACATTTTTCCACTGTTGCACAGTCCAGTTTTCATACTTTCTCGCAAATGCAAGCCGGGCTTGCCTGTGGCAAAGTTTTAACATGGGTACCTTTCTTGCTATCCTACCGTGCAATTTTTCTTCTACCAAACGTCTTCGAATAGTGCGTGCTGAGATTGCTGAAGGGTTGTTTTCACCAAAATATTCTTTTCTAAGCTTATTGGACCCTTTAAAAGAATTTTGTTTTGCCATACGAACGATGTTTCGGTCATCTCGAGGAGTTGTTTTTCTCTGTTTAGGTACACGTGGAACATTCGAAGTAATTTGATACGTAGCAAAATGCTGTACAGCGTGGAAAACCATCGTTTTTGAACATTGCAGATGGTCGGCTATCTTTTTATAAGACCAATTCTTCCGGCGAAGTTTTATTATTACTTCCCTTGTAGATTTATCACAACTTTTATTTTTTCCCATTGTTTTTTCTAAAGAAGCAATCACCCTTAATCTTTTACAGCACGTAATGGCGCCAAAATTATACAAACAGTAACAAATCGACTGAGTGTTCTCTATTTAAATTTGAATAAAGGTATAAACTACTTAGCGTTCTTAATTACGTGACCAGCCAGTAATAAGGAATACTTTGTTTAAAAGTAGTGTAAAAAGTTTTCCTATTGATTTTTAGCCAATCATGTGTATCAATGAATACAGTGGTAATATGGAAATGTTTTACGATACCGAGAGAAATAAAAACAAATGCATACAATTAGTTTTGCATCTTAGTTGGAAAAAATCTTCCCTTTATATCAGCGTTCTTAATTATATATCCACCACTGTATATAGCGCAATCTGCTCAAAATTAAAGCCCTTTGATCGAAAGTGAAATATTTACTAGATTTTGTGGACCAATCTGGTTCGGTTCGATCTCCGATAATCAGGGGCTCTATTTTCGAATTGTTTGTGCCACTTCGAGCGATTTAAATAGCTCGATTTCTTCTGATTTTTGTTCGATATCGGCAATTTTTCCATGTGAATCGCACGATCGCAACGAATGGTCTCAAGCATTCGCCGCAGGAGGCCGACATTATACAGAAATCAACAGAAATAGAGCTATTTAAGTTGCCCGAAATCGCACGAGCGATTCAAAAATAATGGTCCAGATCCATTTCGGGCCCATTTCGAAGCTTCCCACCTTGCAATTAAAAAAAATAATCATCTCAATCAGTCAAGCCGTCTAAAAGTAATCGGTGAACAATATCCCAAAAAAAACATACGCGACGAATTGAGAACCTTCTCGTTTTTTTTAGGCCGCCTTGAGAACCTTCTCGTAGGCAAACGCCCCTACTCTGCGGCCCGGTGCTGATACCCACGTTGTCCTGTGTGGCCCTTGGCCAGAAAAGTGTGACGACCGCTGACCTAACCTATTCAAATCGGGGTGATCCATATATTCTTTTCGAAGTTCAAGTAAATGTATGAATTTTTTTTTTCACTGCTCAACAAAAATCTAGCAATAATGGATAGCCCTCTTTCTCCTCTATCTCCTACAAGTCTATTTTTATACAAATTCGTGATGAAGGAATTCTAAGTGCACCCTCTATATTTACCATAACCTTGTAGATTTGAAGGTGACATGAAAACTCCTACCTAGACTGACATTTCTCTTATGCACTTAGGGCTCAAAAAATATAGAAATTATAATGGAAACATACTCAGTGGATATTTTGTTTTCTTTTCCAGTAATTGAAGGCACTGAAATGAATAATGAACATAACCAGGGTACCTCTGATGATGAAGGCAATATCCAACCTCTGACTGAGGAATTAAAGTATGAAGTAGGAAGTGACGATGAAAATGACACCAAACAGATGTCAGACAATATTGAATGCCATAGTTCACAAGTTTCGTCTAATTTGGAATACATCAATGTGTACGATGATATGATAGATGTCGATGATATTAAATTAGACATTTCGAAGACATTAGACAATGTTGGAGGTGAAACCGCTGGTGAATGGAATGATGGAAGGAATCAAGCTTCATCGAGTGAGGATATACCTCTCTCCCAAAGACTCAGATCCAGAAAGAGAGTCAGGCTGAATGATGACACTGAAGGTAAGTGCCTATCTTCTATCTATATATAAAAAAATCAAAGTCCTGACTGATCTATATATCAATGCAGAGCCCAAAATCGCTGGTCCTAGAGACATGAAATTGAGAGTGTGTTTTTTGTGAATTTTGGAGAATCCCTGGAAATATGGGATTGGAAATTTGGAACATACGCGGGTGAAACTGCGGGACGCAGCTAGTAGTCTACCAGATGTCATGTGTACGTACATGCAACATAGAAAAACGTTTCTGTACTGTTTAATACTGAAACTTGAAGAAAATAGCTTAGAAATATGTAGTAAATGCCTACTTATTTTGTTATTTATTATCTATAACTAGCAATCCCCTTGGTTTCCTGCATAAACAGATGGAAGCTAGCTAGCTACAGTAATACAACATCTTAACTACCATACAAATACAATGAGAGTGTATTTAGAGTTTTATTTGTAATTGTGTTGTGTCTGCGTTACATTCTAAAGTAGAATTACTATGTGGGATGTATGTTGCATACAAACCTAGATTGAGGTTTACTTCAGTTAACCAAAATTGTTGTAAATTCTAGTGATAGGGGTGTATAATAGATTCTTGCACCGCGTGTCTATGCGCTCGACTCGAGAGCCCTCTTAATGATTATTATGAATGATACTATATGTTAAGAGGAATGTGATGCGCCCTATTCATTGTTGATATATCTCACAGACCGTCCCCCATACATACGTCGAGAGGAACAGAACCTGTTGGCATCGGAACACCTCGGCGGGAACACCGACCGCCAAGCGGACAAACTTCAAACTACTAACGAAATTATTTCAGAGGCACATTTGAAGACACGCTCTACTGATAAAGTGACGCTATTTGTGTGCGATATCTGTCATCGTATATTTAAATATAAAAGTACCTTAAAATGGCATTTATTGACACATACTGGTGAAAAACCGTTCTCATGCGATAAGTGTAAATATAAATGTAGACGAAAATGCAATTTTAAACTGCATTTATTGAGACATACTGGCGTTACCCTGTTTTCATGCGATAAGTGTGACTATAAATGTAATCATAAAGGTCATTTAAAACTGCATTTATTGAGACATACTGGTGAAAAACCGTTTTCATGTGATAAGTGTGACTATAAATGTAATCATAAAGGTGATTTAAAACGGCATTTATTGACACATACTGGTGAGAAACCGTTCTCATGCGATAAGTGTAAATATAAATGTAGACGAAAATGCAATTTAAAACTGCATTTATTGAGACATACTGGCGTTACCCTGTTTTCATGCGATAAGTGTAATTATAAATGTAATGAAAAAGGCAATTTAAAAAAGCATTTATTGACACATACTGGTGAAAAACCGTTCTCATGCGATAAGTGTAATTATAAATGTAATGAAAAAGGCAATTTAAAAAAGCATTTATTGACACATACTGGTGAAAAACCGTTCTCATGCGATAAGTGTAATTATAAATGTAATGAAAAAGGCAATTTAAAAAAGCATTTATTGACACATACTGGTGAAAAACCGTTCTCATGCGATAAGTGTAATTATAAATGTAATGAAAAAGGCAATTTAAAAAAGCATTTATTGAGACATACTGGTGAAAACCCGTTTTCATGTGATAAGTGTGACTATAAATGTAATCATAAAGGTGATTTAAAACGGCATTAATTGACACATACTGGTGAAAAACCGTTTTCATGCGATAAGTGTGACTATAAATGTAATCATAAAGGTCATTTAAAACTGCATTTATTGACACATACTGGTGAGAAACCGTTCTCATGCGATAAGTGTAAATATAAGTGTAGACGAAAATGCAATTTAAACAGCATTTATTGAGACATACTGGCGTTACCCTGTTTTCATGCGATAAGTGTAATTATAAATGTAATGAAAAAGGCAGTTTAAAAAAGCATTTATTGAGACATACTGGTGAAAAACCGTTTTCATGTGATAAGTGTGACTATAAATGTAATCATAAAGGTCATTTAAAACTGCATTTATTGACACATACTGGTAAGAAACCGTTCTCATGCGATAAGTGTAAATACGAAAATGCAATTTAAAACTGCATTTATTGAGACATACTGGCGTTAACCTGTTTTCATGCGATAAGTGTAATTATAAATGTAATGAAAAAGGCAGTTTAAAAAAGCATTTATTGAGACATACTGTTGAAAAACCGTTTTCATGTGATAAGTGTGACTATAAATGTAATCATAAAGGTGATTTAAAACGGCATTTATTGACACATACTGGTGAAAAACCGTTCTCATGCGATAAGTGTAATTATAAATGTAATCAAAAAGGTGATTTAAAACGGCATTTATTGACACATACTGGTGAAAAACCGTTCTCATGCGATAAGTGTAATTATAAATTTAATCAAAAAGGGAGTTTAAAAATGCATTTATTGACACATACTGGCGTTACCCTGTTTTCATGCGATAAGTGTGACTATAATGTAATCAAAAAGGTCATTTAAAACTGCATTTATTGAGACATACTGGTGAAAAACCGTTTTCATGCGATAAGTGTGACTATAAATGTAATCATAAAGGTCATTTAAAACTGCATTTATTGTCACATACTGGTGAGAAACCGTTCTCATGCGATAAGTGTTATTATAAATATAATCAAAAAGGCAGTTTAAGTTAAGGGGCACCTAGTCGGTTACAAAGAATGTTGATAGGACTGCAACCCTTTTACACATTCAAATTGATCTATAAACCAGGTAAATACCTATACATTGCAGACACCCTGTTTCGAGCGGTAGCCGCGAGTAGCGATAACACCACCGAACCACGTGATGAGCTAGACACGCAGGCGCAGGTGTGCGCGCTCGCAATATCAAATCCACTAGTAGATTTATATTTCCAAAAATTACAGAAATACACTAAATTAGATGAAGAATTGCAAGACTTGATGAAAATAATTCAAAATGGTTGGCCAATTAACAAAAACAATCTAAAAGATGAACTGAAGCCATACTGGGATGGGCGGGATGAATTAACTATAGCGTATGAATTAGCGTGGAAGGGACAAAAGATTATTATACCAAAGTGTATGAGGCGAGAAATGTTAAAAAACATTCACTTAGGGCATTTAGGTGTAGCAAAAACGAAACTACGTGCAAGAGAGGTAATGTATTGGCCAAATATAAACACACAAATAGAAGACATGATATCGCACTGTCAGGCGTGTCTAACACACCGTAGGCAAAATGTAAAAGAACCACTAATTTCGCATGAAATACCACCTCGTGCATGGTCAAAAATAGGTATAGATTTATTTCATTATAATGGCTATACATACCTACTGGTAGTGGACTATTACAGCAAATTCACTGAAGTAGAACGTTTACAGAATTTAACATCAAGTACAGTAGTGGATAGGTAATTTTCAGTAGGCAAGGCATCACTGATATCGTTATATCAGACAATGGTCCTGAATTTTCAAGTAAAACGTTCACAGAGTTTAGTAAACATTACAACTTTAGGCATATAACAACATCACCACGACATGCACAATCGAATGGACAGGTGGAAAGAACTATCCAAACAATAAAGCAAATGCTACGAAAAACTCACTTCGATAGGACAGACTTTAGGCTTGCACTATTAGAATATTTTAAATACACCAATAAGTGAAACAATACCATCACCGGCAGAATTGTTATTATGTAGAAAACTGCGCAGTATCATGTTATCCAAAAATGCTTGAACCGAATGTAAAAAATATTCGTGATAAATTACTACAGCGCCAAAAAATACAGAAAAAATACTACGAAAGGAGTAGCAAACAATTAAAACGGTTAGCAATAGGTAATAAGGTAAAGGTAAGTATAGATAACAAATGGGAAAACGGCATGATAATAGATATAGTAAGTCCCAAGTCATACATTCTAAAGATGTACACAGGCAGTATAATACGACGCAATCGTAGGCATATCAATTAAGGATAGTAATAGGCGACGAGAATCTAGTGGGCTAAACAATTACGACGACATACTACCATCAACGACAAGTGCATCGCGCAACCACCACTCCTCCCCGCGTTGCCACGGCGCGAGCGGCGGCGGGTGTGACGGCGCGGGCAGCCCCAGTGCTCCACACCACTCCACACACTTGAATACCCCGGCCATGACCACGACTGATCCTCGTACAACTACGACCACAGGTACTTACAAATATTCTTCGTTTGGCAGGATATTGAAACCAACTGACCGATGGAGAAATCCCTAAGCCGATGAAACACCATGGCAAAACACCACGATAAAGTTATAGAACTAATACATAATTAAATTAACTAAGTTTATACTATGTAACTGGAAAATATACCCCACAAACTTACATTTTGTAAAGTGAACTCTGAATTAGATAGGTACCTGTAAGGTTATTATTATACTTATTATACATTAAGATGATTTTTGCAGATTAAAAAAAAAACCCATAAAACATAAATTTTATTAAAAAAAAATATTTTTAACAAATATTACAAAATAAGTATAATTACATCTAAATAAGAAAAATGTATGTTAAACATATTATGTAAACAAATCTCTTACTTCTCTTTCAAGGAAGAAAAGATAAGATGATTAATTACTATGAATAGATATATTGTTACTTGAAATTTACAATTAATATAAACACAAGACACCTATAAATCAGAATGTTGAATTAAGGTTAATAAACACGAGTAACCTATAGCATAATATTATTCATTGATTTAATTTAAATGTATCGCATCTTCTTTCTATTGAGTGGAAAACAGATGGCTGTGATTGTTATGCCTACACCTATGATTATTGTTATGAGAAACCTATCTAAGACCTAACTCAGTGCCTACTTAAGACTTATTGTAATTTACCTAGATTATAATAATTATTATTTTATTTTATTTAAGAAAGAGGTTGTGAGAGTAGGAAGTTGTAAATATTGTGTATGCGAGGGTAGGTTCTTGATAAATAAAGTCAGTTTGTAATGCACGGAATCCATGTCGTTTCATTGCTGCACTAATTACTTATTTTACAACCTACCCTACTTACAAGTTTACCGCTGCGCAAAATCAACACTTAAACAGACTCTGCCATAATTGTCTTCAGTTCAGCAACAGTCTTCCCTGGTCGTCCGTTTAAGCATAGATTTTTGCACAGCGATAAGTAGGTGTTCGAAAAACGCTGACGAAGTCGCGGGCACAGCTAGTTTTTATTAAAATAGCAAAAACCACAACAGATACGTAGGTAGACGACATAATATTATAACTACAACTACCTATCTGTACCTATATTGATTTCACCTTATTATTTAAATAAATAAATTAGAAACACGCCTTAAATATCTCACCATTACCAATAAGACCTTGTGTAAATAAGTATCCTAAGATCATAAGGAATGTAATAAGTAATAATACAAAATCGAAATCATAAATCGGCACTACTTCAACGCTTACTTATACGGACATAGTACAGTTTAATGTAAACCTTAATCACTGGGCAATAAGGTTGTAAAACACTTATGCACGACTGACAGCGAAACAAGGCATATCGGCTGAAGTATGCCTTGTTTTGACGGCTCCATTTCTAGAGCGGCGACCGTGCATCTATAGTTTATATATGATCGAAGGCGGCTAGTTTTATAAATTAAAAATTGAATGTTAGATTAAAATTGGAGTGACGATATCGTTTAAAAAGAAATTTTGCTTATGGACGCCATTTTGACCCTGACTTTGAATTTAACTTTCAATGAAGGAATTCGTCGCAAGTGGGCAGATTGCATGTTTTTTGGGTTGAAAGGGAAGGTTCTTTATGTTCTCTGTATTCTGTTTAATGTAAATCTCTCGTGTATTCAAATCTATTTTATTCTTGTCAATAGAAAGTTGTTGAATGTACGCTCGTTCATGGATATTGAATCTAGACGTAAGTTAATTTGAGCAATAAAATATATTCTATTTCAATGCACTCGTACACATTTCATATATCTCTCTTTATCTCTTCTAGAAGAAATGTATTTTGTTTCTATAAAATTTATGCATGTCAAAATGATTGAATATTGATGATAAACTGAAAGGATTAAAATGTTAAAGTTTAATTAATTGGTTAACGCATAATATTTGTTATTTTTATTGTTGTGTCAAATTATTTGTGTATTATTTCATTACCAATCTAGGACTTTTTTTCGGTTTAGTCGACTAATGTCAGAATCTAGAAATGTCAGACGCGTTTAAAATGCCAGAATCTATTAATGCCAGATTCTACAAATGCCCGATTCTACAAATGTCAGATTCTATAAATGCCAGAATCTATTAATGTCAGATTCTATAAATGCCAGATTCTACAAATGTCATATTTTTGTTATAATTGCAAAATAATAATTTCCTGTGTGCGTGTATAAAAATTTCGTTAATTTCTAAAGTTTTTATTAAAAACACATATTTTAATGCAAAATTTTGTAATGAGCTCTTAGAAATTGATTGTATTTAATACGGGACAAAATTACTTGTACTACTATCAGAAATAAACATTGTTAATAAATAATAACATCGAAAATGTATAGATAAATACCGCAAATTAACATACATAACTAGTAATTTCTATCAGTACCTACTATATACTTACAGTTCTATGTATTAAATTATTTTGAGACGGCCACAACATACTTGCCAGCCTGATTTACAGAAAAATGTGGTGTTTTTAAAAATGAATAAACTTAAAAAAGAAGTTTGCAATAATTTGGCACCAATAAAATCTTGCATTCTGCATCCATTGTTATCGATGTATTGCAGCTTTTTCTATTAATACAACGCCAGCATGAACTTCCGCTTTTATTCGTTCTATTGATTTTATTATATCGAAAACCATTATGTAAAAGTGTGTCATTACCTTTTTGATTTTTGTCTATTATAAACTCACTTTCCATATTTTTAATAAATAAAAACCACAATATTTGATGATAACAGCAAACTAGTCGTTAATTACTAGCCGAGGCGGTGACGGGTAAAATAACTGAACTACCCACATTTTGATCAATTAACAAAAATCAAAATATAACGCGTATAGTTACCTCTCTTAGGCCCAGCGCACACCGGCGGAGGCGCGGTATTTAAATAGACATTTTCGATGTTATTTTTTTAACAATATATATTATAGAGAGGAAAGATTTGTTTGTTAGTTTGTTTGTTTGTAACGAATATGCTCCGAAACTACTGATAAAATTTTAACTTCTACGAGCTTATTTCAATAAACATACATAACTAGTAGGTAGGTACCTACCTAATAACCTTTTTTCGAATACATTTTTTTTAACTGTAAGTATATAGTAGGTACTGATAGAAATTACTAGTTATGTATGTTAGTTTGCGGTATTTATCTATACATTTTCGATGTTATTATTTATTAACAATGTTTATTTCTGATAGTAGTACAAGTAATTTTGTCCCGTATTAAATACAATCAATTTCTAAGAGCTCATTACAAAATTTTGCATTAAAATATGTGTTTTTAATAAAAACTTTAGAAATTAACGAAATTTTTATACACGCACACAGGAAATTATTATTTTACAATTATAACAAAAATATGACATTTGTAGAATCTGGCATTTATAGAATCTGACATTAATAGATTCTGGCATTTATAGAATCTGACATTTGTAGAATCGGGCATTTGTAGAATCTGGCATTAATAGATTCTGGCATTTTAAACGCGTCTGACATTTCTAGATTCTGACATTAGTCGACTAAACCTTTTTTTCTATAGACTGTTTAAATAACTTTAATTCTTTAAATCGGGAAGTTTTGGGAAACATCTGAAAGATAATTGTTACGTTATTATCTTCTAGACTCCTATTTTGTACAGTAAGAAATAAAATTGGAAATCCACCGTAGCACTCTGAAATTTAATAAAATTTTATAGTGTCATACTGGCACCTTAATAATGTACGGTGTTTATCCACTTTTGTTGCTTGGCTGTGTTGTAAATTCTAATTTGACAATTTAAAGTAAAATATTTTTAACAAAATGTATTTATAGTGATGTGATAGTAAAATAGTGAGGTGTGTATCTGTATATACATTTACTATCGAATCGTGTATAGATGGGGTTGCCAGGGTTGTCATATTTTTATAGAACTGTCGTAAGTTTTATTTAAAAGAAGATAGACAAATGGAAATACATTTTTTTTTATTGCTAAAAATAATTAAATAGTTTTTCACAATATAGCACGTAACCTAGTTAAAAAAAAAAACAATAAAATATATGCAATGAGAAACGAATGGCAACCCTTTGTATAAAATGCGTGCTTTCTTTGAAGATTTTTGAGTAGGTTGAGCTAAACAAAATGTCGTTACTATAAAATGTATTACACAACGCTATATAAAATGTTTGAACTGTTGTCGAATTGCCAAAACTTGAGCGCACTCGGGGACTCGCATGCATAGATACTTATTTTTTTAAAAGCTTAGCCTGTAGTTGCCATGTTGATTTTCGGAAATATTTTATAATAAAGAAACTGCTTGAACCTACGACCACTCGCAGTTTGCATCTATATTACGTACTAGCTGTGCCCGCGACTTCGTCAGCGTTTTTCGGACTACCTACCCATCGCTGTGCAAAAGTCTACACTTGAACGGACGACCAGGGAAGTCTGTTGCTGAGCAGAAGAGAATTATGGCAGAGTCTATTTAAGTGTAGATTTTGCACAGCGCAGCGGTAGGTTACGTGTTGCAATCAAAATGCGACTTGGAAAAACAGGACAAAACAATAATATTAAGCTGTCCTACATACAGTGCAACCGACTTATCTGTTATGTAAGCTGAAGTCGGGCAACTTAACTACATGATATCTTTTTTTACGTGGGTAATGTCCGTCACCGTCAGGCCAATCTCGTTGGGTTCCCTACCATAGGTTTATAATCTAAATCCCCATGATGTCCCTCGCTCCACAAGTGGTAAGGCCAGTGGAAATTCCTCATGGACTACATCCCGACAACGACGGCCTTTCCAAGCCTCATCTTTGCCTCTGCCCGATAGACAATCCCTCTCCGTCTCCCCTCCCTAGGCACGGTCACGCCACCGTCTCGAGGTCCCCAAAGCCGGTGATAAAGCCCCCCACCGAGTTCACCACCAGAGGCTGAGGTGATTTTTTATAGTGGTTGTCTTCCACGCAGCCCCTTTCTTGCGGAAAGGACCCCCGAGCCCGCTGACGCGGGATTACGGAGCCAGGCCAGGCAAGCCTGGTTTCCCACGTCGTGCGCCTCTTAGCTTGCAGCTACTGAGTCCCCTCACAACGGCAAGGTGGACGACCATCTGGAGGGTAAAACGTAACGTCGTGTCCGGGACTCGGGACTCGAACGCGCAGACCTCGAATCGGAAACCATCACTCGGCTCGGTAGGCCACCGTTCCTTAAAAAGGGAATGCGGTCTGTGATTCGAACGCGGAACCCTCGACTCGGAATCTACAACTGCCATCGTGCCACGTAAACTACATGCAATCTGCATCTACCCAGTAAAACTGCCCGATTACAGCTATATTTTTTAATCATTTTTATTGAATTTTCGACTGCCACTAAAAATTATCAAAATTGTAACCCTAACTTTAATCACTGAGGGATTTTTGAGAAGGTGGTTTAAGGGGGTCCATCAATTTGTATATACCTAGTTCTTTATAAGCCGATTCTATTGATGGAAGTCCAAAAATTAGTAATTTACAGCATTATGGGATGCTATTCTGTTTCTCATTCCGAAGGTTCTCATCAGATCTCAGATCTTCACCAACAATTTATGGGACCAACTCGGGACTCTCACTTTCCAAATAAAAAAAGAATGATCGAAACCGGACTTTATTTGCCGGAGTACGGTGTGAACATATTCACATACAAACAATATGCGGGTAGAATTGAGCAGCTCCTCTTTTTTTAAAGTCGGTTAAAACCAGCCATTATAAAGAGTTCCCGTATGTCCGAAGGATCCGAATATGTGGAGAGACATAGGTAGGTATACGGTATTTTAGGAATTTCCTGCAAAAAAAAACTGGATATCCGGTTTTTTTTATTTGCGACCGGATATCCGGTTAATCATGTGTTGATTACGCACAACATACTTTTTCAATACAACATTCAAACTAATTAGGTAAAAACAGAAAAAACACTTTATCCGGATAACCGGATTAAATATCCGGATAAAAAGTACCCTATATGTTAATCGGGGTCTAAAGCTATCTGCATACCAAATTTGGTCAAAATCGGATAAGCCGTTTCTGAGATTAGCGGGCACAAAGGCACACACAAACAGACAAACAGATAAACAGACAAACAGACAACCAGAAAAGCAGAAAAATAGGTTCTACTGCGTTCATAGATACCCATACAATTTATATTTTTTTTATATCTCTCAAAAACAGACACCGCTAAGTTACGATTTTATTATATGTACTAGCTGTGCCCGCGACTTCGTCAGCGTTTTTCGGACTACCTACCCATCGCTGAGCAAAAGTCTACACTTGAACGGACGACCAGGGAAGTCTGTTGCTGAACAGAAGAGAATCATAGCAGAGTCTATTTAAGTGTAGATTTTGCACAGCGCAGCGGTAGGTAACGTGTTGCATGCTTATACGCATTACTTATATATAATAAGAAGTAGCCTTTATCGAAAATTCAAAAAAATCAAAACCCGACTTCGAATTAAGGACAAAACAATAAAAATAAGCTCTCCAACATACAGTGCAACTGACTTTCTGTTATGTAAGCTGAAGTTGGGTAGCTTAACTAAATGATATCTTTTTTTTACGTGGGTACTGCACCTTATGCACTGTCAGGCCACTCTCGTTGGGCTCCCTACAATAGGTTTACCCGACAACGGCGGCCTTTCCAAGCCTCATCTCTGCCTCTGCCCGATAGACAATCCCTCTCCGTTTCCCCTCCCTCAGCACGGTCACGCCACCGTCTCGAGGTCCCCAAAGCCGGTGATAAAGCCCCCCCTCCCTCACCGAGTTCACCACCAGACGCTGAGGTGATTTTTTATAGTGGTTATCTTCCATGCGGCCCCTTTCTTGCGGAAAGGACCCCCGAGCCCGCTGACGCGGGATTACGGATTAGAAGCCTGGCAAGCCCGGTTCCCACCTTGTGCGCCTCTTAGCTTTCAGCTACTGAGTCCCCTCACAACGGCAAGGTGGACGACCATCTGGAGGGTAAAACGTAACGTTGTGTCCGGGACTCGTGACTCGAACGCGCAGCCGTCGAATCGGAAGCCATCACTCGGCTCGGTAGGCCACCGTTCCTTAAAAAGGGAATGCGCCGCACAGACCGGCGCATTCCCTTTTTAAGGAACGGTGGCCTATTCGAACGCGGAACCCTCGAATCGGAATCCACAGCTGCCATCGTGCCACGTAAACTACATGCAATCAGCATCTACTCAGTAAAACTGCCCCATTACAGCTATATTTTTTAAATCCTTTTTATTGAATTTTCGACTGCCACTAAAAATTATCAAAATTGTAACCGTAACTTTAATCACTGAAGAATTTTTGAGAAGGTGGTTTCAGGTGGTCCATCAATTTGTACCTTGTTCTTAATAAGCCGATTCTATTGATGGAAGTCCAAAAATTAGTAATTTACAGCATTGCGGGATGCTATTCTGCTCATCATTCCGAAGGTTCTCATCAGATCTTTACCAACAATTTATGGAACCAACTCGGGACTCTCACTTTCCAAATAAAAAAAGAATGATCGAAATCGGACTTTGTATGCCGGAGTACGGTTTGAACATATTCACATTCAAACAATATGCGGGTAGAATTGAGCAGATCCTCTTTTTTTTAAAGTCGGTTAAAAACAACCATTTTATATATGGATATATGGAGAGACAAAGGTATACGGTATTTTAGGAATTTCCTGAAAAAAAACTGGATATCCGGTTTTTTTTAATTTTCGACCGGATATCCGGTTAGTCATGTATTGATTCCACACAACATACTTCTTCAATACAACATTCAAACTAACTAAGTAAAAGCAGAAAAATCACTTTATCCGGATAACCGGACAAAATATCCGGACAAAAAATAGCCTATATGTTAATCGGGGTCTAAAGCTATCTGCATACCAAATTTGGTTAAAATCGGATAAGCCGTTTCTGAGATTAGCGGGCACAAAGGCACACACAAACAGACAAACAGATAAACAGACAAACAGACAACCAGAAAAATAGGTTCTACTGCGTTAATAGATACCCCTACAATTTATCTTTTTTTTATACCTTCCAAAAACAGACACCGCTAAGTTACGATTTTATTATATGTATAGATATAGATATTACCAACTGACTGTGTGTAAAAGGTTCCCTGTTCAAACTTACACGTTGATATGTCTTTAAAAATATTTTCAATAATCCTCATGAAGTTACCTGAATCTAAAGAAAAATAATAATAAGATTTTCTTATTGTTTGTTGAAAATCAGTTTTTTAATGCTTTCTAAAATTCTGCAGGCGACAGGATTTGAACCTGTCGAAAAGACAGAAAGATGCAATTCTCGACGCGATAGGCAACTGCGGCGAAAGCTGTAGACACACTACGGTGGATTTTTATGGGCAGGTTCAATTCTTTTGTAGAATTTTGAGGAGCATTTTTATTTTAAATATAATACTAATCGCGTATCTCTCGAGTGCCCTTTACGTCTGCACATAGGTTAAAAATTAACGCTAGCACTGTAATATTAATTCTGGCTAAAAGCCCTCTCAACATCATCTTATAATGTAAATGTTGATATTTAATTTCTTTTTTTTTACTTGACCTGCCAGAAATGTTACACGTTTTTTTTTTCATAAAATGATTATGTCGAAATTATGTATATATATGATGTAATAAATTAAGAAAAAAAATACAATAAGTTTTCGTAAAGTTGCCTTAGACGTTTAACATAATAACCTGATTTAATTTATAGGTAACCCTTCTGTTTGATAACATGCACTAAGGGCATTTTCACTTTTGGGTGCCACCCCCACTTTTACGCTGTCCCACGTCTTTAAAAATTTATTGCATATTAATAATAATGAGTGTTATTATAATAAGTATATCAATCGATGCAGAGTAAATTAAACTATGTGTCTGAGCATCAATTTTTATGTAATTAAGATTAATTAATTCAATTATGGTTAATTCAAATACTCAGGGGAGCCGTTTCTGACTTGTCCCAGTCCTTGTCAGCTTCAAAGTATTGAACTTACTGGTAAAATTTCCTACAAAAACATAATCAAGTTTTGGTTACCATGATAGTGGATCTATTCTTCCGTCACATTTATCTAAAACTGTAAATGCAATTGTGATATTACAGTGGAAAAATACATTTATGTAAAGTCCTCAAAACTCGGTGTCATCTGACATGTCAGCAAAGTGACGGGTCTAAAGGGATATTCCGTTTTATTTAAAGCCGTTTTATTTTAAAAAAATAGTGGCACTAACCACAAGGGATCATTTTAGCTTAGCGAAATCAGTCAGCCTGTTCAATCCGCGGAAAAAAGAGGGTGTCTTGCTGGTGTTGGCGGTTGGTCACGATTTGGTAGGTCAGATTTGAAGCCTTTTTCTTAATTATTATATTTGTCTCACACTATCCAACTATTTACTATCTGTTTTTGGTGTTATTTAGCGAGTGTTTTTAGGAGTTCATTTAAAAAAATGTCATTCAATTAGGTTAGAATGCATTTTTCTCATTAGCTACGTGTATAATGTGACGGTCAGTTCAGTGACGTTTTATGCCGTCACATATAGGGCGGACCACCAAAGTCACCAAACTGACTCATAAGGCTAGGTGTACATACGTGTACTCAATCAAATGAAATTTAAGAAATACTTCTTAAATTTCATTTAAATCATAATTTATTTAATTAGCCTTACATTTTTGTTTTTTTTGCCAATTATTGTGCCATTATAGTTAAGCTATAAGTTAGTTTAAGTAAAAATAATAGATAACTTTCTATTACCTATTCGCATGTTTGACATGTTTGCTTTAATTAATAAAATTAATATTATTAATACCATACTTCAAATTATGTGATTAAATGTTACTATGAAAAAACATCGACTTTTAGTTCTAATTTAGTATTGTACATCATGTAGCCTCACCCTAAGGATTTTAGGGGTGTCAGTTTGGTGACTGTCCCAATTTTTATGTGGTTTATTTTACTTTTATCAGTTTTGTTTTGAAGTTTGCATAATAAATATTTTTCTTTTATTGTTTCAAATAATTTATTTTACCTATGCAACTTATAAATTAAGAAATAGGTCACTAAACTTATATATTAAAAAGAAAATTATGATTGCAATGGAGTCACTCGTCACCAAACCGAATTTAAATCTTAATTTTAAGAAATTTAAAATAAGTAACTCATTAGTGTGTATTGTTTTTTGATAAATTTAATTAATCTGCATTAATTAAAGGTAACAATTACGTTTAAAACCCTTTGTTTTAAATGTTACAGTCGTTTTTCAATGTCACCAAACTGACCGTTATTTTTCTATAGTGTCCACTTAAAAATTGATTTTTACATAGAAATTAAGGTATTTGTAGGAAACAAAATATAATTTTTAGTTCAAAAAACATACGAAAATATTATGAAAGACTTTAATAAACTAAAAACTCATGTCTATAAAACCTCCATAATTTACGTATGGTGGCACTCAAAAGTAAATATGCCCCTAAAGTAGGTGTCGCTCGCTCGCTATTTCTTATGTTAGTATTTGGACGAGAAATATAAAATTTTATTTTAACAATAATTGTGTGTTGGTTGCGCTATTTTATTAAACACGGTTTGAGGTAATGAAAAGATCTTAGTAGCTTAGAGTATGTGCTGACATTATATTGGCTCATGGGATTATATAAATAGAAGTAGGAACCATCCAGCGGAGTCTGATCACTTGTGAAGCGAAACGCTCGCAGACGTGGCATGTACCATAGTTTGTCATGTTGGAATTTTAATGTTTCACTGAATATAATCCTATATTTGTTTATTTTGGTTTCTTTTACGGCAATGCCACCCTCTGGATCTCTGCTATTTATCTGAGACTATATTATTTTAACCCTAAACTTTGAACGGTTTGTTACAATGACATAGTCAGAATACAAACTATGAAATCAAAATCGAGCCTGTGCTTTGGGGGCTTGAATGGCAGTCCTTTGACTTGATCGATAGTGAAGATTGAATGAAGATAGGCGTAAGTACAGGCGTATTCAAACGGTAGGTAACTTGACAGTTGGGTAGGTTAAACCAAACCCGAATAATGTTATTCGAGGAATAAATCGCAGTTACGAATGAAACCTGTTCAAAAACTAATATTTAAATAAACGACGATTTATAATTTTTGGCATGAGATTATTCGAGTTTGGCCAAGCTCTACATGTTAAACAACCAAATTGAGAATCTTTTTTTTAAGTCTGTTAATAAAGGTGAAAGGAATTAATATTGTGTAGTTAGCCCTTTCTTCGATTGAAAACTGACTATGGTTACAGCACATTATTTCTGCAACAGTTTCGTATTAGGACAAAAAGCACAGACAAAACCATATCAGTTAAGAGTTATAACTTTATTACTTGATTCGATCGTTCTACCTACTTAAAGCCTTTATTTGTTTTGTAAATTTCATTTGTCCTTTACGACAATTGAAATTTTCGGTATCGATTTGATTCGGTGTGGTACACCCGCATCTTGACTCTCAAAAGAAGACCGTTCAAAATGGACCAGCTTTGTTCCACAGATATCATATTCGGTACTTCAAACAATTTGTTACGCGAACTTGTTTCACCAGATGTCGTTACTTGTCTCGAATTTCCATAAATCTGAAGTTGTAAAACCAATAAATGGCTACAGAATTCCACGTATCGGTCCAGAATTTATAAAGAAAATAATTATTTTAACTAATAAGATTTATTGACCGCAAGATGACTTGAATAACTGCCATATTATTGGTATACCAATTCAGATTTATGGATATTCAAAACAAGTAACGACATCTTGTGGTGTTTTGTGTTAACACTTGACTCCCAAATGTGAAACTTCAACATCCAATATCTTTTAACTTATCAAGAGTAGGACGAAAATACTAACACCATGGCTTTATTTCGCTTAGATCAAATGAATAATCCATGTCTCGTCACGTCACGTCTCACAAAAAAAAATTAAGGTACCTCTAACCCCCAGGTAAAATCCTTAGGGAAAAACGCCGATCTTCTGAGTGTTAAACATGGACTTTCTGTCATTCTCTCCCAAGCTCCTTGAAAGTTATGATAAAGTTGCCACCGCTTTACCGCCGCTCCTGACTTGAAACTATGAGCCCGATCGGGCTAATTTCATGCAAAATACTTGATACTGGCAAGATGTACAAGATGTACGACGCCAAAAGAAGAAAGTAAACTCAGAAAAACCTCGACAAATGGCATCTCGAGAGTCCGGGGCCAAAAAAAAAAAGAAAAAAAAGCTATATTTGACAAACCATCGTCTATGGTTTTTTTTTTTTTTTTTTTTTTATTTCGGTCTGAGACCGATATGGCCAATTTGGAATAGCCAGGGTCAAGTTTTAGAATATTTCAAGTTTCTTCAATTTAATTTTGGCGTCGTACATCTTGTACATCTTGCCAGTATCAAGTATTTTGCATGAAATTAGCCCGATCGGGCCTATAGTTCAAGTCAGGGGCTATGGTAAAGCGGTGGCAACTTTACTATAACCTTCAAGGATCTTCGGCGCGAACGACGGAAAGTTCATGTTTAACACTCAATTTTGTTTTCACTACACTTGTGCACATTCACGGAACTAAATTGAATAAGATTCCACTAAAATTACACAATTTAACTGAGTTTACAACATAGTTTAGCGAAAATAAAATTGGAGCACGACATGTTGTCTCCGCTTTCCCGCCGAAAGTCCCGTCTATGGTTGTGACAGTGAAGCAAGGCTTTGTCTGACAGTTGGCACTAGTGATGGGTCGGAATAAACGAAATAAACGTAACTCGAGTCAACTCGAGTTAAAATGCAAGTAACTCGAGTTAACTCGAGTTGCAACTCGAGTTGGTTGGCATGAGTTACCCAAGTTATTTTTCATACTTTGCCGCTTTACGCCAAAAAAACCGAACCGATTCTGATGAGACTTAGTATGTAATTAGCTTGAGACTTGAGAGCTTGAGGCTACTTTTTTATCGCGATGTTCCCACGGGATCGAAATTTTTCAATCTCAATATTTCAGCAAGAAAGTTTCACGTGTGAAACCACGGCATGTAGTTTTTTACATTTTAATCCTTCGGTCTCTCCTTACCGAGATTAGGCAATGAGGAGGAACACTAACTTTTTATCCCGGCAGAGGGCGTTGGTCGACTAATCTTAGGTTTGAATTAAGAACTGTCAAACAGGTGATTTTTACAACTCTCGGCGCAAAATTGGCCATATCGGTCTCAGACCCAAAAAAAAAACTAGGCGTTTTCATTGGTGGGGGATCATCATAAAAAAAAAAGATCATCCGACAGCGCCATCTGCTCACAGCTTTGCGTGTGCCACCCCATTGGATGGAAATCAAAATTAATTTATCGAATAAAACAAACACCAATTATGCATTTTTTTAGGTTAAAATTTGTTAAAAATAGTAATAATATTGTACTCGAGTTCGCAAGGTTTAACTCGAGTTGACTCGAGTCGATCGCAAGTCGAGTTAACTCGAGTTGGCAACTCGAGTTGACCCATCACTATTGGCACCTAAATGTCATTGTCTTTGGCGTAGTGATGTGCCGAGTCGCTGTTTTTGTGACTCGAGTCGACTCGAGTCGGTTTATACGGACTCGAGTCCGGACTCGAGTCCGGGCTCGAATCCCAGACTCGAGTCCGGACTCGAATCCCAGACTCGAGTCCGGACTCGAGTCCGGGCTCGAATCCCAGACTCGAGTCCGGACTCGAATCCCGGACTCGAATCCCGGACTCGAATCCCAGACTCGAATCCCAGACTCGAATTCCGGACTCGAATCACCAATGTGTGTCAAGCGACTGTTATTCCTTAATCCCCAAGATTTATTATTGTTTTACAATATTTATGGTTTTATTCAAAGTTTAACTGAATTGAACTGCCACAAACAATAATATTGATTGATTGGACTACCACAGACAATATTATTCTTGAATAAAAAATCCCGCGTCATTCGTACGGACGGACAGTCGAAGTTTGACGGTTTGGCGGGAGCTATTTTTTCCAAGTAAATGTATGTATCTATGGAAAACGAAACATTGCGTGGAGTGAGTGGAACATAGATCGAGAACGAGCGAGTCAACTTACTCAAGTCAGTTGGAATCGCATAATAGAATCGAGTAAGCAGTACGGAATCGAGTCCCTGACTCGAGTCCCAGAATCGAGTCCCAGACTCGAGTCCGGGACTCGAGTCCCAGAATCGAGTCCGGTACTCGAGTACGCCGGACTCGAGTCTGCTGACTCGAGTCAAAATAAATTTGGACTCGAGTAAGCGAGTCCACCGAAAGAATCGAGTCTGACTCGAGTCAAGCCATACTCGGCACATCACTACTTGGCGCCTTCATGTGCTGTTGTGCGTGGTATTTATTTATCTAGTTTTACTTTACTCTCAACAAACATTACTCGCATCGGGATCTCAGTGTTCGGACATCGCTATTGATTCGATGAGTGTTCTGCGCGCGTGTAGGGAGCAAGATCTTGTCAACGTTGCTGTTTTCCTTCTCGCGAAGCACCCACCATGGAGTTCTTCGACATCACTCGTCTCAAGTCAGTCGAAGTCAAACTGGAGATGGACTGGAAAGGTACCTATCATGTATTCTTTTCCTTGAATGGAATGGCTTTGCATGCTCCCATTTCCAAAACAAGTGTCGTAGACGCAGTGTTACCTATTTATGAACTTATAACCAGTAAGTGCCGCGATTCTCCCTCTGGGTTGCACTTTAGAATCCTACGTCACCATTTTGGGGGTAGGGAGGGCTGGGGGGGAGAGGGGAGTGTTGTACAACCCCCCCTAACACCTTCCTCCCTTGAGCAGATGTGTAATTTAAAAAACACCATAAATATAATAATAACCTAGAGGTTATAATTTCGCTTAAATATGAATATGAGTTGGCTCCAGCGCGACGCAAGGGCTGTAGCAGCAGCCCCTCAGCCCTTGTGTGACAAAACGCCCTTGTGTCACCCTCGCAGCTTTGGCAGCAGCTTAGTCTTCACAGCTTAGTTATATTTGTAGATAGTATTAGGCGCTTTGGCGAGCGATCGAAGCGAGTGTGCCGCGGCAGCGGTCTATTAACTGCGTGTAATCATGTTCTATCATTAACCTAACCCCATGGTCATCAAACTGCGGCCCGCGGCCGGTTTTTGTGCGGCCCGCGCGCAACAAAACAAATTATATCAATAGTCAATTAAGTAAAGTTTTGGGATTTTGACGCGAATTTGTATGTGTATGCAGAAGGCACGCGAGCTCGTACTGACAACATACATGTCAAGGACAATAAAGCTACCTACATAATTAAGCTAAACCCGCGCTCGTGAGATACAAGGCTACATAAAAAATATCAAAACAGATTTGATTTTGAAAAAAGTACCTGGCAACTAAAAACGTTAACCTACAAGACTGCGCACAATTTGTTTTAACTTTATTTCCTTGGACTTATCTTTGTGAGACTTCATTTTCGGAAATAAGTTTCTTGAAAAACAAATACCGCAGTCGTCTTTCAACTAATTTAGAAGACACAATGAGGATTGCATGTAGTCCCAAAGATATCGATATACACAAGCAATAATTAAAAAAAGAAATATTTATAAATTTCTTCTATTCTAAAAAAAGCAGACTTCGAAAACGAAAACTAATAAAAAACCGTAAAATAACGCCTGAAGTTTAAAGTCGTGCAGTTTTACGTAGGATTTGTTTATAATTCATCTGCCCGACTTCAGACTTCACTGATTTTTTTACGAATTTCTATTACTTTTCTTCGTATTTGAAGTTGATTTTTAATTTTATTACATTATTTTTTATTTCATCAGTTATATATAGCGCAATCTGCTCAAAATTAAAGCCCTTTGATCGAAAGTGAAATATTTACTAGTATTTGTGGACCAATCTGGTTCGGTTCGATCTCCGATGATCAGGGGCTCTACTTTCGAATTGTTTGTGCCACTTCGAGCGATTTAAATAGCTCGATTTCTTCTGATTTTTGTTCGATATCGGCAATTTTTCCATGTGAATCGCACGATCGCAACGAATGGTCTCAAGCATTCGCCGCAGGATGCCGACATTATACAGAAATAGAGCTATTTAAGTTGCCCGAAATCGCACGAGCGATTCAAAAATAATGGTCCAGATCCATTTCGGGCCCATTTCGAAGCTTCCCACCTTGCAATTAAAAAAAAATCATCTCAATCAGTCAAGCCTTCTAAAAGTAATCGGTGAACAATATCCCAAAAAAAAACATACGCGATGAATTGAGAACCTCCTCGTTTTTTTTGAAGGCGGTTAAAAATATGTATGATTTTGTTTTCAATTTTCCTAAGGCGAAATAAATAACAGAATTAACCGAATACGTATAAGTAGGCAAACGCCCCTACTCTGCGGCCCGGTGCTGATACCCACGTTGTCCTGTGTGGCCCTTGGCCAGAAAAGTGTGACGACCGCTGACCTAACCTATTCAAATCGGGGTGATCCGTATATTCTTTTCGAAGTTCAAGTAAATGTATGAATTTTTTTTTTCACTGCTCAACATAAAACTAGCAATAATGGATAGCCCTCTTTCTCCTCTATCTCCTACAAGTCTATTTTTATACAAATTCGTGATGAAGGAATTCTAAGTGCACCCTCTATATTTACCATAACCTTGTAGATTTGAAGGTGACATGAAAACTCCTACCTAGACTGACATTTCTCTTATGCACTTAGGGCTCAAAAAATATAGAAATTATAATGGAAACATACTCAGTGGATATTTTGTTTTCTTTTCCAGTAATTGAAGGCACTGAAATGAATAATGAACATAACCAGGGTACCTCTGATGATGAAGGCAATATCCAACCTCTGACTGAGGAATTAAAGTATGAAGTAGGAAGTGACGATGAAAATGACACCAAACAGATGTCAGACAATATTGAATGCCATAGTTCACAAGTTTCGTCTAATTTGGAATACATCAATGTGTACGATGATATGATAGATGTCGATGATATTAAATTAGACATTTCGAAGGCATTAGACAATGTTGGAGGTGAAACCGCTGGTGAATGGAATGATGGAAGGAATCAAGCTTCATCGAGTGAGGATATACCTCTCTCCCAAAGACTCAGATCCAGAAAGAGAGTCAGGCTGAATGATGACACTGAAGGTAAGTGCCTTTCTTCTATCTACATATAAAAAATTCAAAGTCCTGACTGATCTATATATCAATGCAGAGCCCAAAATCGCTGGTCCTAGAGACATGAAATTGAGAGTGTGTTTTTTGTGAATTTTGGAGAATCCCTGGAAATATGGGATTGGAAATTTGGAACATACGCGGGTGAAACTGCGGGACGCAGCTAGTAGTCTACCAGATGTCATGTGTATGTACATGCAACATAGAAAAACGTTTCTGTACTGTTTAATACTGAAACTTGAAGAAAATATCTTAGAAATATGTAGTAAATGCCTACTTATTTTGTTATTTATTATCTATAACTAGCAATCCTCTTGGTTTCCTGCATAAACAGATGGAAGCTAGCTAGCTACAGTAATACAACATCTTAACTATCATACAAATACAATGAGAGTGTATTTAGAGTTTTATTCGTAATTGTGTTGTGTCTGCGTTACATTCTAAAGTAGAATTACTATGTGGGATGTATGTTGCATACAAACCTAGATTGAGGTTTACTTCAGTTAACCAATATTGTTGTAAATTCTAGTGATAGGGGTGTATAATAGATTCTTGCGCCGCGTGTCTATGCGCTCGACTCGAGAGCCCTCTTAATAATTATTATGAATGATACTATATGTTAAGAGGAATGTGATGCGCCCTATTCATTGTTGATATATCTCACAGACCGTCCCCCATACATACGTCGAGAGGAACAGAACCTGATGGCATCGGAACACCTCGGCGGGAACACCGACCGCCAAGCGGACAAACTTCAAACTACTAACGAAATTATTTCAGAGGCACATTTGAAGACACGCTCTACTGATAAAGTGACGCCATTGGTGTGCGATATCTGTCATCGTACATTTAAATATAAAAGTACCTTAAAATGGCATTTATTGACACATACTGGTGAAAAACCGTTCTCATGCGATAAGTGTAAATATAAATGTAGACGAAAATGCCATTTAAAACTGCATTTATTGAGACATACTGGCGTTACCCTGTTTTCATGCGATAAGTTTAATTATAAATGTAATGAAAAAGGCAGTTTAAAACAGCATTTTTTGAGACATACTGGTGAAAAACCGTTTTCATGTGATAAGTGTGACTATAAATGTAATCATAAAGGTCATTTAAAACGGCATTTATTGACACATACTGGTGAAAAACCGTTCTCATGCGATAAGTGTAATTATAAATGTAATCAAAAAGGTGATTTAAAACGGCATTTATTGACACATACTGGCGTTACCCTGTTTTCATGTGATAAGTGTGACTATAAATGTAATCAAAAAGGTGATTTAAAACTGCATTTATTGAGACATACTGGCGTTACCCTGTTTTCATGCGATAAGTGTAATTATAAATGTAATGCAAAAGGCAATTTAAAAAAGCATTTATTGAGACATACTGGTGAAAAACCGTTTACATGTGATAAGTGTGACTATAAATGTAATCATAAAGGTCATTTAAAACTGCATTTATTGACACATACTGGTAAGAAACCGTTCTCATGCGATAAGTGTAAATACGAAAATGCAATTTAAAACTGCATTTATTGAGACATACTGGCGTTAACCTGTTTTCATGCGATAAGTGTAATTATAAATGTAATGAAAAAGGCAGTTTAAAAAAGCATTTATTGAGACATACTGGTGAAAAACCGTTTTCATGTGATAAGTGTGACTATAAATGTAATCATAAAGGTGATTTAAAATGGCATTTATTGACACATACTGGTGAAAAACCGTTTTCATGCGATAAGTGTGACTATAAATGTAATCGTAAAGGTCATTTAAAACTGCATTTACTGACACATACTGGTGAGAAACCGTTCTCATGCGATAAGTGTAAATATAAATGTAGACGAAAATGCAATTTAAAACTGCATTTATTGAGACATACTGGCGTTACCCTGTTTTCATGCGATAAGTGTAATTATAAATGTAATGAAAAAGGCAGTTTAAAAAAGCATTTATTGAGACATACTGGTGAAAAACCGTTTTCATGTGATAAGTGTGACTATAAATGTAATCATAAAGGTGATTTAAAACGGCATTTATTGACACATACTGGCGTTACCCTGTTTTCATGTGATAAGTGTGACTATAAATGTAATCAAAAAGGTGATTTAAAACTGCATTTATTGAGACATACTGGCGTTACCCTGTTTTCATGCGATAAGTGTAATTATAAATGTAATGAAAAAGGCAATTTAAAAAAGCATTTATTGAGACATACTGGTGAAAAACCGTTTTCATGTGATAAGTGTGATTATAAATGTAATCATAAAGGTGATTTAAAACGGCATTTATTGACACATACTGGCGTTACCCTGTTTTCATGCGATAAGTGTGACTATAATGTAATCAAAAAGGTCATTTAAAACTGCATTTATTGAGACATACTGGTGAAAAACCGTTTTCATGCGATAAGTGTGACTATAAATGTAATCATAAAGGTCATTTAAAACTGCATTTATTGTCACATACTGGTGAGAAACCGTTCTCATGCGATAAGTGTTATTATAAATATAATCAAAAAGGCAGTTTAAGTTAAGGGGCACCTAGTCGGTTACAAAGAATGTTGATAGGACTGCAACCCTTTTACACATTCAAATTGATCTATAAACCAGGTAAATACCTATACATTGCAGACACCCTGTTTCGAGCGGTAGCCGCGAGTAGCGATAACACCACCGAACCACGTGATGAGCTAGACACGCAGGCGCAGGTGTGCGCGCTCGCAATATCAAATCCACTAGTAGATTTACAGTGGTGGTCATATAATTAAGAACGCTGATATAAAGGGAAGATTTTTTTAACTAAGACGCAAAACTAATTGCATGCATTATTTTTTATTGTTCTTGGTATCGTAAAACTTTTCCATAATGCCACTGTATTCATTGATACACATGATTAGCTAAAAATAAATACACAAACTTTTTACACTACTTCTAAACATAGTACTCCTATTTACTGGCTGGCCACATAATTAAGAACGCTCAATAGTTTATACGTTTATTCAAATTTAATTAGAGAAAAATCAGTCGATTTGTTACTGTTTGTATAATTTTGGAGCCATTTAATGCTGTAAAAGGTAAAAGTGATTGCTTTTTATGAAAAAACAATGGAAAAAATAAAAGTTGTGATAAATCTACAAGGGAAGTAATAATAAAAGTTCGCCAGAAGAATTTGGTCAAACAAAAAGATAGCCGACCATCTGCAATGTGCAAAAACGATGGTTTACCACACTGTAAAGCATTTTGCTACGTATCAAACTACTTCGAAGGTTCCGCGTGTACCTAAACAGTAAAAACAACTCCTCGAGATGACCGAAACATCGTTCGTATGGCAAAACAAAATCCTTCTAAGGGGTCCAATGAGCTGAGAAAATAATATTTAGGTGAAAACAACCCTACAGCAATCTCAGCACGCACTATTAGAAGACGTTTGGTAGAAGAAATATTCCACGGAAGGATAGCAAGAAAGGTACCCATGTTGAAACTTTGCCATAGGCAAGTCCAGCTGACATTAGCGAGAAAGTATGAAAACTGGACTGTGCGACATTGGTAAAATGTACTTTTTTTCTGACGAGACGAAAATAAACAGAGTATGTTTCGATGGGAAATGATATGTACGACGTCCCACGAATACAGCATTCGACCCTAAGTACACGAAAGTTACATTAAAGCACGGTGGTGGAATGTGAAAATTTGGAGATGGTTTTTTGGACATGGTGTTGGACCTGTAAAGTTGATAGAAGGTAACATGGATCAGTTCCAATACAAAAATATACTGGAAGAAACAATGTTATCTTACGCTGAAGACGTTCTACCGGTTATTTGAACATTCCAGCATGACAATGATCCAAAGCACACTGCACGCACCGTAAAGGAATTTCTTACAGCGCAATCAGTTTCTGTCTTAAATTGGTCAGCCAACAGCCCAGATCTAAATCGAAATAGAGAATCTGTGGCTCGAAGTAAAGAAAAAGGTTTCCAATACAAAGTGTGAAAATTTATGAGAGCTATCGAGCTGTATGACGTTTTCGTAGAAGAATGAAACTCTATTTCGCTTGCGAAATATCAAAAATTAATACAGTTAATGCCTCGCCGGTGTAAATTAGTAATTAAAAGCTGTGGATATGCTATTAACTATAAATTTTAGTCAAAAACGTATTAAATTGATTTTTAAATTTTCTGAGCTACATATTATATTGTAATTTTTAAATGTAAGTGTCATACAAAACAATTCTTGAGCAGTTTAATAAATCGTTCTTAATTATTTGTCCAGCTTCAGTACTGTTTGAATGTGTTACTTTGGTGAAATCAATATAATGTGAAAAAAATAGTTAGAGATTTCATTATAATATTCCTAAGCCACGTTGCTCTATTAATGTGGCTATTTTATAACATAACTAGATGCTTCTCAGAAAGTACACATCTCTGTGTGTTGACGATTTATATAAAAAACTTCTAGAACTTCAAATCGTTCTTAATTATATGGGCATTTTCACTTTTGGGTGCCACCCCCACTTTTACGCTGTCCCACGTTTTTAAAAATTTATTGCATATTAATAATAATGAGTGTTATTATAATAAGTATATCAATCGATGCAGAGTAAATTAAACTATGTGTCTGAGCATCAATTTTTATATAATTAAGATTAATTAATTCAATTATGGTTAATTCAAATACTCAGGGGAGCCGTTTCTGACTTGTCCCAGTCCTTGTCAGCTTCAAAGTATTGAACTTACTGGTAAAATTTCCTACAAAAACATAATCAAGTTTTGGTTACCATGATAGTGGATCTATTCTTCCGTCACATTTATCTAAAACTGTAAATGCAATTGTAATATTACAGTGAAAAAATACATTTATGTAAAGTCCTCAAAACTCGGTGTCATCTGACATGTCAGCAAAGTGACGGGTCTAAAGGGATATTCCGTTTTATTTAAAGCCGTTTTATTTTTAAAAAATAGTGACACTAACCACAAGGGATCATTTTAGCTTAGCGAAATCAGTCAGTCTGTTCAATCCGCGGAAAAAATAGGGTGTCTTGCTGGTGTTGGCGGTTGGTCACGATTTGGTAGGTCAGATTTGAAGCCTTTTTCTTAATTATTATATTTGTCTCACACTATCCAACTATTTACTATCTGTTTTTGGTGTTATTTAGCAAGTGTTTTTAGGAGTTCATTTAAAAAAATGTCATTCAATTAGGTTAGAATGCATTTTTCTCAATAGCTACGTGTATAATGTGACGGTCAGTTCAGTGACGTTTTATGCCGTCACATATAGGGCGGACCACCAAAGTCACCAAACTGACTCATAAGGCTAGGTGTACATACGTGTACTCAATCAAATGAAATTTAAGAAATACTTCTTAAATTTCATTTAAATCATAATTTATTTAATTAGCCTTACATTTTTGTTTTTTTTGCCAATTATTGTGCCATTATAGTTAAGCTATAAGTTAGTTTAAGTAAAAATAATAGATAACTTTCTATTACCTATTCGCATGTTTGACATGTTTGCTTTAATTAATAAAATTAATATTATTAATACCATACTTCAAATTATGTGATTAAATGTTTCTATGAAAAAACATCGACTTTTAGTTCTAATTTAGTATTGTACATCATGTAGCCTCACCCTAAGGATTTTAGGTGTGTCAGTTTGGTGACTGTCCCAATTTTTATGTGGTTTATTTTACTTTTATCAGTTTTGTTTTGAAGTTTGCATAATATATATTTTTCTTTTATTGTTTCAAATAATTTATTTTACCTATGCAACTTATAAATTAAGAAATAGGTCACTAAACTTATAAATTAAAAAGAAAATTATGATTGCAATGGAGTCACTCGTCACCAAACCGAATTTAAATCTTAATTTTAAGAAATTTAAAATAAGTAACTCATTAGTGTGTATTGTTTTTTGATAAATTTAATTAATCTGCATTAATTAAAGGTAACAATTACGTTTAAAACCCTTTGTTTTAAGTGTTACAGTCGTTTTTCAATGTCACCAAACTGACCGTTATTTTTCTATAGTGTCCACTTAAAAATTGATTTTTACATAGAAATTAAGGTATTTGTAGGAAACAAAATATAATTTTTAGTTCAAAAAACATACGAAAATATTATGAAAGACTTTAATAAACTCAAAACTTATGTCTATAAAACCTCCATAATTTACGTATGGTGGCACTCAAAAGTAAATATGCCCATATGACCACAACTGTATATTTCCAAAAATTACAGAAATACACTAAATTAGATGAAGAATTGCAAACTTGATGAAAATAATTCAAAATGGTTGGCCAATTAACAAAAACAATCTAAAAGATGAACTGAAGCCATACTGGGATGGGCGGGATGAATTAACTATAGCGTATGAATTAGCGTGGAAGGGACAAAAGATTATTATACCAAAGTGTATGAGGCGAGAAATGTTAAAAAACATTCACTTAGGGCATTTAGGTGTAGCAAAAACGAAACTACGTGCAAGAGAGGTAATGTATTGGCCAAATATAAACACACAAATAGAAGACATGATATCGCACTGTCAGGCGTGTCTAACACACCGTAGGCAAAATGTAAAAGAACCACTAATTTCGCATGAAATACCACCTCGTGCATGGTCAAAAATAGGTATAGATTTATTTCATTATAATGGCTATACATACCTACTGGTAGTGGACTATTACAGCAAATTCACTGAAGTAGAACGTTTACAGAATTTAACATCAAGTACAGTAGTGGATAGGTAATTTTCAGTAGGCAAGGCATCCCTGATATCGTTATATCAGACAATGGTCCTGAATTTTCAAGTAAAACGTTCACAGAGTTTAGTAAACATTACAACTTTAGGCATATAACAACATCACCACGACATGCACAATCGAATGGACAGGTGGAAAGAACTATCCAAACAATAAAGCAAATGCTACGAAAAACTCACTTCGATAGGACAGACTTTAGGCTTGCACTATTAGAATATTTTAAATACACCAATAAGTGAAACAATACCATCACCGGCAGAATTGTTATTATGTAGAAAACTGCGCAGTATCATGTTATCCAAAAATGCTTGAACCGAATGTAAAAAATGTCAAAAATATTCGTGATAAATTACTACAGCGCCAAAAAATACAGAAAAAATACTACGAAAGGAGTAGCAAACAATTAAAACGGTTAGCAATAGGTAATAAGGTAAAGGTAAGTATAGATAACAAATGGGAAAACGGCATGATAATAGATATAGTAAGTCCCAAGTCATACATTCTAAAGATGTACACAGGCAGTATAATACGACGCAATCGTAGGCATATCAATTAAGGATAGTAATAGGCGACGAGAATCTAGTGGGCTAAACAATTACGACGACATACTACCATCAACGACAAGTGCATCGCGCAACCACCACTCCTCCCCGCGTTGCCACGGCGCGAGCGGCGGCGGGTGTGACGGCGCGGGCAGCCCCAGTGCTCCACACCACTCCACACACTTGAATACCCCGGCCATGACCACGACTGATCCTCGTACAACTACGACCACAGGTACTTACAAATATTCTTCGTTTGGCAGGATATTGAAACCAACTGACCGATGGAGAAATCCCTAAGCCGATGAAACACCATGGCAAAACACCACGATAAAGTTATAGAACTAATACATAATTAAATTAACTAAGTTTATACTATGTAACTGGAAAATATACCCCACAAACTTACATTTTGTAAAGTGAACTCTGAATTAGATAGGTACCTGTAAGGTTATTATTATACTTATTATACATTAAGATGATTTTTGCAGATTAAAAAAAAAACCCATAAAACATAAATTTTATTAAAAAAAAATATTTTTAACAAATATTACAAAATAAGTATAATTACATCTAAATAAGAAAAATGTATGTTAAACATATTATGTAAACAAATCTCTTACTTCTCTTTCAAGGAAGAAAAGATAAGATGATTAATTACTATGAATAGATATATTGTTACTTGAAATTTACAATTAATATAAACACAAGACACCTATAAATCAGAATGTTGAATTAAGGTTAATAAACACGAGTAACCTATAGCATAATATTATTCATTGATTTAATTTAAATGTATCGCATCTTCTTTCTATTGAGTGGAAAACAGATGGCTGTGATTGTTATGCCTACACCTATGATTATTGTTATGAGAAACCTATCTAAGACCTAACTCAGTGCCTACTTAAGACTTATTGTAATTTACCTAGATTATAATAATTATTATTTTATTTTATTTAAGAAAGAGGTTGTGAGAGTAGGAAGTTGTAAATATTGTGTATGCGAGGGTAGGTTCTTGATAAATAAAGTCAGTTTGTAATGCACGGAATCCATGTCCTTTCATTGCTGCACTAATTACTTATTTTACAACCTACCCTACTTACAAGTTTACCGCTGCGCAAAATCAACACTTAAACAGACTCTGCCATGATTGTCTTCAGTTCAGCAACAGTCTTCCCTGGTCGTCCGTTTAAGCATAGATTTTTGCACAGCGATAAGTAGGTGTTCGAAAAACGCTGACGAAGTCGCGGGCACAGCTAGTTTTTATTAAAATAGCAAAAACCACAACAGATACGTAGGTAGACGACATAATATTATAACTACAACTACCTATCTGTACCTATATTGATTTCACCTTATTATTTAAATAAATAAATTAGAAACACGCCTTAAATATCTCACCATTACCAATAAGACCTTGTGTAAATAAGTATCCTAAGATCATAAGGAATGTAATAATACAAAATCGAAATCAAAAATTGGCACTACTTCAACGCTTACTTATACGGACATAGTACAGTTTAATGTAAACCTTAATCACTGGGCAATAAGGTTGTAAAACACTTATGCACGACTGACAGCGAAACAAGGCATATCGGCTGAAGTAGGTATGCTTTGACGTTTTCCCTTTTGTTTTGACGGCTCCATTTCTAGAGCGGCGACCGTGCATCTATAGTTTATATATGATCGAAGGCGGCTAGTTTTATAAATTAAAAATTGAATGTTAGATTAAAATTGGAGTGGCGATATCGTTTAAAAAGAAATTTTGCTTATGGACGCCATTTTGACCCTGACTTTGAATTTAACTTTCAATGAAGGAATTCGTCGCAAGTGGGCAGATTGCATGTTTTTTGGGTTGAAAGGGAAGGTTCTTTATGTTCTCTGTATTCTGTTTAATGTAAATCTCTCGTGTATTAAAATCTATTTTATTCTTGTCAATAGAAAGTTGTTGAATGTACGCTCGTTCATGGATATTGAATCTAGACGTAAGTTAATTTGAGCAATAAAATATATTCTATTTCAATGCACTCGTACACATTTCATATATCTCTCTTTATCTCTTCTAGAAGAAATGTATTTTATTTCTTTATAATTTATGCATGTCAAAATGATTGAATATTGATGATAAACTGAAAGGATTAAAATGTTAAAGTTTAATTAATTGGTTAACGCATAATATTTGTTATTTTTATTGTTGTGTCAAATTATTTGTGTATTAGGTATTTCATTACCAATCTAGGACTTTTTTTCTATAGACTGTTTAAATAACTTTAATTCTTTAAATCGGGAAGTTTTGGGAAACATCTGAAAGATAATTGTTACGTTATTATCTTCTAGACTCCTATTTTGTACAGTAAGAAATAAAATTGGAAATCCACCGTAGCACTCTGAAATTTAATAAAATTTTATAGTGTCATACTGGCACCTTAATAATGTACGGTGTTTATCCACTTTTGTTGCTTGGCTGTGTTGTAAATTCTAATTTGACAATTTAAAGTAAAATATTTTTAACAAAATGTATTTATAGTGATGTGATAGTAAAATAGTGAGGTGTGTATCTGTATATACATTTACTATCGAATCGTGTATAGATGGGGTTGCCAGGGTTGTCATATTTTTATAGGACTGTCGTAAGTTTTATTTAAAAGAAGATAGACAAATGGAAATACAAATTTTTTTTATTGCAAAAAATAATTAAATAGTTTTTCACAATATAGCACGTAACCTAGTTAAAAAAAAACAATAAAATATATGCAATGAGAAACGAATGGCAACCCTTGGTATAAAATGCGTGCTTTCTTTGAAGATTTTTGAGTAGGTTGAGCTAAACAAAATGTCGTTACTATAAAATGTATTACACAACGCTATATAAAATGTTTGAACTGTTGTCGAATTGCCAAAACTTGAGCGCACTCGGGGACTCGCATGCATAGATACTTATTTTTTTAAAAGCTTAGCCTGTAGTTGCCATGTTGATTTTCGGAAATATTTTATAATAAAGAAACTGCTTGAACCTACGACCACTCGCAGTTTGCATCTATATTACGTATATTACCAACTGACTGTGTGTAAAAGGTTCCCTGTTCAAACTTACACGTTGATATTGTCTTTAAAAATATTTTCAATAATCCTCATGAAGTTACCTGAATCTAAAGAAAAATAATAATAAGATTTTCTTATTGTTTGTTGAAAATCAGTTTTTTAATGCTTTCTAAAATTCTGCAGGCGACAGGATTTGAACCTGTCGAAAAGACAGAAAGATGCAATTCTCGACGCGATAGGCAACTGCGGCGAAAGCTGTAGACACACTACGGTGGATTTTTAGGGGCAGGTTCAATTCTTTTGTAGAATTTTGAGGAGCATTTTTATTTTAAATATAATACTAATCGCGTATCTCTCGAGTGCCCTTTACGTCTGCACATAGGTTAAAAATTAACGCTAGCACTGTAATATTAATTCTGGCTAAAAGCCCTCTCAACATCATCTTAAAATGTAAATGTTGATATTTAATTTCTTTTTTTTTACTTGACCTGCCAGAAATGTTACACGTTTTTTTTATAAAATGATTATGTCGAAATTATGTATATATATGATGTAATAAATTAAGAAAAAAAATACAATAAGTTTTCGTAAAGTTGCCTTAGACGTTTAACATAGTAACCTGATTTAATTTATAGGTAACCCTTCTGTTTGATAACATGCACGGTGACTTATTCATTATTCTAAAGTAGGTGTCGCTCGCTCGCTATTTTTTATGTTAGTATTTGGACGAGAAATATAAAATTTTATTTTAACAATAATTGTGTGTTGGTTGCGCTATTTTATTAAACACGGTTTGAGGTAATGAAAAGATCTTAGTAGCTTAGAGTATGTGCTGACATTATATTGGCTCATGGGATTATATAAATAGAAGTAGGAACCATCTAGCGGAGTCTGATCACTTGTGAAGCGAAACGCTCGCAGACGTGGCATGTACCATAGTTTGTCATGTTGGAATTTTAATGTTTCACTGAATATAATCCTATATTTGTTTATTTTGGTTTGTTTTACGGCAATGCCACCCTCTGGATCTCCGCTATTTATCTGAGACTATATTATTTTAAACCTAAACTTTGAACGGTTTGTTACGATGACATAGTCAGAATACAAACTATGAAACCAAAATCGAGCCTGTGCTTTGGGGGCTTGAATGGCAGTCCTTTGACTTGATCGATAGTGAAGATTGAATGAAGATAGGCGTAAGTACAGGCGTATTCAAACGGTAGGTAACTTGACAGTTGGGTAGGTTAAACCAAACCCGAATAATGTTATTCGAGGAATAAATCGCAGTTACGAATGAAACCTGTTCAAAAACTAATATTTAAATAAACGACGATTTATAATTTTTGGCATGAGATTATTCGAGTTTGGCCAAGCTCTACATGTTAAACAACCAAATTGAGAATCTTTTTTTTAAGTCTGTTAATAAAGGTGAAAGGAATTAATATTGTGTAGTTAGCCCTTTCTTCGATTGAAAACTGACTATGGTTACAGCACATTATTTCTGCAACAGTTTCGTATTAGGACAAAAAGCACAGACAAAACCATATCAGTTAAGAGTTATAACTTTATTACTTGATTCGATCGTTCTACCTACTTAAAGCCTTTATTTGTTTTGTAAATTTCATTTGTCCTTTACGACAATTGAAATTTTCGGTATCGATTTGATTCGGTGTGGTACACCCGCATCTTGACTCTCAAAAGAAGACCGTTCAAAATGGACCAGCTTTGTTCCACAGATATCATATTCGGTACTTCAAACAATTTGTTACGCGAACTTATTTCACCAGATGTCGTTACTTGTCTCGAATTTCCATAAATCTGAAGTTGTAAAACCAATAAATGGCTACAGAATTCCACGTATCGGTCCAGAATTTATAAAGAAAATAATTATTTTAACTAATAAGATTTATTGACCGCAAGATGACTTGAATAACTGCCATATTATTGGTATACCAATTCAGATTTATGGATATTCAAAACAAGTAACGACATTTTGTGGTGTTTTGTGTTAACACTTGACTCCCAAATGTGAAACTTCAACATCCAATATCTTTTAACTTATCAAGAGTAGGACGAAAATACTAACACCATGGCTTTAGTTCGCTTATATCAAATGAATAATCCATGTCCCGTCACGTCACGTCTCACAAAAAAAAAATTAAGGTACCTCTAACCCCCAGGTAAAATCCTTAGGGAAAAACGCCGATCTTCTGAGTGGACTTTCTGTCATTCTCTCCCAAGCTCCTTGAAAGTTATGATAAAGTTGCCACCGCTTTACCATAGCTCCTGACTTGAAACTATGAGCCCGATCGGGCTAATTTCATGCAAAATACTTGATACTGGCAAGATGTACAAGATGTACGACGCCAAAAGAAGAAAGTAAACTCAGAAAAAACTCGACATTAGGCATCTCGAGAGTCCGGGGCCAAAAAAAAAAAGAAAAAAAAAGCTATATTTGACAAACCATCGTCTATGGTAGTGACAGTGAAGCAAGGCTTTGTCTGACAGTTGGCACTAGTGATGGGTCGGAATAAACGAAATAAACGTAACTCGAGTCAACTCGAGTTAAAATGCAAGTAACTCGAGTTAACTCGAGTTGGTTGGCATGAGTTACCCAAGTTATTTTTCATACTTTGCCGCTTTACGCCAAAAAAACCGAACCGATTCTGATGAGACTTAGTATGTAATTAGCTTGAGACTTGAGAGCTTGAGGCTACTTTTTTATCGCGATGTTCCCACGGGATCGAAATTTTTCAATCTCAATATTTCAGCAAGAAAGTTTCACGTGTGAAACCACGGCATGTAGTTTTTTACATATTAATCCTTCGGTCTCTCCATACCGAGATTAGGCAATGAGGAGGAACACTAACTTTTTATCCCGGCAGAGGGCGTTGGTCGACTAATCTTAGGTTTGAATTAAGAACTGTCAAACAGGTGATTTTTACAACTCTAGGCGCAAAATTGGCCATATCGGTCTCAGACCCAAAAAAAAAAACTCGGCGTTTTCCGAAAAAAAATCATCATAATCATAAAAAAAAAAGATCATCCGACAGCGCCATCTGCTCACAGCTTTGCGTGTGCCACCCCATTGGATGGAAATCAAAATTAATTTATCGAATAAAACAAACACCAATTATGCATTTTTTTAGGTTAAAATTTGTTAAAAATAGTAATAATATTGCACTCGAGCTCGCAAGGTTTAACTCGAGTTGACTCGAGTCGATCGCAAGTCGAGTTAACTCGAGTTGGCAACTCGAGTTGACCCATCACTATTGGCACCTAAATGTCATTGTCTTTGGCGCCTTCATGTGCTATTTGTGCGTGGTATTTATTTATCTAGTTTTACTTTACTCTCAACAAACGTTACTCGCATCGGGATCTCAGTGTTCGGACATCGCTATTGATTCGATGAGTGTTCTGCGCGCGTGTAGGGAGCAAGATCTTGTCAACGTTGCTGTTTTCCTTCTCGCGAAGCACCCACCATGGAGTTCTTCGACATCACTCGTCTCAAGTCAGTCGAAGTCAAACTGGAGATGGACTGGAAAGGTACCTATCATGTATTCTTTTCCTTGAATGGAATGGCTTTGCATGCTCCCATTTCCAAAACAAGTGTCGTAGACGCAGTGTTACCTATTTATGAACTTATAACCAGTAAGTGCCGCGATTCTCCCTCTGGGTTGCACTTTAGAATTCTACGTCACCATTTTGGGGGTAGGGAGGGCTGGGGGGGAGAGGGGGAGTGTTGTACAACCCCCCCTAACACCTTCCTCCCTTGAGCAGATGTGTAATTTAAAAAACACCATAAATATAATAATAACCTAGAGGTTATAATTTCGCTTAAATATGAATATGAGTTGGCTCCAGCGCGACGCAAGGGCTGTAGCAGCAGCCCCTCAGCCCTTGTGTGACAAAACGCAGCACCAGACACTCACCCTCGCAGCTTTGGCAGCAGCTTAGTCTTCACAGCTTAGTTATATTTGTAGATAGTATTAGGCGCTTTGGCGAGCGATCGAAGCGAGCGTGCCGCGGCAGCGGTCTATTAACTGCGTGTAATGATGTTCTATCATTAACCTAACCCCATGGTCATCAAACTGCGGCCCGCGGCCGGTTTTTGTGCGGCCCGCCCGCAACAAAACAAATTATATCACTTCACTTCTTTTGTATGGCTGATTGCTGACACTAAGACGCAATTCTGCCAATGTCAGAGTGATTCGAGTAACAAAAACTTCAGCGCTAATGAACGGTAAACTATGTGTTGGTCGGTTCTTGATGATCCTCGTGCAGAATCATTTTAATCTAAACAAAAAGAGACAACACAAATAAAATACATTATATAGTAATAGTAAATATATACTTACACGCGAATAAGTTACATAATTTATAGTTTTATTTTGTTAGTAATAATATACCTAGCTAGAAAATAGACAAACCGGGTAGAAACAAGAGAAAGAAGGTTTTTAAGAGAGGAAGGACGAGGAATATCCTCGGGGAGTGAGTCATAAAATGAAAACAGCTGCTTGGGGCAAGAGAAAAATATATGATTAACTGTACCCTCATCCAAGCCACACTCACAAATGGAGCTATCCCTGATCCTTAGTTTGGCAAGATGGACCGGTGAACATGTGTGTCCAATTCTCAACCTGCAGATTACAGATGTCGTTGTCTTGTCTATATTTTTAAAAAGGGAAAACCAGGGTCTAATCGGGATTGTTGGTTGAATATCACTATAATATTTGCCCACCCTATTTCTAGTCAGTTCCCATCTTTTAGACCAAGCAGTACGCAGAACATCTCTCAGAGTAGGGGTTAAGTCGTGAGAGTAAACCTCAGAGTGTTCCGTTGACCCGCATTGAATAGCATTTTTGGCACAAGAGTCTGCATTCTCATTACCAGGTATTCCAGAATGACCCGGGATCCAAGCGAGTGCAATATCAATGCCTAGTTGGTGACATTCAAAGAGTGACTTTCTAATTTCAAGAATAATTGGGTATTTACCTTTAGAACGAAAGGGGTTTGACAAAATGGCTTGTAGGCAGCTTTTAGAGTCTGTTAGTATTAACGTTTTATTAAGGTTATGTGATTTGACAAATAAAATAGCTTCTAGAAGGGCAATAGCCTCACCTGTAAATACTGAATATAATGAGGGGCACTTGAAACTTAATATGATCCTGGATGAGGGGAACCATACAGCTGCGCCGACTGGGCTATCTTGTGATAATTTTGAAGCATCAGTATATAAAGTGGTCCATCCTGGGAAATCACTATTTAATTTAATTAAAAAAGCAGAAGGGCCGTCTATGCAACCTTTTTCAATTTCAAAATCAACCAACACCATAGGTCTGAAGGTTAAGGCTTCATACTTTAATAAAAAAATTGGGAACAATTGTAACTGACTAATGGGATTGGGAAGGCGAGTTAATTTTAAATAACTTTTAAGAATGCACGGTAATTTATCACTTGGAGGGACGTTAGCAGGATCCAGAGAATCATTGTATGCTTTGATTTTTTTTGGTAGTGGATGTTGGGAATTTTGTAAAACTCTCAGAAGAAACCGATCACAAAGGAACTGTCTTCTCAAGTCCAAAGGTGGTTCTACGCATTCAACCTGCATGGCATTGATGGGCGATGATCTCATTGCCCCTATGATTAAACGGAGGGATTTTGACTGGATTTTATCTAATTTGGAAAGAGCAGACTTATTACAAGGGTCTAAAATAAATGAACCGTAATCCAAATGACTGCGGACTATAGCATGGTATAACATTCTTTGACAGAACGGGTGAGATCCCCACCATACGCCTGCCAGTGATCGCAGAACATTAATATTTTTTTCGCATTTTCCAGCAACATAGTCACAGTGGGCTTCTCCTGACATTCTGGAGTCCAGGTGGATTCCAAGAAATTTCACCCTTGACACTTGAGGGATCACTCCTCCATTGACATTTAAGTGAACATTTGGGATCACCCTTCTACGAGTGAATACCACAGCTCTGCACTTAGATACTGACAAGGATAGTCCATGAGCTGCTAGCCAAGAATTTAAACTATTTAAATTAATGTTGAGTTGGGAGGTAGCTTGAACATCAGAATCTGCGGATACGTAAATAGCCAGATCATCAGCATATTGGAGAATTTCAGCTGGGGGAGCAATTGATTTATCCAATTCTGCTGTGTAAATGCTGTACAACAAGGGACTTAAGACGGATCCCTGGGGTAAGCCCTTCCAGATAGACCTAAGAGGGCGGGAAGCAGATGCTACTCCCCCTCCCATGTCCACACTGGTTTGGTCTTTGAAAATAATGGACCTTTCTGTAAGCATGTTCATGCAAAAACGTACCATCTTCCACGGAATGCTCAGCTGAACCAGTTTGTTCCTGAGAATTTGGAGTTGGACGTTGTCATAGGCGGACTCTATGTCCAGGAATACCGCTATTAAATATTGTTTCTTACGCATTGCCAACCGTATATCCGTAGATAAGATGCCAAGACTATCAACAGTACTCATTCCCTTTCTGAAACCGAATTGTGAAACTGCAAGCATGTTCTGGCTCTCCACCAGCCATTCCATTCTCTGTTTGATTAGGTGTTCCGTAATTTTGGCTAGGACAGATGATAGAGCTATAGGTCTGCGACTGTTAGGGGAGGACGGATCGACTCCAGGTTTGGGGATAGGAATAATTACCTGGGTTTTCCAGGATTCTGGGATAAGACCGAAATCGAAGAAATTATTAATTAATTTTAGAAGGTGTATTTTACAATTGTCTGGAGATTTGGTTATAAAAGAATATGGGATACCATCCATCCCAGGGGAAGAATCTCTCACACCGTCAAGAGCAGTCTGGAGTTCATTGAGCGAAAAGGGGGAATCTATTAAGCTGGATGAAGGTAGAAAGTAACTTGGGAGGGGGAGGGAATCCTCAGTAGGCACCCAAGGAGGCGCAAGTTTGTCTAAGAAGGGGTCGATCCATGACTCCAAATCGTTTGAGGACATATTATTGTTAGAGCAGGCTCCTCTAAAACGTTTAATTTGTTTCCATACGATCTTAGCGGGAGTTCGGGGGGATAAGCTCTCGCAGAAACGTTTCCATCCTAGTTTTTTTTTGGTTGATAACATTCTTTTAACCTTAGCAGCACACCGTTTGTATTGAATAAAGTTTGTGGTGGTCATACTAAGGTTATATTCAAGTTCGGCCTCTTTCCTCTTTCTGATGGCCTCGGAGCATTCAGAATCCCACCAAGGTGTGGAGACAAAGAATTTTGGTGGTCTTTTAGGGGGAATGTGAGCATCGGCAGATGCGTTTAAGGCTTCAACAAATAATGAATAGGAACTCAAACAATCGGTTTCATTGGGAATTGGTAGGGAATTAATTTTGCTATCTAGGGTAGAAGAATAAGCAGGCCAATTGGCTCCCGAGAGCCTGTGTTTAAGTAGGGACGAATAATTAGAGGAAGGTGATGCCCTAGTCTGTAACCGAAGAATTATGGGGAAATGATCACTGCTATAGGTTTGAGAGAGGATTTCCCATGAAAGTTGTGAGCTCATGGATGCAGAGCACAGAGAGAGATCTGTAACACTTCTTGGGTCCTGATTGGGAAAGACCCTATGTGTAGGGGCTCCATTGTTTAATACACAAATGTTAAAATCATCAAAAATTTCTAGTAATTTATCTGAGAAGGTGTCATGACGGCCCGAACCCCAAGATGGGTTGTGGGAATTAAAGTCACCTAAAATTATGAACGGGGACGGGATAGAAGATATTATTTGTGAAAAAATAGGGATGAGATTAAGGTTAGTATGAGGAATATATATGGAAACAAAAGAAATATTGAAAGCTCTAACAGCAACCGCATTTAATCCAAAAGGGAGAGCAGGTAAAGAAATTTGGGAAAAAGAGACATTACGACGAATAAATAATGCACAGCCAGCATGGCTGTCTGATCGATCATCTCGGAGACATGAGTACCCTGTGACCCTGAAAGGTGCACCAGGGTTAAACCATGTCTCCGATATGGCGATAATTACAGGTTTACATTTATTAATTAGATGTATTAGCTCAGGTTTTTTAGGCCTGAGACTACGACTGTTCCATTGAAGGATAGGAATGTGATCCATTGTTAAAGTCTTTTGTATATTGTGAAAGTTTATGGGCAACGTCGGACGGTAAGCTAATGTTATTTTGGGTGATAATAGATAAGAGAAGGGATATAAGAAATTGTAGTGAATCCTGAGACTGGAAAGTGTGGGTATTACAACAGGGGTTATGTTGTGTGGCACAGCCATTAGGCTGAGAGGAAGAAGGGGTTGAAATAATATTGTTGTGAGCAAATCTATCATACGACTTTCCAAGGGCGGGACGTGGACGTTGGTTTAAAGTAATTGTTTTACGGTAAGATTGAGAGGTGGACTGGGACTTTTGGGATATTTGAGCTGACTGAGTATAGGAGAAGGGAGGGTTTTGAGATAACACCTCCGAGAAAGATTTGGACACAGTGGGAAAGCGCATGGAAGCATCAAAATAGGAAATACCTTCCTTAGCCATCACAGCCTTAATATCGTTTTTTTTTTTTGATTTGATTGATTAAGAAGTTGAGAAAGATTAGAAAGGACTTCCGTTTTAAAGGAACCTTTATTTAGATGAAAAATGTCGGTGGTTAGAAATGTTTCATTATAGCTACGCAGAGTACGGCAAACTACAGAGTTAGAAGCATAGTTTGTACTGTTATGAGGTGTGCTAAACAGTGGTGGTCGTCTAAGCCTACTACGTTTACTGGGGGTGTAAAGTGTAAGATATAGTGAAAGCAAATCTGGACAGTTAATTTTGTCATGCAGAACGTCATGCAAGAACATTAACTGAAGGTAGGTGCGGCGTTTTTCCAGCGATAATAGTTTGTGAGATAGACAGTTTTCTTCATAACTCGATTTTCTAATTCTAGCACGATAGTTAAGGTGTTTTATAAATTTTGACTGAATGTTTTCTATGGCTTCATTATATGTAACGTATTGGGGGCTCCAAACATTGCAACAATATTCCAATACACTTCTAACATACGCATAATAAAGTATTTTGACACAGTGTATATCAGAGAACGGCTTACTTACTCTGAGGACGAAACCTAGATTCTTGTATGCCTTTGTCGTCGCAGCTGTGATATGAGTGGACATGGTCATCTTCGAATCGAAAACTACACCTAAGTCCTTAGTTTGATCAGCCTGCCGAACTGGTTCATCATTGAGACAGTAGGTGTATTTAATGATCTTGTATTTACGGGTGTATGTAATTTTCAAGCATTTGGGGACATTGATTGATATACGATTAGCACAGTAATACTGACATAGCCTATTGAGACTCTGCCATGATTGTCTTCAGTTCAGCAACAGTCTTCCCTGGTCGTCCGTTTAAGCATAGATTTTTGCACAGCGATAAGTAGGTGTTCGAAAAACGCTGACGAAGTCGCGGGCACAGCTAGTTTTTATTAAAATAGGAAAAAACCACAACAGATACGTAGGTAGACGACATAATATTATAACTACAACTACCTATATGTACCTATATTGATTTCACCTTATTATTTAAATAAATAAATTAGAAACACGCCTTAAATATCTCACCATTACCAATAAGACCTTGTGTAAATCAGTATCCTAAGAACCTAAGGAATGTAATAATTCAGTTTGAAGCACGTGACAGTCGAACGAATCTCATTGAGAACAATAACGAGTCTTCGATGACGACTGGCTGTAAAGTGCTTCGGGGCACTAAGGCGACGCTCCACCCGCCCGATGTCGCACTGTGAATTTATTGTGCGTAATAATTTACAAGAAATTATTATCAGCACTTTTCCATACCTATAGATAGAGTCGTGTTATGTTATGTCACTAATATTATAATGCGTCCTCATAGCAGTTACAAAACTTTACAAAACATTAATTGAATTAGAAATGGTGCGGTCAAAAATTGTTGTGTGGACACACCATTATCTGCCGTTTTGACGATATCCGACAAGATATTTTTGAATCATGTCTATAATCGTTTTAGGGTAAGGCGTAAAAACGTGATCCTATTACTGAGACTCCGCTGTCTGTCTTTCTGTCCGTCTGTCATCAGGCTATATCTTATGAACCGTGATAGACACGTTGAAATTTTCACAGATGATGTATTTCTGTAACCACTATAACAACAAATAAAGCAAATATTTAATGGGGACTCCGATATACCAACCGTGTTTATTTTTGTCACAGGTTTTTGTGATAATGGTACGGAATCCTTCGTGCGCGAGCCCGACTCGCACTTTGCCGGTTATTTTTCTGCGATATCGATAAGAAGTTTCATAAGATCGTCCCTTATTACTTATTACACAGATTTCACATCCGACTTTCTTGAACTTTGACAAACTTCCCCTAACATCAGATTCGGAAGGTAAGCAAGTCCTTTCCCACTACACCTACTAAATATTTCAACATTTTACAAAGTTAACTAAACTGAAACTTTCGACCTCTAATCAAACTAAACTTTCGAGAAACTAAGCCTCTATCGATAAAGTAAACACGAGGTCCTTGTTCCTTTGCAACAAACTAATCCCAATACTCTGGAGATCTAACTTCAGCCGTGATATTAGTTCTAACTAAATCTGAAGACAAAGTCACAAACCATTAAGTGCTGAAAGCCGAACTTTCGCATCAGGAGCGAGCGAACCGATTAGAAATTCAGTAACTAGTTCATTATTAGGACAAAAGTGGACACTGGACAGTGAGTGGTTGAAACCAAATTTTACTGAAATTAAAGACATTTATCGGTTTTAATCGCGTGGTGTTTAATCGCGTACAAGCGTACCCCGGGCTCCCGAGAGGAATGCAACCGGGAACATCGTTCGGATGATGATGATGATGATGGTGTTTATTACTGAACGTTTCGAGACCATTATACAGATCCCTTCTCCAGGATTAACGCGATCCAAACCAAAAAGGTTACGTTTGATTAAGACCGTGGTCTCCCTCGCGACCTGCCTCTTAGGAGTTGGCCATCGGGACATCACAGCTCAAACTAAACCCAAAGCTGACAAACGGATAAACCGATTTTGATAGTTTTATTTGTAAGATTAGTGATTAATTTGTTTGGAAGTAGTTTGTTATCTTCATCACATGACTTATGTGTACATTTAAAATACGATCGATAAAACGAATAGAACAGAACAGAACAGTTTTTGGAAACATGACTCTTTGCTCAGCGGTTAGAGCGCCCAATTAAGCTCTTTGAATGTGGTGGTCGGAGGTTCAATTCCTTCACGAGTCGAAAAATAATTTTATTTTTGCATGAAAATAAAAATTAACATTATGTTTGCTAGTAAACGGTACACAAATCTGTCTGCTTTCATTGTGTTTCATTTGAGTAAAGATAAATAATAATACCTTCCTAATCGGAAGCCCACATCATATAAAGAGCACACTATCCAAATTTCAGCGGAAAATTCCAAGAAAAAAAACAGTTATCCGGAAATTTCAAAAAAATCAAAAATTTCAGATTTTGGACCCATCCGTATGTCCAGAAGGCCTACTGCGTTTCTCCGAATGATAATTTCTGACCTTCGAAATTTAAAATTTGTTTGAAACTGTTGAAGAAAAATTTCGATAATTCACAAATCTTTGATCAGTAATCAAAGTATCGATTTGTGAATAAGCACTAAAAGAGAAAAACAAAATCTCTTTTAGTGCTTACTGCCAATAAAAATCATCAAAATTGTAACCGTATCTTTAATCACTGAGGAGTTTTCTGATGAGAAAGTGGTTTTAGGTGGTCCATCAAATTGTACCTAGTTCTGTATAATATTCAATTGATGGAAATCTATACATTCATACATATGTACATACATATACACAATATACGGGTCGAATTAAGAACCTCCTTCTTTTTTGAAATCGGTTAAAAATAGGTTCTATTGCGTTAATAGATACTACTCATAAAATTTTGTTTTAATTTTGGTACATATCTTCCAAAAACAGACATCTCTCATTTACAATTATCTCTAATATATAAAATTTCCATGTCACAATGTTAGCTACCGTACTCCTCCGAAACGGCTTTACCGATTTTTACCAAATTTTATATGCGTATTCAGTAGGTCTGAGAATCGCCGGCTACTATCTATAATTTACAAGGCAAAACGTTTGCCGGGTCAGCTAGTTGTAGTATAAAAGTATCTATCGATTTGTGAATTGTCGAAATTTTTCTTCAACAGTTTCAAACAAATTTTAAATTTCGAACGTCAGAAATTATCATTCGGAGAAACGCAGTAGGCCTTCTGGACATACGGATGGGTCCAAAATCTGAAATTTTTGAATTTTTTGAAATTTCCGGATAACTGTTTTTTTTTCTTGGAATTTTCCGATATCCGAATATCCGGAAACTATGTGTATCTTCACAACATACTTCTTTGATACAACATTCAAATCAATTAAGAAAAAAATAGAAAAATCATTTTTTTCGGATAACTGGACTTAATATCCGGATAAAAAATAGCTTAAAGTCTAATCGGGGTCAGAAGCTATCCGCATACCAAATTTGGTTAAAATCGGATGAGCCGTTTCTGAGATTAGCGTAGTCAAAGCCACACACAAACAGACAACCATATTATTTTGTTACTGTCAAGTAATCCCACGGTCATCGCAGCGGCATGTTTAATTTCTTTCTGATATAAGCCTTCGTTCCCCAGGGCCTAAGTAAACTGGTTTGACTAGTACCTATTCATTTGATTAATTACAAGGCTTACTAACCCATATAATAATCCCCTAATCATCCGAACACTTCTCAGAGAAGTCACGATGTAGTGACAATCAATTATTTATCGTATCCGACTGAATCCGTTGGTAATCCCTTCACCGTGGAACTAAGCGGCGCGGCGAGGGCGGAGGTTGCCCAGACGATGAAAAACTACGTTAATTAATCCTTAAGAGGAGTATCAACGCCAACGACCTTGAAACTGAAAATCCCTGTCGGGCTCATCGAAAATTGTTGATTATTTCATGACGGAATGTCGTAGAACTTTTTTTTGTGCACAGATTGTAGGTGACAATGTTTCCTACATTTTGGTGTAGTTTTAAGACAAGAACCTCCTATTGGTGCAAAGCCTATCCAAATTTTAGACAAAAATGTCTGATTTGGCTAAAATGTCGATAGGCTTCAATACGTTTCGACATATTTGTATGGAAACTGCACTAAAATATCGGAAACAATGTCGCCTACAATCTGTACACAAAAAAAAGTTCTACGACATTCCGTCATGAAATAATCAACAATTTTCGATGCGCCCGACATGGATTTTCAGTTTTTCAGAATAGGGCCCTTAAGGGCCCTAGTCGGAATCGTACATTTAAAAATGTCCTTTGAACGACTACTTCTATTCTACTACTAATGTACGGTGTTTATCCACTTTTGTTGCTTGGCTGTGTTGTAAATTCTAATTTGACAATTTAAAGTAAAATATTTTTAACAAAATGTATTTATAGTGATGTGATAGTAAAATAGTGAGGTGTGTATCTGTATATACATTTACTATCGAATCGTGTATAGATGGGGTTGCCAGGGTTGTCATATTTTTATAGAACTGTCGTAAGTTTTATTTAAAAGAAGATAGACAAATGGAAATACAATTTTTTTTTATTGCAAAAAATAATTAAATACCTAGTTTTTCACAATATAGCACGTAACCTAGTTAAAAAAAAAAACAATAAAATATATGCAATGAGAAACGAATGGCAACCCTTTGTATAAAATGCGTGTTTTCTTTGAAGATTTTTGAGTAGGTTGAGCTAAACAAAATGTCGTTACTATAAAATGTATTACACAACGCTATATAAAATGTTTGAACTGTTGTCGAATTGCCAAAACTTGAGCGCACTCGGGGACTCGCATGCATAATACTTATTTTTTTAAAAGCTTAGCCTGTAGTTGCCATGTTGATTTTCGGAAATATTTTATAATAAAGAAACTGCTTGAACCTACGACCACTCGCAGTTTGCATCTATATTACGTATATTACCAACTGACTGTGTGTAAAAGGTTCCCTGTTCAAACTTACACGTTGATATTGTCTTTAAAAATATTTTCAATAATCCTCATGAAGTTACCTGAATCTAAAGAAAAATAATAATAAGATTTTCTTATTGTTTGTTGAAAATCAGTTTTTTAATGCTTTCTAAAATTCTGCAGGCGACAGGATTTGAACCTGTCGAAAAGACAGAAAGATGCAATTCTCGACGCGATAGGCAACTGCGGCGAAAGCTGTAGACACACTACGGTGGATTTTTAGGGGCAGGTTCAATTCTTTTGTAGAATTTTGAGGAGCATTTTTATTTTAAATATAATACTAATCGCGTATCTCTCGAGTGCCCTTTACGTCTGCACATAGGTTAAAAATTAACGCTAGCACTGTAATATTAATTCTGGCTAAAAGCCCTCTCAACATCATCTTAAAATGTAAATGTTGATATTTAATTTCTTTTTTTTTACTTGACCTGCCAGAAATGTTACACGTTTTTTTTTCATAAAATGATTATGTCGAAATTATGTATATATATGATGGAATAAATTAAGAAAAAAAATACAATAAGTTTTCGTAAAGTTGCCAACGTTTAACATAATAACCTGATTTAATTTATAGGTAACCCTTCTGTTTGATAACATGCACGGTGACTTATTCATTATTCTAAAGTAGGTGTCGCTCGCTCGCTATTTCTTATGTTAGTATTTGGACGAGAAATATAAAATTTTATTTTAACAATAATTGTGTGTTGGTTGCGCTATTTTATTAAACACGGTTTGAGGTAATGAAAAGATCTTAGTAGCTTAGAGTATGTGCTGACATTATATTGGCTCATGGGATTATATAAATAGAAGTAGGAACCATCTAGCGGAGTCTGATCACTTGTGAAGCGAAACGCTCGCAGACGTGGCATGTAACATAGTTTGTCATGTTGGAATTTTAATGTTTCACTGAATATAATCCTATATTTGTTTATTTTGGTTTGTTTTACGGCAATGCCACCCTCTGGATCTCCGCTATTTATCTGAGACTATATTATTTTAAACCTAAACTTTGAACGGTTTGTTACGATGACATAGTCAGAATACAAACTATGAAATCAAAATCGAGCCTGTGCTTTGGGGGCTTGAATGGCAGTCCTTTGACTTGATCGATAGTGAAGATTGAATGAAGATAGGCGTAAGTACAGGCGTATTCAAACGGTAGGTAACTTGACAGTTGGGTAGGTTAAACCAAACCCGAATAATGTTATTCGAGGAATAAATCGCAGTTACGAATGAAACCTGTTCAAAAACTAATATTTATATAAACGACGATTTATAATTTTTGGCATGAGATTATTCGAGTTTGGCCAAGCTCTACATGTTATACAACCAAATTGAGAATCTTTTTTTTAAGTCTGTTAATAAAGGTGAAAGGAATTAATATTGTGTAGTTAGCCCTTTCTTCGATTGAAAACTGACTATGGTTACAGCACATTATTTCTGCAACAGTTTCGTATTAGGACAAAAAGCACAGACAAAACCATATCAGTTAAGAGTTATAACTTTATTACTTGATTCGATCGTTCTACCTACTTAAAGCCTTTATTTGTTTTGTAAATTTCATTTGTCCTTTACGACAATTGAAATTTTCGGTATCGATTTGATTCGGTGTGGTACACCCGCCATCTTGACTCTCAAAAGAAGACCGTTCAAAATGGACCAGGAAAGCTACCGCGGTTCTTCCGTTGACAGCAACTCGATCCCGACGCAGTAGTTTGACATCTCTGACAGCGGAGTTTTCAATTTTAAAACCGCGCATCCATGGCCGTCAGCCGTCGATTTGAAGATTTTCTTGCAAAATCTTCAATACAATTCAATTCTGTCTGTGTTGCATTCATTCAATTTGGCTTCGGCATCAATATGAGTAATCGACGCGGCGATTTGAAATTTTCGCGGTTCGAAATTCGGCTGTCAACTGTCAAATGAATCCGATGCCGATTCCGACGGAAGAACCGCGGTAGCTTTCCTGCTTTGTTCCACAGATATCATATTCGGTACTTCAAACAATTTGTTACGCGAACTTATTTCACCAGATGTCGTTACTTGTCTCGAATTTCCATAAATCTGAAGTTGTAAAACCAATAAATGGCTACAGAATTCCACGTATCGGTCCAGAATTTATAAAGAAAATAATTATTTTAACTAATAAGATTTATTGACCGCAAGATGACTTGAATAACTGCCATATTATTGGTATACCAATTCAGATTTATGGATATTCAAAACAAGTAACGACATCTTGTGGTGTTTTATGTTAACACTTGACTCCCAAATGTGAAACTTCAACATCCAATATCTTTTAATTTATCAAGAGTAGGACGAAAATACTAACACCATGGCTTTATTTCGCTTAGATCAAATGAATAATCCATGTCTCGTCACGTCACGTCTCACAAAAAAAAAATTAAGGTACCTCTAACCCCCAGGTAAAATCTTTAGGGAAAAACGCCGATCTTCTGAGTGGACTTTCTGTCATTCTCTCCCAAGCTCCTTGAAAGTTATGATAAAGTTGCCACCGCTTTACCATAGCTCCTGACTTGAAACTATGAGCCCGATCGGGCTAATTTCATGCAAAATACTTGATACTGGCAAGATGTACAAGATGTACGACGCCAAAAGAAGAAAGTAAACTCAGAAAAACCTCGACAAATGGCATCTCGAGAGTCCGGGGCCAGAAAAAAAAGAAAAAAAAAGCTATATTTGACAAACCATCGTCTATGGTTGTGACAGTGAAGCAAGGCTTTGTCTGACAGTTGGCACTAGTGATGGGTCGGAATAAACGAAATAAACGTAACTCGAGTCAACTCGAGTTAAAATGCAAGTAACTCGAGTTAACTCGAGTTGGTTGGCATGAGTTACCCAAGTTATTTTTCATACTTTGCCGCTTTACGCCAAAAAAACCGAACCGATTCTGATGAGACTTAGTATGTAATTAGCTTGAGACTTGAGAGCTTGAGGCTACTTTTTTATCGCGATGTTCCCACGGGATCGAAATTTTTCAATCTCAATATTTCAGCAAGAAAGTTTCACGTGTGAAACCACGGCATGTAGTTTTTTACATTTTAATCCTTCGGTCTCTCCATACCGAGATTAGGCAATGAGGAGGAACACTAACTTTTTATCCCGGCAGAGGGCGTTGGTCGACTAATCTTAGATTTGAATTAAGAACTGTCAAACAGGTGATTTTTACAACTCTCGGCGCAAAATTGGCCATATCGGTCTCAGACCCAAAAACAAAACTCGGCGTTTTCATTGGTGGGGGATCATCATAAAAAAAAAAGATCATCCGACAGCGCCATCTGCTCACAGCTTTGCGTGTGCCACCCCATTGGATGGAAATCAAAATTAATATATCGAATAAAACAAACACCAATTATGCATTTTTTTAGGTTAAAATTTGTTAAAAATAGTAATAGTAATGCACTCGAGCTCGCAAGGTTTAACTCGAGTTGACTCGAGCCGATCGCAAGTCGAGTTAACTCGAGTTGGCAACTCGTGTTGACCCATCACTATTGGCACCTAAATGTCATTGTCTTTGGCGCCTTCATGTGCTATTGTGCGTGGTATTTATTTATCTAGTTTTACTTTACTCTCAACAAACGTTACTCGCATCGGGATCTCAGTGTTCGGACATCGCTATTGATTCAATGAGTGTTCTGCGCGCGTGTAGGGAGCAAGATCTTGTCAACGTTGCTGTTTTCCTTCTCGCGAAGCACCCACCATGGAGTTCTTCGACATCACTCGTCTCAAGTCAGTCGAAGTCAAACTGGAGATGGACTGGAAAGGTACCTATCATGTATTCTTTTCCTTGAATGGAATGGCTTTGCATCCTCCCATTTCCAAAACAAGTGTCGTAGACGCAGTGTTACCTATTTATGAACTTATAACCAGTAAGTGCCGCGATTCTCCCTCTGGGTGGCACTTTAGAATCCTACGTCACCATTTTGGGGGTAGGGAGGGCTGGGGGGGAGAGGGGGAGTGTTGTACAACCCCCCCTAACACCTTCCTCCCTTGAGCAGATGTGTAATTTAAAAAACACCATAAATATAATAATAACCTAGAGGTTATAATTTCGCTTAAATATGAATATGAGTTGGCTCCAGTGCGACGCAAGGGCTGTAGCAGCAGCCCCTCAGCCCTTGTGTGACAAAACGCAGCACCAGACACTCACCCTCGCAGCTTTGGCAGCAGCTTAGTCTTCACAGCTTAGTTATATTTGTAGATAGTATTAGGCGCTTTGGCGAGCGATCGAAGCGAGTGTGCCGCGGCAGCGGTCTATTAACTGCGTGTAATCATGTTGACGTCCGTTTCCGGTCGTCGTACAATAAACACGAATGTCAACAACCTCCGCGATTTTAATCGAGTACTAGTGCAAAAAGTGACTATTAAGTGCCGTTCGGATACGAAAGCAAACAAATAAAGATCAGTGAACATTTTGATATAAAAAATCACAGTGAAAATATCGTTTCGAGACTAAAAAAGTGCAACATATCATTGCAAATATAACCTCCAAACCGAACAAATAGTGATTGTCATTTTGAGCATAGACTAAATAAGAAACAATTCTGCCAACTTTCTAAAAAGCAAATAGTGTTGCCAGCGAAAGAAAAATAAAATGGACAAAAACATGGAACTATTATTGTCGAAACTAGACGAAAAACTTAACCACCAAACTTTACTCATTACAACCACGGTAACAAACAACGTAATGGAAGCTTTAAACGAAAAACTTTCAAATATAATAGAAGAAAACAGTAACCTAAAAAAGAAAATAACTTATTTGGAAGAAAAACTAAACATCGCAGAAAAAGATAAAAGAAAAAATAATCTCATCTTTTTTGGAGTACAAGAAATTGAGAAATCAAAGTTTGAGCTTGTGGATCAAATCAAAGAATTGATAATAGACGCAAACGTGCACCTGGATAGCCAAGAGATTAACTATGTCCAGAGAATTGGCCGATGGACTGAAAATAAAACTCGTCCCGTGATTGTATCCTTTACTACCTCGTGGAAAAAACACCTGATTATGAAGACAAAAAATAGTTTGCCAGAGGGAATTTATATAAAAGAAGACTTTCCTAAGGAGATCCTCGAAAAAAGGCGACAATTACAAGCTAAAGTCGAAGAGGAAAGAAAGAAGGGGAACATCGCTTTTATAAAGTATGACAAACTCGTCGTCAAACCACCCTCAACAACAAATCGAGACAAAAGGAAAAGAGAAGAGTCCAAATCACCCAAGTCGTCAACGCATAAGAAAACAAATAAAACTTACCAAAATACAACACCAGGTTTTCTGAAAGGGGAATGCAATAGATCAACCTCACAATCTGAACCACCAAAAAACTAACTACCATCGACAGCCGGAACCAAAACACAAACAACAGTAAAGCTAAACTAAAACCAACAAATAAAGGTCTCAATCCGGCTGGTCACCGTGAGACGTCTGACCAACACCCTCTAACAAGAAGAAACAATACACTCAATATTGCAACCTTAAACACGAAAACCCTCAGAACTGATGAAAGCCTACAAGAGTTAGAAACAGCCCTAGAAGACATTAACTGGGACATCCTAGGTATTAGCGAGATGCGCAGGCTAGGAGAAAAGATCGAGGAACGCACCGAATACATACTTTTTAGTAAAGGTGAAATATCCGGACAAAGGGGAGTAGGTTTTATAATCAAACGGTCAATGAAACAAAATATACAAGAACTTATTGGAATTTCTGACCGACTAGCTGTTCTTAACATCAAATTGCCAGGATACAGGAAACCATGGTCAATTATACAGATATATGCTCCCACAGAGCAAGCAACAAAGACAGAAATAAAACTCTTCTACGAACAAGTAAATCAAACATTAACAAAATACTTAAACAACCATATTATTTTAATGGGCGACTTCAATGCTCAAGTTGGAGTAAAACAAAATAAAGAAGAATATGTCCTTGGAAAGTTTGGTCAAGGAAAAAGAAGCGAAAATGGGGAACGACTGGTTGAACTGTTGCTACAATACAATCTAACGCTACTCAACAGCATCTATAAGAAAAACAAAAGGAATAAGTGGACATGGATTTCCCCTGGAGGCGCTACAAAGAACGAGATTGACTACATAACATCAAACTACCCAAAAGCATTCAAGGACACTTCAGTAATTACCAAATTCAATTTCAACACAGATCACCGCATGGTAAGAAGCATCTTAAGAAAAGATTCACCAAAGCTATCTAGGAATCATATATCCCCACACAAAACAGAACAACACAGCAATGAGGCCCAAAAGAAAATTGCGCAGTCACTGATGGAATCAGCCGAAGAAATATCAACAATAGACAATGATGTGCACACGAAATATGACAAGCTAGAAAGTCTACTAACTATAGTCAAAACTGAAAATAGCAGAAAAAACAAATATAATCTCAGCGACAAAACATTAAAACTAATAGAGGAAAGAAAAAACCTACTTTCTAATCGCCCGAGAAAAGAAACTATCAAAACAATTACCAAACTAAGTAAGGAAATCAGGGAGCATATCAGAAAAGACAGGAGAAACAAGAGGCTACAAACATTAGAAAGACATATACAGCAAACAGGAGGAGTCAAAAAAGCACTCAAAGAACTAAGAGAAACAAACAAAGAATGGATACCAAAACTGAACAAAACGGGGATTATCTCCACAAATAGAAAAAACATCAACATGATAGCCACAACATTCTACGAAGACCTTTACTCAAACCTAGACTACCAACGGAAAAAAGAACAGAGGAAACACCAAAATGAAAGTCAGCATCAAGTACTACCTGAACCAAAAATACTCCCAAGCGAAGTAGAAAGGGCTATACACAGCCAGAAGATAGAAAAAGCTCCGGGCCCCGACAAGGTCACAAATGAACTTCTTAAAGGCACCCTCGAAGAACTACTGCCAATACTCACTTCAATATTTAACGACATTCTAACAACTAGCATTATCCCTACACAGTGGAAAACATCACATATTATTCTCATATTTAAGAAAGGACAAAAGGACGACATAAGAAACTTCAGGCCCATAAGCCTAATGTCAAATGTATACAAAGTTTTCTCCAAAGTCATCCTGGAAAGAATAAGCAAAAAACTAGATGAAAACCAACCCAGAGAGCAAGCGGGCTTCAGACAAAAACACTCCACACTGGACCATATACACACAGTGAAACAGATAGTCGAAAAATATAACGAGTATAACAAGAAACTATACATGGCATTCATTGATTATTCCAAGGCTTTCGACAGCATAAGCCACAAAGCCATCTGGGAAAGCCTGGAACAGCAAGGGATACCTTCGATCTACACCAACATTATCAAAAACATCTATGCAAATAGTGAAGCAAGAATCCAATTAGAAACCTTGGGAAAAAAGTTCAAGATCGAAAGGGGAGTAAGACAAGGGGATCCCTTATCACCAAAATTGTTCTCGGCAGCCTTGGAAAACATCTTCCGCAACTTAGACTGGAATATCTATGGCCTAAATGTGCAAGGCGTGAAACTGAACCACCTAAGATTTGCGGACGATATAGTTCTTTTCGCAGAAAACCCAACACATCTCAGCGAAATGATTGATTCACTTAACAATGAAAGTAAGAAAGTAGGCCTATCCATGAATAGAGACAAAACAAAATTGCTTACAAACTCTAAACATACAACTATAAAAATCGACAACCAACCACTTGAATATGTGATGGACTACATCTACCTGGGCCAAATAATCTCTCACAAAGACCAAACCACAAAGGAAATCGCCAGACGAATTGCTAATGGATGGAGAAAATTTTGGTCTTTAAAAGAAATCATGAAATCCAAAGAGCTTGGCCTGCACATAAAAAGGAAGGTCTTCAACATGTGTATACTTCCAGTCATCACTTATGGTTGTGAAACCTGGGCACTTACCATACACCACAGAGAAAAGTTGGAACGATGTCAGAGAGCCATGGAAAGAAGCCTGACTGGGATAAAGAAACAGGATAGAGTTAGAAGCAGCACAATAAGAGAAAAAACAAAAGTAGCTGATTTGATTGAACGAATTGATCAACAAAAGTGGAGATGGACGGGACACATGATCCGTGATCCCCAAGAAAAATGGTGCCAAATTGTCACTGATTGGTATCCCAGAGATGGAAAGAGAAACAGAGGACGCCAACCAACAAGATGGGAAGACGACCTAAAACTCACAGTTGGACATCATTGGAGAAGGGTAGCACGTGACCGATGTCAGTGGAAAATGTTAGAGGAGGCCTATGCCAAGAGGCACACTGAGCTACGTGACATACTATAACAAAATCTATAAAATTGATACTTGTACTTACTTGTAGTTCAGAATAAAGGGCTAATTATTATTATTATTATTAATCATGTTCTATCATTAACCTAACCCCATGGTCATCAAACTGCGGCCCGCGGCCGGTTTTTGTGCGGCCCGCACGCAACAAAACAAATTATATCAATAGTCAATTAAGTAAAGTTTTGGGATTTTGACGCGAATTTGTATGTGTATGCAGAAGGCACGCGAGCTCGTACTGACAACATACATGTCAAGGACAATAAAGCTACCTACATAATTAAGCTAAACCCGCGCTCGTGAGATACAAGGCTACATAAAAAATATCAAAACAGATTTGATTTTGAAAAAAGTACCTAGCAACTAAAAACGTTAACCTACAAGACTGCGCACAATTTGTTTTAACTTTATTTCCTTGGACTTATCTTTGTGAGACTTCATTTTCGGAAATAAGTTTCTTGAAAAACAAATACCGCAGTCGTCTTTCAACTAATTTAGAAGACACAATGAGGATTGCATGTAGTCCCAAAGATATCGATATACACAAGCAATAATTAAAAAACGGGGCAAGTGCGACACTCGCGCACAAAGGGTTCCGTACCACTATCACAATTGGATACGGAACCCTAAAATGGTTTACAACAACCAAGTTTTTAATTTTATAGGAAAATATGAAATATTTATCTTCGATTCTACTCCCATCAAACGACCGAATCACTCAATAAAAAAAAAAAAACCTTGGCACAAAGAAAATCTGAAACTTATAAGAAACTCTTTGGTAAGTAAGGCAGACTGGTATATTTGACAGATAGGGCAGCCATTTTGAATTCCATGACCAACTCGATTTGTCCTGACCAATCAGAAGCGACCTCACATTGAACTAAACTCCTTGTTATTTTTGAAACACGTTTGTTGTACGGGAGCCCCTTTTAAATAATTGTTTTATTTTGTTTTTAGTATTTGTTGTTGTAGCGGCAACCGAAATACATCTTCTGTGAAAATTTCAACCTTCTAGGTATTACGGTTCATGAGATACAGCCTGGTGACAGACGGACAGACGGACAGACGGACGGACGGACGGACGGACGGACGGACGGACAGACAGACAGACAGACAGCGAAGTCTCAGTAATAGGGTCCCGTTTTTACCTTAAGGTACGGAACCCTAAAAAAAGAAATATTTATAAATTTCTTTTTCTAATTATTCTAAAAAAAGCAGACTTCGAAAACGAAAACTAATAAAAAACCGTAAAATAACGCCTGAAGTTTAAAGTCGTGCAGTTTTACGTAGGATTTGTTTATAATTCATCTGCCCGACTTCAGACTTCACTGATTTTTTTACGAATTTCTATTACTTTTCTTCGTATTTGAAGTTGATTTTTAATTTTATTACATTATTTTTTATTTCATCAGTTATATATAGCGCAATCTGCTCAAAATTAAAGCCCTTTGATCGAAAGTGAAATATTTACTAGTATTTGTGGACCAATCTGGTTCGGTTCGATCTCCGATGATCAGGGGCTCTATTTTCGAATTGTTTGTGCCACTTCGAGCGATTTAAATAGCTCGATTTCTTCTGATTTTTGTTCGATATCGGCAATTTTTCCATGTGAATCGCACGATCGCAACGAATGGTTTCAAGCATTCGCCGCAGGAGGCCGACATTATACAGAAATCAACAGAAATAGAGCTATTTAAGTTGCCCGAAATCGCACGAGCGATTCAAAAATAATGGTCCAGATCCATTTCGGGCCCATTTCGAAGCTTCCCTTGCAATTAAAAAAAATAATCATCTCAATCAGTCAAGCCTTCTAAAAGTAATCGGTGAACAATATCCCAAAAAAAAACATACGCGATGAATTGAGAACCTCCTCGTTTTTTTTGAAGGCGGTTAAAAATATGTATGATTTTGTTTTCAATTTTCCTAAGGCGAAATAAATAACAGAATTAACCGAATACGTATAAGTAGGCAAACGCCCCTACTCTGCGGCCCGGTGCTGATACCCACGTTGTCCTGTGTGGCCCTTGGCCAGAAAAGTGTGACGACCGCTGACCTAACCTATTCAAATCGGGGTGATCCGTATATTCTTTTCGAAGTTCAAGTAAATGTATGAATTTTTTTTTTCACTGCTCAACATAAAACTAGCAATAATGGATAGCCCTCTTTCTCCTCTATCTCCTACAAGTCTATTTTTATACAAATTCGTGATGAAGGAATTCTAAGTGCACCCTCTATATTTACCATAACCTTGTAGATTTGAAGGTGACATGAAAACTCCTACCTAGACTGACATTTCTCTTATGCACTTAGGGCTCAAAAAATATAGAAATTATAATGGAAACATACTCAGTGGATATTTTGTTTTCTTTTCCAGTAATTGAAGGCACTGAAATGAATAATGAACATAACCAGGGTACCTCTGATGATGAAGGCAATATCCAACCTCTGACTGAGGAATTAAAGTATGAAGTAGGAAGTGACGATGAAAATGACACCAAACAGATGTCAGACAATATTGAATGCCATAGTTCACAAGTTTCGTCTAATTTGGAATACATCAATGTGTACGATGATATGATAGATGTCGATGATATTAAATTAGACATTTCGAAGACATTAGACAATGTTGGAGGTGAAACCGCTATTGAATGGAATGATGGAAGGAATCAAGCTTCATCGAGTGAGGATATACCTCTCTCCCAAAGACTCAGATCCAGAAAGAGAGTCAGGCTGAATGATGACACTGAAGGTAAGTGCCTATCTTCTATCTATATATAAAAAATTCAAAGTCCTGACTGATCTATATATCAATGCAGAGCCCAAAATCGCTGGTCCTAGAGACATGAAATTGAGAGTGTGTTTTTTGTGAATTTTGGAGAATCTCTGGAAATATGGGATTGGAAATTTGGAATATACGCGGGTGAAACTGCGGGACGCAGTTAGTAGTCTACCAGATGTCATGTGTACGTACATGCAACATAGAAAAACGTTTCTGTACTGTTTAATACTGAAACTTGAAGAAAATAGCTTAGAAATATGTAGTAAATGCCTACTTATTTTGTTATTTATTATCTATAACTAGCAATCCCCTTGGTTTCCTGCATAAACAGATGGAAGCTAGCTAGCTACAGTAATACAACATCTTAACTACCATACAAATACAATGAGGGTGTATTTAGAGTTTTATTCGTAATTGTGTTGTGTCTGCGTTACATTCTAAAGTAGAATTACTATGTGGGATGTATGTTGCATACAAACCTAGATTGAGGTTTACTTCAGTTAACCAATATTGTTGTAAATTCTAGTGATAGGGGTGTATAATAGATTCTTGCGCCGCGTGTCTATGCGCTCGACTCGAGAGCCCTCTTAATAATTATAATGAATGATACTATATGTTAAGAGGAATGTGATGCGCCCTATTCATTGTTGATATATCTCACAGATCGTCCCCCATACATACGTCGAGAGGAACAGAACCTGATGGCATCGGAACACCTCGGCGGGAACACCGACCGCCAAGCGGACAAACTTCAAACTACTAACGAAATTATTTCAGAGGCACATTTGAAGACACGCTCTACTGATAAAGTGACGCCATTGGTGTGCGATATCTGTCATCGTACATTTAAATATAAAAGTACCTTAAAATGGCATTTATTGACACATACTGGTGAAAAACCGTTCTCATGCGATAAGTGTAAATATAAATGTAGACGAAAATGCAATTTAAAACTGCATTTATTGAGACATACTGGCGTTACCCTGTTTTCATGCGATAAGTTTAATTATAAATGTAATGAAAAAGGCAGTTTAAAAAAGCATTTTTTGAGACATACTGGTGAAAAACCGTTTTCATGTGATAAGTGTGACTATAAATGTAATCATAAAGGTCATTTAAAACGGCATTTATTGACACATACTGGTGAAAAACCGTTCTCATGCGATAAGTGTAATTATAAATGTATACAAAAAGGGAATTTAAAAATGCATTTATTGACACATACTGGCGTTACCCTGTTTTCATGCGATAAGTGTAATTATAAATGTAATGAAAAAGGCAGTTTAAAAAAGCATTTATTGAGACATACTGGTGAAAAACCGTTGTCATGTGATAAGTGTGACTATAAATGTAATCAAAAAGGTGATTTAAAACTGCATTTATTGAGACATATTGGCGTTACCCTGTTTTCATGCGATAAGTGTGACTATAAATGTAATCATAAAGGTCATTTAAAACTGCATTTATTGACACATACTGGTGAAAAACCGTTCTCATGCGATAAGTGTAATTATAAATGTAATCAAAAAGGTGATTTAAAACGGCATTTATTGACACATACTGGTGAAAAACCGTTCTCATGCGATAAGTGTAATTATAAATGTATTGACAAAGGCAGTTTAAAAAAGCATTTATTGAGACATACTGGTGTAAAACCGTTTTCATGTGATAAGTGTGACTATAAATGTAATCATAAAGGTCATTTAAAACGGCATTTATTGACACATACTGGTGAAAAACCGTTTTCATGTGATAAGTGTGACTATAAATGTAATCATAAAGGTGATTTAAAACGGCATTTATTGACACATACTGGCGTTACCCTGTTTTCATGCGATAAGTGTGACTATAATGTAATCAAAAAGGTCATTTAAAACTGCATTTATTGAGACATACTGGTGAAAAACCGGTTTCATGCGATAAGTGTGACTATAAATGTAATCATAAAGGTCATTTAAAACTGCATTTATTGTCACATACTGGTGAGAAACCGTTCCCATGCGATAAGTGTTATTATAAATATAATCAAAAAGGCAGTTTAAGTTAAGGGGCACCTAGTCGGTTACAAAGAATGTTGATAGGACTGCAACCCTTTTACACATTCAAATTGATCTATAAACCAGGTAAATACCTATACATTGCAGACACCCTGTTTCGAGCGGTAGCCGCGAGTAGCGATAACACCACCGAACCACGTGATGAGCTAGACACGCAGGCGCAGGTGTGCGCGCTCGCAATATCAAATCCACTAGTAGATTTACAGTGGTGGTCATATAATTAAGAACGCTGATATAAAGGGAAGATTTTTTTAACTAAGACGCAAAACTAATTGCATGCATTATTTTTTATTGTTCTTGGTATCGTAAAACTTTTCCATAATACCACTGTATTCATTGATACACATGATTAGCTAAAAATAAATACACAAACTTTTTACACTACTTCTAAACATAGTACTCCTATTTACTGGCTGGCCACATAATTAAGAACGCTCAATAGTTTATACGTTTATTCAAATTTAATTAGAGAAAAATCAGTCGATTTGTTACTGTTTGTATAATTTTGGAGCCATTTAATGCTGTAAAAGGTAAAAGTGATTGCTTTTTATGAAAAAACAATGGAAAAAATAAAAGTTGTGATAAATCTACAAGGGAAGTAATAATAAAAGTTCGCCAGAAGAATTTGGTCAAACAAAAAGATAGCCGACCATCTGCAATGTGCAAAAACGATGGTTTACCACACTGTAAAGCATTTTGCTACGTATCAAACTACTTCGAAGGTTCCGCGTGTACCTAAACAGTAAAAACAACTCCTCGAGATGACCGAAACATCGTTCGTATGGCAAAACAAAATCCTTCTAAGGGGTCCAATGAGCTGAGAAAATAATATTTAGGTGAAAACAACCCTACAGCAATCTCAGCACGCACTATTAGAAGACGTTTGGTAGAAGAAATATTCCACGGAAGGATAACAAGAAAGGTACCCATGTTGAAACTTTGCCATAGGCAAGTCCAGCTGACATTAGCGAGAAAGTATGAAAACTGGACTGTGCGACATTGGTAAAATGTACTTTTTTTCTGACGAGACGAAAATAAACAGAGTATGTTTCGATGGAAAATGATATGTACGACGTCCCACGAATACAGCATTCGACCCTAAGTACACGAAAGTTAAAGCACGGTGGTGGAATGTGAAAATTTGGAGATGGTTTTTTGGACATGGTGTTGGACCTGTAAAGTTGATAGAAGGTAACATGGATCAGTTCCAATACAAAAATATACTGGAAGAAACAATGTTATCTTACGCTGAAGACGTTCTACCGGTTATTTGAACATTCCAGCATGACAATGATCCAAAGCACACTGCACGCACCGTAAAGGAATTTCTTACAGCGCAATCAGTTTCTGTCTTAAATTGGTCAGCCAACAGCCCAGATCTAAATCGAAATAGAGAATCTGTGGCTCGAAGTAAAGAAAAAGGTTTCCAATACAAAGTGTGAAAATTTATGAGAGCTATCGAGCTGTATGACGTTTTCGTAGAAGAATGAAACTCTATTTCGCTTGCGAAATATCAAAAATTAATACAGTTAATGCCTCGCCGGTGTAAATTAGTAATTAAAAGCTGTGGATATGCTATTAACTATAAATTTTAGTCAAAAACGTATTAAATTGATTTTTAAATTTTCTGAGCTACATATTATATTGTAATTTTTAAATGTAAGTGTCATACAAAACAATTCTTGAGCAGTTTAATAAATCGTTCTTAATTATTTGTCCAGCTTCAGTACTGTTTGAATGTGTTACTTTGGTGAAATCAATATAATGTGAAAAAAATAGTTAGAGATTTCATTATAATATTCCTAAGCCACGTTGCTCTATTAATGTGGCTATTTTATAACATAACTAGATGCTTCTCAGAAAGTACACATCTCTGTGTGTTGACGATTTATATAAAGAACTTCTAGAACTTCAAATCGTTCTTAATTATATGACCACAACTGTATATTTCCAAAAATTACAGAAATACACTAAATTAGATGAAGAATTGCAAACTTGATGAAAATAATTCAAAATGGTTGGCCAATTAACAAAAACAATCTAAAAGATGAACTGAAGCCATACTGGGATGGGCGGGATGAATTAACTATAGCGTATGAATTAGCGTGGAAGGGACAAAAGATTATTATACCAAAGTGTATGAGGCGAGAAATGTTAAAAAACATTCACTTAGGGCATTTAGGTGTAGCAAAAACGAAACTACGTGCAAGAGAGGTAATGTATTGGCCAAATATAAACACACAAATAGAAGACATGATATCGCACTGTCAGGCGTGTCTAACACACCGTAGGCAAAATGTAAAAGAACCACTAATTTCGCATGAAATACCACCTCGTGCATGGTCAAAAATAGGTATAGATTTATTTCATTATAATGGCTATACATACCTACTGGTAGTGGACTATTACAGCAAATTCACTGAAGTAGAACGTTTACAGAATTTAACATCAAGTACAGTAGTGGATAGGTAATTTTCAGTAGGCAAGGCATCCCTGATATAGTTATATCAGACAATGGTCCTGAATTTTCAAGTAAAACGTTCACAGAGTTTAGTAAACATTACAACTTTAGGCATATAACAACATCACCACGACATGCACAATCGAATGGACAGGTGGAAAGAACTATCCAAACAATAAAGCAAATGCTACGAAAAACTCACTTCGATAGGACAGACTTTAGGCTTGCACTATTAGAATATTTTAAATACACCAATAAGTGAAACAATACCATCACCGGCAGAATTGTTATTATGTAGAAAACTGCGCAGTATCATGTTATCCAAAAATGCTTGAACCGAATGTAAAAAATGTAAAAAATATTCGTGATAAATTACTACAGCGCCAAAAAATACAGAAAAAATACTACGAAAGGAGTAGCAAACAATTAAAACGGTTAGCAATAGGTAATAAGGTAAAGGTAAGTATAGATAACAAATGGGAAAACGGCATGATAATAGATATAGTAAGTCCCAAGTCATACATTCTAAAGATGTACACAGGCAGTATAATACGACGCAATCGTAGGCATATCAATTAAGGATAGTAATAGGCGACGAGAATCTAGTGGGCTAAACAATTACGACGACATACTACCATCAACGACAAGTGCATCGCGCAACCACCACTCCTCCCCGCGTTGCCACGGCGCGAGCGGCGGCGGGTGTGACGGCGCGGGCAGCCCCAGTGCTCCACACCACTCCACACACTTGAATACCCCGGCCATGACCACGACTGATCCTCGTACAACTACGACCACAGGTACTTACAAATATTCTTCGTTTGGCAGGATATTGAAACCAACTGACCGATGGAGAAATCCCTAAGCCGATGAAACACCATGGCAAAACACCACGATAAAGTTATAGAACTAATACATAATTAAATTAACTAAGTTTATACTGTGTAACTGGAAAATATACCCCACAAACTTACATTTTGTAAAGTGAACTCTGAATTAGATAGGTACCTGTAAGGTTATTATTATACTTATTATACATTAAGATGATTTTTGCAGATTAAAAAAAAAACCCATAAAACATAAATTTTATTAAAAAAAAATATTTTTAACAAATATTACAAAATAAGTATAATTACATCTAAATAAGAAAAATGTATGTTAAACATATTATGTAAACAAATCTCTTACTTCTCTTTCAAGGAAGAAAAGATAAGATGATTAATTACTATGAATAGATATATTGTTACTTGAAATTTACAATTAATATAAACACAAGACACCTATAAATCAGAATGTTGAATTAAGGTTAATAAACACGAGTAACCTATAGCATAATATTATTCATTGATTTAATTTAAATGTATCGCATCTTCTTTCTATTGAGTGGAAAACAGATGGCTGTGATTGTTATGCCTACACCTATGATTATTGTTATGAGAAACCTATCTAAGACCTAACTCAGTGCCTACTTAAGACTTATTGTAATTTACCTAGATTATAATAATAATTATTTTATTTTATTTAAGAAAGAGGTTGTGAGAGTAGGAAGTTGTAAATATTGTGTATCCGAGGGTAGGTTCTTGATAAATAAAGTCAGTTTGTAATGCACGGAATCCATGTCGTTTCATTGCTGCACTAATTACTTATTTTACAACCTACCCTACTTACAAGTTTACCGCTGCGCAAAATCAACACTTAAACAGACTCTGCCATGATTGTCTTCAGTTCAGCAACAGTCTTCCCTGGTCGTCCGTTTAAGCATAGATTTTTGCACAGCGATAAGTAGGTGTTCGAAAAACGCTGACGAAGTCGCGGGCACAGCTAGTTTTTATTAAAATAGCAAAAACCACAACAGATACGTAGGTAGACGACATAATATTATAACTACAACTACCTATCTGTACCTATATTGATTTCACCTTATTATTTAAATAAATAAATTAGAAACACGCCTTAAATATCTCACCATTACCAATAAGACCTTGTGTAAATAAGTATCCTAAGATCATAAGGAATGTAATAATACAAAATCGAAATCAAAAATTGGCACTACTTCAACGCTTACTTATACGGACATAGTACAGTTTAATGTAAACCTTAATCACTGGGCAATAAGGTTGTAAAACACTTATGCACGACTGACAGCGAAACAAGGCATATCGGCTGAAGTATGCCTTGTTTTGACGGCTCCATTTCTAGAGCGGCGACCGTGCATCTATAGTTTATATATGATCGAAGGCGGCTAGTTTTATAAATTAAAAATTGAATGTTAGATTAAAATTGGAGTGGCGATATCGTTTAAAAAGAAATTTTGCTTATGGACGCCATTTTGACCCTGACTTTGAATTTAACTTTCAATGAAGGAATTCGTCGCAAGTGGGCAGATTGCATGTTTTTTGGGTTGAAAGGGAAGGTTCTTTATGTTCTCTGTATTCTGTTTAATGTAAATCTCTCGTGTATTAAAATCTATTTTATTCTTGTCAATAGAAAGTTGTTGAATGTACGCTCGTTCATGGATATTGAATCTAGACGTAAGTTAATTTGAGCAATAAAATATATTCTATTTCAATGCACTCGTACACATTTCATATATCTCTCTTTATCTCTTCTAGAAGAAATGTATTTTATTTCTTTATAATTTATGCATGTCAAAATGATTGAATATTGATGATAAACTGAAAGGATTAAAATGTTAAAGTTTAATTAATTGGTTAACGCATAATATTTGTTATTTTTATTGTTGTGTCAAATTATTTGTGTATTATTTCATTACCAATCTAGGACTTTTTTTCTATAGACTGTTTAAATAACTTTAATTCTTTAAATCGGGAAGTTTTGGGAAACATCTGAAAGATAATTGTTACGTTATTATCTTCTAGACTCCTATTTTGTACAGTAAGAAATAAAATTGGAAATCCACCGTAGCACTCTGAAATTTAATAAAATTTTATAGTGTCATACTGGCACCTTAATAATGTACGGTGTTTATCCACTTTTGTTGCTTGGCTGTGTTGTAAATTCTAATTTGACAATTTAAAGTAAAATATTTTTAACAAAATGTATTTATAGTGATGTGATAGTAAAATAGTGAGGTGTGTATCTGTATATACATTTACTATCGAATCGTGTATAGATGGGGTTGCCAGGGTTGTCATATTTTTATAGAACTGTCGTAAGTTTTATTTAAAAGAAGATAGACAAATGGAAATACAATTTTTTTTTATTGCAAAAAATAATTAAATAGTTTTTCACAATATAGCACGTAACCTAGTTAAAAAAAAACAATAAAATATATGCAATGAGAAACGAATGGCAACCCTTGGTATAAAATGCGTGCTTTCTTTGAAGATTTTTGAGTAGGTTGAGCTAAACAAAATGTCGTTACTATAAAATGTATTACACAACGCTATATAAAATGTTTGAACTGTTGTCGAATTGCCAAAACTTGAGCGCACTCGGGGACTCGCATGCATAGATACTTATTTTTTTAAAAGCTTAGCCTGTAGTTGCCATGTTGATTTTCGGAAATATTTTATAATAAAGAAACTGCTTGAACCTACGACCACTCGCAGTTTGCATCTATATTACGTATATTACCAACTGACTGTGTGTAAAAGGTTCCCTGTTGAAACTTACACGTTGATATTGTCTTTAAAAATATTTTCAATAATCCTCATGAAGTTACCTGAATCTAAAGAAAAATAATAATAAGATTTTCTTATTGTTTGTTGAAAATCAGTTTTTTAATGCTTTCTAAAATTCTGCAGGCGACAGGATTTGAACCTGTCGAAAAGACAGAAAGATGCAATTCTCGACGCGATAGGCAACTGCGGCGAAAGCTGTAGACACACTACGGTGGATTTTTAGGGGCAGGTTCAATTCTTTTGTAGAATTTTGAGGAGCATTTTTATTTTAAATATAATACTAATCGCGTATCTCTCGAGTGCCCTTTACGTCTGCACATAGGTTAAAAATTAACGCTAGCACTGTAATATTAATTCTGGCTAAAAACCCTCTCAACATCATCTTAAAATGTAAATGTTGATATTTAATTTCTTTTTTTTTACTTGACCTGCCAGAAATGTTACACGTTTTTTTTTCATAAAATGATTATGTCGAAATTATGTATATATATGATGTAATAAATTAAGAAAAAAAATACAATAAGTTTTTGTAAAGTTGCCTTAGACGTTTAACATAGTAACCTGATTTAATTTATAGGTAACCCTTCTGTTTGATAACATGCACGGTGACTTATTCATTATTCTAAAGTAGGTGTCGCTCGCTCGCTATTTCTTATGTTAGTATTTGGACGAGAAATATAAAATTTTATTTTAACAATAATTGTGTGTTGGTTGCGCTATTTTATTAAACACGGTTTGAGGTAATGAAAAGATCTTAGTAGCTTAGAGTATGTGCTGACATTATATTGGCTCATGGGATTATATAAATAGAAGTAGGAACCATCCAGCGGAGTCTGATCACTTGTGAAGCGAAACGCTCGCAGACGTGGCATGTACCATAGTTTGTCATGTTGGAATTTTAATGTTTCACTGAATATAATCCTATATTTGTTTATTTTGGTTTGTTTTACGGCAATGCCACCCTCTGGATCTCTGCTATTTATCTGAGACTATATTATTTTAACCCTAAACTTTGAACGGTTTGTTACGATGACATAGTCAGAATACAAACTATGAAATCAAAATCGAGCCTGTGCTTTGGGGGCTTGAATGGCAGTCCTTTGACTTGATCGATAGTGAAGATTGAATGAAGATAGGCGTAAGTACAGGCGTATTCAAACGGTAGGTAACTTGACAGTTGGGTAGGTTAAACCAAACCCGAATAATGTTATTCGAGGAATAAATCGCAGTTACGAATGAAACCTGTTCAAAAACTAATATTTAAATAAACGACGATTTATAATTTTTGGCATGAAATTATTCGAGTTTGGCCAAGCTCTACATGTTAAACAACCAAATTGAGAATCTTTTTTTTAAGTCTGTTAATAAAGGTGAAAGGAATTAATATTGTGTAGTTAGCCCTTTCTTCGATTGAAAACTGACTGGTTACAGCACATTATTTCTGCAACAGTTTCGTATTAGGACAAAAATCACAGACAAAACCATATCAGTTAAGAGTTATTACTTGATTCGATCGTTCTACCTACTTAAAGCCTTTATTTGTTTTGTAAATTTCATTTGTCCTTTACGACAATTGAAATTTTCGGTATCGATTTGATTCGGTGTGGTACACCCGCCATCTTGACTCTCAAAAGAAGACCGTTCAAAATGGACCAGCTTTGTTCCACAGATATCATATTTGGCACTTCAAACAATTTGTTACGCGAACTTATTTCACCAGATGTCGTTACTTGACTCGAATTTCCATAAATCTGAAGTTGTAAAACCAATAAATGGCTACAGAATTCCACGTATCGGTCCAGAATTTATAAAGAAAATAATTATTTTAACTAATAAGATTTATTGACCGCAAGATGACTTGAATAACTGCCATATTATTGGTATACCAATTCAGATTTATGGATATTCAAAACAAGTAACGACATCTTGTGGTGTTTTGTGTTAACACTTGACTCCCAAATGTGAAACTTCAACATCCAATATCTTTTAACTTATCAAGAGTAGGACGAAAATACTAACACCATGGCTTTAGTTCGCTTAGATCAAATGAATAATCCATGTCTCGTCACGTCACGTCTTCTTCTTTCTTCTTCTTCTTTTAGCTTTGGCGTCGTATACTTCTTGTACATCTTGCCATTATCAAGTATTGGCCCGATCGGCCTCAAAGTTTCAAGTCGGGAGCCATGGTAAAGCGGTGGCAACTTTACCATAACCTTCACGGAGCTTTGACAGGAGAGACGAAGAAAGTCCATGTTTAACACTCAATTTTGTTTTCACTACACTTGTGCACATTCACGGAACTAAATTGAATAAGATCCCACCCAAAATTACACAATTTAACCCTGTTTACAACATAGTTTCACGTAAACAAAATTGGAGCGCGACATGTTGTCTCCACGTTCCCGCCAAAACTCCTCACGTCACGTCTCACAAAAAAAAATTAAGGTACCTCTAACCCCCAGGTAAAATCCTTAGGGAAAAACGCCGATCTTCTGAGTGTTAAACATGGACTTTCTGTCATTCTCTCCCAAGCTCCTTGAAAGTTATGATAAAGTTGCCACCGCTTTACCATAGCTCCTGACTTGAAACTATGAGCCCGATCGGGCTAATTTCATGCAAAATACTTGATACTGGCAAGATGTACAAGATGTATGACGCCAAAAGAAGAAAGTAAACACAGAAAAAACTCGACATTAGTCATCTCGAGAGTCCGGGGCCAAAAAAAAAAGAAAAAAAAAGCTATATTTGACAAACCATCGTCTATGGTTGTGACAGTGAAGCAAGGCTTTGTCTGACAGTTGGCACTAGTGATGGGTCGGAATAAACGAAATAAACGTAACTCGAGTCAACTCGAGTTAAAATGCAAGTAACTCGAGTTAACTCGAGTTGGTTGGCATGAGTTACCCAAGTTATTTTTCATACTTTGCCGCTTTACGCCAAAAAAACCGAACCGATTCTGATGAGACTTAGTATGTAATTAGCTTGAGACTTGAGAGCTTGAGGGTACTTTTTTATCGCGATGTTCCCACGGGATCGAAATTTTTCAATCTCAATATTTCAGCAAGAAAGTTTCACGTGTGAAACCACGGCATGTAGTTTTTTACATATTAATCCTTCGGTCTCTCCATACCGAGATTAGGCAATGAGGAGGAACACTAACTTTTTATCCCGGCAGAGGGCGTTGGTCGACTAATCTTAGGTTTGAATTAAGAACTGTCAAACAGGTGATTTTTACAACTCTCGGCGCAAAATTGGCCATATCGGTCTCAGACCCAAAAAAAAAAACTCGGCGTTTTCATTGGTCATCATAAATCATCATAATCATAAAAAAAAAAGATCATCCGACAGCGCCATCTGCTCACAGCTTTGCGTGTGCCACCCCATTGGATGGAAATCAAAATTAATTTATCGAATAAAACAAACACCAATTATGCATTTTTTTAGGTTAAAATTTGTTAAAAATAGTAATAATATTGCACTCGAGCTCGCAAGGTTTAACTCGAGTTGACTCGAGTCGATCGCAAGTCGAGTTAACTCGAGTTGGCAACTCGAGTTGACCCATCACTATTGGCACCTAAATGCACCGAACACTTATACTCCTAGCGGAGAAGAATCTCGACACCATACGAAATGGATGTATACAAAATTATATTGCTTTTTTTTATTACAGCGCCATCTCGTGGCCTCGCCAAGCATTTTGGCAACAAGCATTTTTGGCGGGAACCTTCGAAAGTTCAGTTCAATTAATAATCTCTAGAAATAGGTATTTCGATCTGGTTTAAAATCAAGATTTTTTCTAATGGAAATTCAGAAAGAAATTACATTTCAATAGAATAATTATTGTTCTATTGATATGTAATTTCTATTAGAAAAAATCTTGATTTTAAACCGGATCGAAATACCTATTTCTAGAAGGGAATGTAAAGAGTTAAAATAGATTTGTTTGCGAATTCATTTATTCCTAATAGTAAGATTACATTTTTAACTCAAATAACAGAAATGCAATATCATAACATTAATTTTAGATTTTAAGATCTGCTACCTATATAAATATTGACCTATTCAAATAAATATTGAAATAAATCATTTAAAAAACCGGTTCAGCGGTTTTGTGTGAGACTTACACAGACAGTTTCACCTTTAGGTATTAAATTAATAGGACTAGCAGTTCCTATCACAAATAAATCGTTATCTCCTGATGGTCCAGAACTTCAACTGCAGCGGACGACCCTGGTTGAGATGTCTTAACATTTAGTTGATCCTGTAAAATATTTCACATAAAATTATTGTTTCATAGGTGTAATATGACCAATTTGTTACTTTATCCTATTAATATAATAAATGCGAAAGTCCGTAATCCTGTGTGTGAATATGGTTATGTTTGTTACCTCGCCTATGTATACGAACCAATTGTGCTGATGTATTATTGTTAATTCTTCTCATCCGAGCGATGTTCCCGATTGCATCCCTCTCGGGACCCCGGGGTCCGCTAAACCCTTCATTGTTTTTTTTTTATTTGGGGTCGGCGCGGTCGGTAAGTCATCATTGACCATACCTACCTTCTGCAATTAGATTTAGCAATGTTTTTACGGCCGGCCGCTTGCCTGACACCAACCCTTTTAGGGATCAAGCAGTTTATCCGTCACCGCGCGGGGAGAACTTAAGGTTTGCTTTTCTCCCTCCGATCCCTCAGTCGCCTTTTACGATACCCACGGGATGAGATGGGGTAACCCTATTCTATTCCGGGGCTACACGGCTAATTGTTAATAACCGATCATAAATACTTAGATGAAAACAAACAAGAGTAGATACGGCATATTATTCTAACATTGCGTATTTGAAAAATGAGTTAGAAACACCTATATGCACTTTCACATAATTATTGTATTTAAAAACATTTGTCTTTAAATATAGGTATTTTTACTATACATTTTATTTTATTATTTGAGTAAAATTATGTGTAAAATGTTTTTTTTGTGTTTCCCTGAATGATTCAGGCATTTGTAAAACGAGCAAGAAGGCATTCTGATGTATTTCAAAAAGATAATCGCAGTGAGACAGCACTTGCTCACGCGGCAACGGTTCGACATACAACTGAGGCTAGTGCGTCAGCTAGATGCAGTTTAATCGTCTCATTTGCCGTGACTAGGTACCGTATCTTTAGTTTTTGGAACGAAGTTCCTTATCGCGCGTTGCGAAAGGGGGCTAGACGGAAAAAATTAAGACCAAAAGTTGTAACGACACTTTTTGCTATAGTTATAAGGAATTTCGTTCCATTCAGGTGTCCCTTGACACCTCTCAAGTTTTTGTTTTAATCTAAGCATAAATATAGGTAGTTTGCTTACTTGATGGTCCTGCAGCGAACGGCCCTGGTTGAGATGTCTACACATTTAGTAGATCCTGTAAAATATTTCATATAATAATTATTATTTCATAGGTGTTATGACCAGTTTTGTTAGTTTATCCTATTAATATGATAAATGTGAAAATCCGTAATCCTGTGTATGAATATGTTTATGTTTGTTACATCTCCACGTATACCTATGTAATACTACTGAACCAATTGTGATGAAACTTAGTATTATAGGTTGATAGCTAGGGATGACAAACTCACTACTTGAGGCAGATTTCCCAAGATTACCTATTATTATTATTATTGAGTAATAGTAACAACAAACATTAATTGCCTATACTTTTAATAACAACGGTTTTCAGTCTTTACAAAAAAACCTTTATGTATACTTATAAATTTAAAAAAAGTCTGAATTTCAAAAAGTCGTAAAACATAAGTGTTCAAGTACGAAGGGTGAATAAGTTTACCTACCTGGTATATCGAGAGAAGGAAATCATTTTTTTTTTTCAATGTAGTACAAACTTACCTTATGGTTTAGCAATGCGGTAGGTAGTTGTAAATTTCCCAAAGATGGACGGTCCCGGCTGGGAATTAACGTGAACCGTCGAATGAGATGAACTTGTGCCCATTATATTCATTAAATGCTGATCCTGGAAAATAAAAATAACTTTTCTTACAAACTTAGGGATAAAAATTAAGGTATAGATACAACAATACGGCTACTTTACAACAACTTTGGTTGGAAATCCGGAGATGACAAAGGGGGATTGGGAAAGCAACATTTTGTCCACATTTCACAGCTGAAAAACGAAATACGTACCTATCTATGTTTAAATTTGCAATAATTTACAATACATGGGTAAGGGTATGTACGTTATATAGTTATTTTCTATTTCTAGGGTTCGTAGGAGGTGCAAAGATATCGTGATTCTGACTTTTTAGGTTAGTAGGTATAAACAGAACTTACCGCAAAGCATTTCTTCTTCCAGGTTTAGGAAACCGAGATAATTTAATGCCCGGCACTTTGCCAGGCATTAAATTATCTTTGCTTTTCACATTTTCTATAAACGTAAGCCATATTGAAATAAGTTCACAACACAAACAATATATTCACTTAAAAATAAACAACACAAAGAGTCAATTTTTCGCTTCCAAAATACACCAACACTAATGCGGAGCAACAAAATTCACGCAACTCAACGTAATAACGGAGAAAACATAAGTTTTTCCAAGATAATTGAAGATAATTCTTCAACACAAACTATTCAACCAACATGCCATGATATAGTCCGGGCGGCGGCTGCAAAATATCAACCTCATCGAATAACTGAAAAATATCACTTTCCACGAAAAGAAGACCTAAAATAAATAAGAAAAAAATTGGTCTGCCGGGGTACTGCTTGGGGGGTCCTTCGCAGTGAATTAAAATATGGTCCACTTCGGATCATCATTTTATTTCATGTGGTTACTGAACGAAACATTATTCTTGGCTTTAGAATTAATTAATAGAGTCTAAAAAATCAAGACCGGTGTTGGAGGGTTCCGCAGACCAACCAATTTTACGAGTCCGGTCGGGAGGTCCATTTTACCTCATCGAGTTACCGGATGAAACTAAGTTTTTCTAGTGGCTAAAATTATGCTCTTTAAACATAAGTTGGTCTGCCATCTCGCTCGCGGTAGTTTTTGCAGTCCGACCACTTATGAACACGCAACTCTGAACATTTTGTTTTAAGTTCGGTTCAAACTGATAGGTAGGTAACTACTATAATAAAATAATTTATTTTATTATAGTGTGACCAGGGGCGTCTCTAGCTCATGTAGCGCCCGTGTGCAAATATCTCCTTGGCGCCCTTTAGTAAGAGTTAAGAGTGATTCCAATAAGGAATAATAAAGGTACAAACAACAGTACTAACTTGACGTAGGAACCCCTAATATTATTTTTTAATGAAGTTGAAAAAATATGTCGGGAACCAATAGGTACCTACATACACCAATATCTTTTGAATGAAATGTCCGAATTAAATAATTCAAAAGGTTCTAGAAAGGTATGTTCACGAGTTCCAGGTCGGCAATGGCACACGTACCTACGTAGGATTTTTTTCTTTTTTTTTTTTTAGAAAAACTTAGTTTCATCCGGTAACTCGGTTACTGAGGTAAAATGGACCTCCCGACCGGACTCGTAAAATTGGTTGGTCTGCGGAACCCTCCAACACCGGTCTCGGACGACATGATTTTTTAGACTCTATTAATTAATTCTAAAGCCAAGAAGAAGGTTTCGTTCGCCACATGAGATAAAATGATGGTCCGAGGTGGACCATATTTTAATTCACTGCGAAGGACCCCCAAGCTGTACCCCGGCAGACCAATTTTTTTCTTATTTTGTTTAGGTCTTTTTTTCGTGGAAAGTGATATTTTTCAGTTATTCGATGAGGTTGATATTTTGCAGCCGCCGCCCGGACTATTATGACTTTCCCGTGTTGCCATTAACATAAACTTCATATTTCACAGTAAATTTAAATTGGTCCAGATAGTCCGCTGTTTTTTCTTCTTTTCAAATATCAAATATTATATTTACTTGCAGCTATTGTATAATATAACGGTTAATTTCTTAAATTATACATATTTTATATAGTCAATTAACAAATCATTAAATTTATTACAAAATCAATAGGAAATAAACTCCAATGTTCGGAGACTTTGGATAACATGGCAATCTACATAAATTAGTTGGTGTGTTTATGGTTTTTCCACGCCATCTACACAATACACCAAAGGAACTACTGTGTACTGTGCCATCTACATCGATTTTAAGGTATTATATCGTTCTGCGATGCCAACTTAGTACCAATATATGGGTATAGATAGAGCTTCCATCAGTGTTGCCTAGGTTCAATACATTTGTTAACAGCGTCTGCCTAAATGTCATTGTCTTTGGCGCCTTCATGTGCTATTGTGCGTGGTATTTATTTATCTAGTTTTACTTTACTCTCAACAAACGTTACTCGCATCGGGATCTCAGTGTTCGGACATCGCTATTGATTCGATGAGTGTTCTGCGCGCGTGTAGGGAGCAAGATCTTGTCAACGTTGCTGTTTTCCTTCTCGCGAAGCACCCACCATGGAGTTCTTCGACATCACTCGTCTCAAGTCAGTCGAAGTCAAACTGGAGATGGACTGGAAAGGTACCTATCATGTATTCTTTTCCTTGAATGGAATGGCTTTGCATGCTCCCATTTCCAAAACAAGTGTCGTAGACGCAGTGTTACCTATTTATGAACTTATAACCAGTAAGTGCCGCGATTCTCCCTCTGGGTTGCACTTTAGAATCCTACGTCACCATTTTGGGGGTAGGGAGGGCTGGGGGGGAGAGGGGGAGTGTTGTACAACCCCCCCTAACACCTTCCTCCCTTGAGCAGATGTGTAATTTAAAAAACACCATAAATATAATAATAACCTAGAGGTTATAATTTCGCTTAAATATGAATATGAGTTGGCTCCAGCGCGACGCAAGGGCTGTAGCAGCAGCCCCTCAGCCCTTGTGTGACAAAACGCAGCACCAGACACTCACCCTCGCAGCTTTGGCAGCAGCTTAGTCTTCACAGCTTAGTTATATTTGTAGATAGTATTAGGCGCTTTGGCGAGCGATCGAAGCGAGCGTGCCGCGGCAGCGGTCTATTAACTGCGTGTAATGATGTTCTATCATTAACCTAACCCCATGGTCATCAAACTGCGGCCCGCGGCCGGTTTTTGTGCGGCCCGCGCGCAACAAAACAAATTATATCGATAGTCAATTAAGTAAAGTTTTGGGATTTTGACGCGAATTTGTATGTGTATGCAGAAGGCACGCGAGCTCGTACTGACAACATACATGTCAAGGACAATAAAGCTACCTACATAATTAAGCTAAACCCGCGCTCGTGAGATACAAGGCTACATAAAAAATATCAAAACAGATTTGATTTTAAAAAAAGTACCTAGCAACTAAAAACGTACAAGACTGCGCACAATTTGTTTTAACTTTATTTCCTTGGACTTATCTTTGTGAGACTTCATTTTCGGAAATAAGTTTCTTGAAAACAAATACCGCAGTCGTCTTTCAACTAATTTAGAAGACACAATGAGGATTGCATGTAGTCCTAAAGATATCGATATACACAAGCAATAATTAAAAAAAGAAATATTTTTAAATTTCTTTTTCTAATTATTCTAAAAAAAGCAGACTTCGAAAACGAAAACTAATAAAAAATAAAATAACGCCTGAAGTTTAAAGTCGTGCAGTTTTACGTAGGACTTGTTTATAATTCATCTGCCCGACTTCAGACTACACTGATTTTTTTACGAATTTCTATTACTTTTCTTCGTATTTTAAGTTGATTTTTAATTTTATTACATTATTTTTTATTTCATCAGTTATATATAGCGCAATCTGCTCAAAATTAAAGCCCTTTGATCGAAAGTGAAATATTTACTAGTATTTGTGGACCAATCTGGTTCGGTTCGATCTCCGATGATCAGGGGCTCTATTTTCGAATTGTTTGTGCCACTTCGAGCGATTTAAATAGCTCGATGTCTTCTGATTTTTGTTCGATATCGGCAATTTTTCCATGTGAATCGCACGATCGCAACGAATGGTCTCAAGCATTCGCCGCAGGAGGCCGACATTATACAGAAATCAACAGAAATAGAGCTATTTAAGTTGCCCGAAATCGCACGAGCGATTCAAAAATAATGGTCCAGATCCATTTCGAGTCCATTTCGAAGCTTCCCACCTTGCAATTAAAAAAAATAATCATCTCAATCAGTCAAGCCTTCTAAAAGTAATCGGTGAACAATATCCCAAAAAAAAAACATACGCGATGAATTGTAATGTCATTTTTCATTCCCTTACATGTTATGGCGAAGCAAGCCATTTTGTGCAAATTCGAATTTGGTTCCCGCGCTTTTCTTTCTTTTTTCATTCATTCGTTGGCAATTGACATTAGAGTGCCGGAGGTTAGGACGCGAATTAAAAAAAGAACATTTTGACATTTCGACAATAGGTTGTCTGTGGGACATTTAGAAAGATGGTTCTTTGAGAGACCAGAAAATTGTTTTTGAAAATCGGCTGGAATCGTCTGAAATGATGAGGGTTCAAGGGATTTTACGTATTAAATCGTGGCTGTAATGTCTGTGGTGTCTGCTCGGCATTACATTTTCATGTTTCGGTAAGTTTTGGGTTGGTTTGTTGAGTTTTCGAAACCGCGTTTTTGGAGGTTGTTTTTTTACAAGGATGATTGATTTTGTTACAGGTTATTTAACTTCGTTATTGTCAAAGCCGCTTCTTGGAAGAGAAAGCGACTTATCTTGTCTTTGCGGTAAGTTTTTATTTAAATTTTGGGAAATACCACTGTGAAAATTCCGTGAGGTTAATTCGATTTTTTTTGTATCTTTACAGCTAAACGCGCTTTTTCTTCGGGAGGCCGTGTTCTTTTGAAGCCGTGCTCTTTTTGTTTGGGAGGCCGTGTTCTTTTGAAGCCGTGCTCTTTTTCTTTGGGAGGCCGTGTTTATGGATGCCTACTTATAGATGTCTTCGTTTGGATACATTTTGAAAACTTTAATTGGACATTCTTGGTTTGGATTTTGAATACCGTTTGGAGGAACGAAGGTCAGCTTTTAGTTTTTTTTGGTTTTAACAAATTTAGATTCTTTTATTGGTATTGAAAAAGCAAAGCTTTGCCCCACCATAATCGAAACCACAAGATTTCTTTATCTTACCACGGTATAATACACAAACAGGCGAATAAATGGGAGTTTTGAATCTATATAGGGAGTTTTATTTCCTTAGTACGACTTCCAGGCACCCCCCTGCAGATTAAAAGTATCTAATACTCTCTGCTGAAGCTATATTGGTGAGCATCTTTAGTTATCTTATTTTATTTCACCCTACTTATAGGTGATGGCGCCCGGACTTTATTTTATTTGTTGGTTTTGAACCCTTTGTTCACCAAGATTTGTTAACCTGCTCATATTTTGTTAGTTTTTGTTACTAGTTGGCTCGAACCCAACGATAACTTATATTTGGCATTAAAATCAATTATCTTACCACACGTACTAGTATTTTTTTCATTACAATTGTCGCCACCCATTTTCTATTACAATTGGCCCTAGCCGAACCATTATTCATTACAATTTGGCGCTGTGTGTGGCTCCACCATTTATTCATTACAGAATTGAGAACCTCCTCGTTTTTTTTGAAGGCGGTTAAAAATATGTATGATTTTGTTTTCAATTTTCCTAAGGCGAAATAAATAACAGAATTAACCGAATACGTATAAGTAGGCAAACGCCCCTACTCTGCGGCCCGGTGCTGATACCCACGTTGTCCTGTGTGGCCCTTGGCCAGAAAAGTGTGACGACCGCTGACCTAACCCTATTCAAATCGGGGTGATCCGTATATTCTTTTCGAAGTTCAAGTAAATGTATGAATTTTTTTTTTCACTGCTCAACATAAAACTAGCAATAATGGATAGCCCTCTTTCTCCTCTATCTCCTACAAGTCTATTTTTATACAAATTCGTGATGAAGGAATTCTAAGTGCACCCTCTATATTTACCATAACCTTGTAGATTTGAAGGTGACATGAAAACTCCTACCTAGACTGACATTTCTCTTATGCACTTAGGGCTCAAAAAATATAGAAATTATAATGGAAACATACTCAGTGGATATTTTGTTTTCTTTTCCAGTAATTGAAGGCACTGAAATGAATAATGAACATAACCAGGGTACCTCTGATGATGAAGGCAATATCCAACCTCTGACTGAGGAATTAAAGTATGAAGTAGGAAGTGACGATGAAAATGACACCAAACAGATGTCAGACAATATTGAATGCCATAGTTCACAAGTTTCGTCTAATTTGGAATACATCAATGTGTACGATGATATGATAGATGTCGATGATATTAAATTAGACATTTCGAAGGCATTAGACAATGTTGGAGGTGAAACCGCTGGTGAATGGAATGATGGAAGGAATCAAGCTTCATCGAGTGAGGATATACCTCTCTCCCAAAGACTCAGATCCAGAAAGAGAGTCAGGCTGAATGATGACACTGAAGGTAAGTGCCTATCTTCTATCTATATATAAAAAATTCAAAGTCCTGACTGATCTATATATCAATGCAGAGCCCAAAATCGCTGGTCCTAGAGACATGAAATTGAGAGTGTGTTTTTTGTGAATTTTGGAGAATCCCTGGAAATATGGGATTGGAAATTTGGAATATACGCGGGTGAAACTGCGGGACGCAGCTAGTAGGCTACCAGATGTCATGTGTACGTACATGCAACATAGAAAAACGTTTCTGTACTGTTTAATACTGAAACTTGAAGAAAATAGCTTAGAAATATGTAGTAAATGCCTACTTATTTTGTTATTTATTATCTATAACTAGCAATCCCCTTGGTTTCCTGCATAAACAGATGGAAGCTAGCTAGCTACAGTAATACAACATCTTAACTACCATACAAATACAATGAGGGTGTATTTAGAGTTTTATTCGTAATTGTGTTGTGTCTGCGTTACATTCTAAAGTAGAATTACTATGTGGGATGTATGTTGCATACAAACCTAGATTGAGGTTTACTTCAGTTAACCAATATTGTTGTAAATTCTAGTGATAGGGGTGTATAATAGATTCTTGCGCCGCGTGTCTATGCGCTCGACTCGAGAGCCCTCTTAATGATTATTATGAATGATACTATATGTTAAGAGGAATGTGATGCGCCCTATTCATTGTTGATATATCTCACAGACCGTCCCCCATACATACGTCGAGAGGAACAGAACCTGATGGCATCGAAACACCTCGGCGGGAACACCGACCGCCAAGCGGACAAACTTCAAACTACTAACGAAATTATTTCAGAAGCACATTTGAAGACACGCTCTACTGATAAAGTGACGCCATTGGTGTGCGATATCTGTCATCGTACATTTAAATATAAAAGTACCTTAAAATGGCATTTATTGACACATACTGGTGAAAAACCGTTCTCATGCGATAAATGTAAATATAAATGTAGACGAAAATGCAATTTAAAACTGCATTTATTGAGACATACTGGCGTTACCCTGTTTTCATGCGATAAGTGTGACTATAAATGTAATCATAAAGGTCATTTAAAACTGCATTTATTGACACATACTGGTGAGAAACCGTTCTCATGCGATAAGTGTAAATATAAATGTAGACGAAAATACAATTTAAAACTGCATTTATTGAGACATACTGGTGAAAAACCGTTTTCATGTGATAAGTGTGACTATAAATGTAATCGTAAAGATCATTTAAAACTGCATTTATTGAGACATATTGGCGTTACCCTGTTTTCATGCGATAAGTGTAATTATAAATGTAATGAAAAAGGCAATTTAAAAAAGCATTTATTGATACATACTGGTGAAAAACCGTTTTCATGTGATAAGTGTGACTATAAATGTAATCATAAAGGTGATTTAAAACGGCATTTATTGACACATACTGGTGAAAAACCGTTCTCATGCGATAAGTGTAATTATAAATGTAATCAAAAAGGTGATTTAAAACGGCATTTATTGACACATACTGGTGAAAAACCGTTCTCATGCGATAAGTGTTATTATAAATGTAATGAAAAAGGCAGTTTAAAAAAGCATTTATTGAGACATACTGGTGAAAAACCGTTTTCATGTGATAAGTGTGACTATAAATGTAATCGTAAAGATCATTTAAAACTGCATTTATTGAGACATATTGGCGTTACCCTGTTTTCATGCGATAAGTGTAATTATAAATGTAATGAAAAAGGCAATTTAAAAAAGCATTTATTGATACATACTGGTGAAAAACCGTTTTCATGTGATAAGTGTGACTATAAATGTAATCATAAAGGTGATTTAAAACGGCATTTATTGACACATACTGGTGAAAAACCGTTCTCATGCGATAAGTGTAATTATAAATGTAATCAAAAAGGTGATTTAAAACGGCATTTATTGACACATACTGGTGAAAAACCGTTCTCATGCGATAAGTGTAATTATAAATGTAATGAAAAAGGCAGTTTAAAAAAGCATTTATTGAGACATACTGGTGAAAAACCGTTTTCATGTGATAAGTGTGACTATAAATGTAATCATAAAGGTGATTTAAAACGGCATTTATTGACACATACTGGTGAAAAACCGTTTTCATGCGATAAGTGTGACTATAAATGTAATCGTAAAGGTCATTTAAAACTGCATTTAATGACACATACTGGTGAGAAACCGTTCTCATGCGATAAGTGTAAATATAAATGTAATGAAAAAGGCAATTTAAAACTGCATTTATTGAGACATACTGGCGTTACCCTGTTTTCATGCGATAAGTGTGACTATAAATGTAATCATAAAGGTCATTTAAAACTGCATTTATTGACACATACTGGTGAAAAACCGTTCTCATGCGATAAGTGTAATTATAAATGTAATGAAAAAGGCAGTTTAAAAACGCATTTATTGAGACATACTGGTGAAAAACCGTTTTCATGTGATAAGTGTGACTATAAATGTAATCATAAAGGTGATTTAAAACGGCATTTATTGACACATACTGGTGAAAAACCGTTTTCATGCGATAAGTGTGACTATAAATGTAATCGTAAAGGTCATTTAAAACGGCATTTATTGACACATACTGGTGAGAAACCGTTCTCATGCGATAAGTGTGACTATAAATGTAATCATAAAGGTCATTTAAAACTGCATTTATTGACACATACTGGTGAAAAACCGTTCTCATGCGATAAGTGTAATTATAAATGTAATGAAAAAGGCAGTTTAAAAACGCATTTATTGAGACATACTGGTGAAAAACCGTTTTCATGTGATAAGTGTGACTATAAATGTAATCATAAAGGTGATTTAAAACGGCATTTATTGACACATACTGGTGAAAAACCGTTTTCATGCGATAAGTGTGACTATAAATGTAATCGTAAAGGTCATTTAAAACGGCATTTATTGACACATACTGGTGAGAAACCGTTCTCATGCGATAAGTGTAAATATAAATGTAGACGAAAATGCAATTTAAAACTGCATTTATTGAGACATACTGGCGTTACCCTGTTTTCATGCGATAAGTGTGACTATAAATGTAATCATAAAGGTCATTTAAAACTGCATTTATTGACACATACTGGTGAAAAACCGTTCTCATGCGATAAGTAATTATAAATGTAATCAAAAAGGTGATTTAAAACGGCATTTATTGACACATACTGGTGAAAAACCGTTCTCATGCGATAAGTGTAATTATAAATGTAATGAAAAAGGCAGTTTAAAAAAGCATTTATTGAGACATACTGGTGAAAAACCGTTTTCATGTGATAAGTGTGACTATAAATGTAATCAAAAAGGTGATTTAAAACTGCATTTATTGAGACATACTGGCGTTACCCTGTTTTCATGCGATAAGTGTAATTATAAATGTAATGAAAAAGGCAATTTAAAAAAGCATTTATTGAGACATACTGGTGAAAAACCGTTTTCATGTGATAAGTGTGACTATAAATGTAATCATAAAGGTGATTTAAAACGGCATTTATTGACACATACTGGCGTTACCCTGTTTTCATGCGATAAGTGTGACTATAATGTAATTAAAAAGGTCATTTAAAACTGCATTTATTGAGACATACTGGTGAAAAACCGGTTTCATGCGATAAGTGTGACTATAAATGTAATCATAAAGGTCATTTAAAACTGCATTTATTGTCACATACTGGTGAGAAACCGTTCTCATGCGATAAGTGTTATTATAAATATAATCAAAAAGGCAGTTTAAGTTAAGGGGCACCTAGTCGGTTACAAAGAATGTTGATAGGACTGCAACCCTTTTACACATTCAAATTGATCTATAAACCAGGTAAATACCTATACATTGCAGACACCCTGTTTCGAGCGGTAGCCGCGAGTAGCGATAACACCACCGAACCACGTGATGAGCTAGACATGCAGGCGCAGGTGTGCGCGCTCGCAATATCAAATCCACTAGTAGATTTACAGTGGTGGTCATATAATTAAGAACGCTGATATAAAGGTGTACGAGTTTTTAGTACACTCTTGGTGGAGACTGAATAAAAGGAGTTTGTATGAGTGTAAAAATAATATATTAATAAATTAACTTAAGCAGACTATTATTAATTAAATGAGAACGCGAGTCAATGAATTGATGGTATTTTGCGAACTGAAGTTAACTAGGCCGCGCTGACGTCTAAGTACTGCAATACAGCAAATATAGCAATTGCAACACTTAGCGTTCGATGTATGGTAAACCGTACATGCTGCGGGGCCCGAGATGAGATGAAAGGGGTGTCTGATGTGATGACTTTAGTTAGTCCGCGCGGTGATGGAGGTGCTATAAGTGAGACCATATATATGTAGCTTAATCAATGGTTAGTGGGATGATATTACATTATTTATTTCATCTAAAGAGTTACTAAAAGCCTCATTTTTATAGAACTGAACTGTTCGTTTTTGAGGAGATGTCTCTTTATCTTGTGTAGCACTGCACTTGTGGTCATCACTGCGCTTTTGACACTCACTTTCACTAACACTACCACTACACTGACCGGTCGAAGCCCTGGCGTGGGAGGCGGGCTGCGGGCCCCGGCCCGCAGCGGTCGCCTCCGGACCTGTTGCCCCTCCCCCGCCGCTGCTATCCGTTGCTACTGCCGCTAGCGCCAACGCTGCTACTTGATTTCGTCTGGATTTATTTTTCCAACGAAGCACAATGACGATGATAATTATCGTCACTATTATTATGGCAAGTAAGATGTATATTACCACGTAATGGTGTACCTCCTGCGTCGGTGCGTCGCTGTACAGTGGAATAGTACTCTTCATTTCCGACAGCTTTTGTTCGAGTTCAGCTATCTGTCTATGGTGAGTATTCAGGTCAGGTTCCTCAGAAACAATGTGATGGAGAGGTATGGTAATGTTTATCAGGTGGTTGATAGGCGTTATTTCCGGTATCAATAAGGTGTCAGAATTTATCATAAGGTCGTTCCTTCCTTGTTCATGTGTATACATCGTGTAGTCCCGGAATTTGATGACACAGCTATGACTAATTGTTACGATACCGGCACGCGACAACATTAGCGACGAAACTTGATCTTCGCATAAAAGTTTGAGTGAGCAGTCGTCACAGCAAAAATAAAAATAGTTATTTAATTGCTGTAACTCGATCCATTGTGGTTCGCACGATTCCCTGATAACCTTGCACTGTTTTGTGTTTAAATTCTTTTTACACATTATGTCATCTTCTTGGATATGGTGAACTGGTGTCTTGAATGAGCATAGAATAGTAGTGGGGTCCTGGTGGACACATTCTCTTAACTTGCTCTCAGTCAGAGTCAAAAGGGCATTTTTCTTCAAATTAACTGCTAGATATTCAGATGTCGGTATTATATGGACTGCCTCCGTTGTGGTTACTAATCGAGGGATGGGTATCACGTGATGCACTTCATAGGCATCTCTGTCAGTGAGTGGTATCCTGGTCTCGAAGATCAAGTTGTTGGCTGACATTCTAGCACGGATTTTCAACAAGTGGTAGATTTTTGGTAGGTCTACGGTGTCGATGGGTATAGCGAGATCTTTAGAAATCTGACTGGCTATGACGCCAATCTCGTGACGTAATTGATCAGGTGTCAATAGATGGAGACTCAGTTGCCCGTTGTAAATATTTGTAAGAGTGTCCAGTAAAATATCTTGCATTTTTTTAAGTTGAGGCCTCCCGATTTCATCAATTCAGTGATGTCTAGGAGGAGTTGTTCGGCTTCCTCGAAGGAGTGGCTCCCGTGAACTAGGTCGTCCATGTAGAACGAAGATCCGACGACTTCAGGTGCTAGACTGTCTTTGAAATTCTTCCTCTCGTCCTTTGCTAACTGACGAAGAGTCATCATGGCGAGAAACGGCGCGGCCTTGGTGCCATAGGTAACAGTTGTAAGCTGGTACGTATCCAATTTCGCCGACGGTTCATCTCTCCATATTATTTTTTGATATTTTTGGTCATCTTGGTGAACCCATACTTGCCTAAACATCTTCTCAATGTCCGCTGTGAAGGCATATTTATATTGTCGCCATTTAATAATTAAATTTTGTAGGTCCAATTGTAGGTTCGGACCTCTTTCCATTAAATCGTTCAGACTATAGCCAGACGATGATTTTGCGGACGCATTAAAAACGACGCGTAACTTCGTCGTTAATGACTCCGCTCGAATTACGCAATGATGTGGTAGGTAGAACTCCGGCGCGGTCGTCATGTTACCGGCGGCCTTTTTCATATGACCTAACGATAGGTATTCGTGAATGAATAGTTTATATTCATTTTCTATATGCTTTTGCCTCTGGAATTTCCTCTCTAGTTGTTTAAATTGAGCGATCGCCTTGCCTTTGGTTTCTCCCATGCTTTCTTCCGTCGTCGGTTTTAGTGGTAGTCGCACCTCGTATTTCCCATCGGGGCGACGCACGGTGGTCTCTGTGTAATAATCCATTACTTTTTGATCTTGTGTAGTCATGACGTCATCGACGCTTATGTCCTCGATTTGCCAAAATCTCTGTATTTCTTGGATGTTGTTCATGACTACATTACACTGCATTGACCTCGTTGCGTTTCCACTTAATATCCAACCTAAGCGTGTTTGTTGTGCGATAGGTAGATTTGTCCCTGCTCTGCGAATTCCGTCTAGTATTATTTCGCTGTAGATATCGGCTCCGAATAGCAAATCGACCGGGCGACTAATGTAAAATTCCGTGTCCGCTAGCTGAATATTTTCTAGACTAGGCCATATAGGTTTAGGGAACGTCTGTCCTGGTAGATGTTTTATCAAGGTGTTCATAATAATTACATCTGTTTCGAACGTATAGTCCTTTCGCACCGACGAGCATTGGATAGTGATGACCCCCTTGCAGTTGGATTCTTTTTCTCCGATGCCTGATACCCCTCCGTGACATTGTCTGCGTGGTAATCCCAAAGTCTGGGCGGCTTTTTCCGTGATGAGCGATGCCTGAGATCCTTGGTCGATTAGCGCCCTAAATTTGTGAGCTACTCCGTTTTTGCCCTCTATTTTGACAATTGCCGTGGCTAACAGTATCTCCGGCATTCCATTCTGAAGGGACACGTTGGTTTGGACTAAATTGCTATCCTGTGCGTACACCTCGTGCATATCCGTGCGGTGCGAGCCTTGGCATTCTTTGCATTTTATTACATATTTACATTTGAAGTTACCGTGGCTATTAAAGCATCGATCACATGCTTTTAATTTTTGCAATGTGTCATATTTTGTGTGTGGAATCATTTCTACGAATTGCGGACAGAATTTAAGTTTATGTTCCTCACTTTTGCAGAGTAGGCAAGGCTTGTTCGTTGACCTACTGCCCGAGTTGTCACTTTTCGATTGCGACATTCTACTCGATGTAATTAGATTATTTGCAGATTTGAAATAATTAAGCTTGCCTTCCTTAGTAACAGGTTTCGGTCTATTACTCGAAATAAACGACGTGAACTTACTGGTTGAAGCTTCGGGCTTCTTACGTGAAGATTCCAGACTATTAAACTCGTTCTGCAGGAACGCTAAAAACTCTTCTAGACGTGGTATTTCTTTCGGTTGCTTCAACGTAGCGTTAAACTTGTTGTGTGTGTCGGCGTCGAGCTTTTGACACATCAGATATACCAAAAGAGATCCCCACGATGAAATGTCTTCGCCTAGACCTTTAATCCCGTTCACCGTCTCCATTGCGGTATCATGTATTCTTTTGAGGTGCGCTACCGTCGGAAAATTAGCGCATGGAATACTAGTAAAATTTCTAAGGTGCGAGTCGAATATAAGTTTCTTATTTTCGTACCTTTTTGTTAAAATATCCCAACATGCATCGTAGTTCTCGGAGCTTATATCCAGGTGATGAATAAGCTTCTCTGCTTCTCCCCTCACCTTACTCCTGAGGAACTGCATCTTCTCTTCCTTTGACAGGGAGGCATTTTCATGGATCGTTCCAATGAAGAGCGCCTTAAATGATGGCCAGCTATTATAGTTACCGTGAAAATAGGGTATCTCCATTTGGGGTGTCCTCTTCTCCCTGAAAGACACTTCTCCTCTTTTCCTGTTGATAGCTCTTTTCGCCAAGTTGTATTGTTTTTCATAATGGCTGAAAGCTATCTCGTACTCTTCATTTTTACCCTCGAGTTCGCTATCGATCTCAAGGTGTAAAGAGTCAATCGCTACCCACCGTGACCTCAGAGATTCCTGTGCGTCTTGAAAATCCCATGTGTCTTTGAGCTCCTCCAGATTCATATTGATGATCGTTCTTTCGAGTGCCCTGAATTGACTGGCTTGTTTCCGCAACATATCCTCTGTCTTACTTGGTAGTCCTCGAGATTTGAACCCGAACTGGACCTCGTCTCTCATCGCGGGTGCCGGGCTGGGCCTGCGTTCGGAGTCATAGTCCTTGCAGTCCTTGCCGTTGTTTTCACCTAAATTTGCGAAATTGAAACTACCTTTGGACGTACCTTGTACATGGCTTGGTGTTAGCTTTCCTTCCTGATCGGGGCGCTGCGGGGTCTCCGCACCCGAAGCTCCTTCTTGATCGGAAGTTTGAACCTTATAATTACTAATAACGGTTCTAATACGCTCATACCTCTCCCTGGTCTGCTCGTAAATATTTTTGGTGAAATATTCGCCAAACTTTTCCCCTGAACCACCCAAAATCACATTATTAGTCTGGAATTCTTGCCATAATTGAGTTAGGCCATCCAGCCGACGCTTGATGTTCTCTGCCGTCTTTCTAGCAGGTCCATCTTTTTTGAAATTGGTGTAAACCTGCTCAAGCGCGTCGATAATTTGCCTCTGTCTTGCAAGAAGGTCCTCCATTTTTCACCACAGACAGTAAAGAATTAGGTAAAACAAGAACAATCTTACTTGCAGATGCTTCTACTTGAGCCTCGGTGCCGCAGGATTGGGTCCTTGGTGACCCGGAGTGCGTCCTTTGGGGCTCGTGGTAGCTTGGTGGCACGGGATGAGTCCTTGATGACTCGGAGTGAGATCCTCAGTGATCTCGAGATTAGTTTCTTCGGAACTTATAGGTTCCAAAGGTCGCCGAACGAGAAACTGCCACGCTAACACGTAGGTACACGAAACTTGTCTCTGTCACTACCTTTCGCGCGATAATACAGTCCCCGCTACGTAGCGTCGAAGGACCAAAAAAAGATGTACGAGTTTTTAGTACACTCTTGGTGGAGACTGAATAAAAGGAGTTTGTATGAGTGTAAAAATAATATATTAATAAATTAACTTAAGCAGACTATTATTAATTAAATGAGAACGCGAGTCAATGAATTGATGGTATTTTGCGAACTGAAGTTAACTAGGCCGCGCTGACGTCTAAGTACTGCAATACAGCAAATATAGCAATTGCAACACTTAGCGTTCGATGTATGGTAAACCGTACAAAAGGGAAGATTTTTTTAACTAAGACGCAAAACTAATTGCATGCATTATTTTTTATTGTTCTTGGTATCGTAAAACTTTTCCATAATACCACTGTATTCATTGATACACATGATTAGCTAAAAATAAATACACAAACTTTTTACACTACTTCTAAACATAGGACTCCTATTTACTGGCTGGCCACATAATTAAGAACGCTCAATAGTTTATACGTTTATTCAAATTTAATTAGAGAAAAATCAGTCGATTTGTTACTGTTTGTATAATTTTGGGGCCATTTAATGCTGTAAAAGGTAAAAGTGATTGCTTTTTATGAAAAAACAATGGAAAAAATAAAAGTTGTGATAAATCTACAAGGGAAGTAATAATAAAAGTTCGCCAGAAGAATTTGGTCAAACAAAAAGATAGCCGACCATCTGCAATGTGCAAAAACGATGGTTTACCACACTGTAAAGCATTTTGCTAAGTATCAAACTACTTCGAAGGTTCCGCGTGTACCTAAACAGTAAAAACAACTCCTCGAGATGACCGAAACATCGTTCGTATGGCAAAACAAAATCCTTCTAAAGGGTCCAATGAGCTGAGAAAATAATATTTAGGTGAAAACAACCCTACAGCAATCTCAGCACGCACTATTAGAAGACGTTTGGTAGAAGAAATATTCCACGGAAGGATAGCAAGAAAGGTACCCATGTTGAAACTTTGCCATAGGCAAGTCCTATGGCAAAGTTTCAACATGGGTACCTTTCTTAACCTTTTGAAAACTGGACTGTGCGACATTGGTAAAATGTACTTTTTTTCTGACGAGACGAAAATAAACAGAGTATGTTTCGATGGAAAATGATATGTACGACGTCCCACGAATACAGCATTCGACCCTAAGTACACGAAAGTTACATTAAAGCACGGTGGTGGAATGTGAAAATTTGGAGATGGTTTTTTGGACATGGTGTTGGACCCAGTGCCGTAACTAGGGCGGTGCCAACAGTGCCCAGGCACAGGGCGCAGACCCTGGAGGGGCGCAGAAATGACCAGACTAGTATTTAGTATTATCTCATGCATGGTAGCTAGTAGGTACATTTTCTTTTATTGCGAACATGGTGAAGACAAGCCCTACTGTACTATCTATATCTATATCGCATTTTTCAAGGGATCTTGAAACAACACATGTAAAGGTGGATTATCGGTTTCATACATTTAGTATGGTAACGTTCACACTAGTGCGTAACGTGTTGTGATGGTTTATGTATGGAACCGATTTTGTCGATTTAACGCGACATAGCACGGCTCCTGTCATATGTAATGTAATCAAGGACTTCGCAATGAGAAAAGCGCGGAAAGTAAATCTTTAAGTACCTAATCATAAAGTAAGGACAGCCTTGGGTTACTATGGAGTACTTTGTTTCATTTCTGTATTTGAGCAAATATTTTTGTGAAAACAATTTTTATCTTAAAGAAATATACTAAGTAGGTACTTATATACTTTGGTAAACAATAAATAGATACCTAGATTTATTTGTATGCACATTTGTCCATTTTATTTTCAGAGTCTGGTTAGAGCATTTTTCAGGGGCGCAGTTTTGAAAGCTCGCACCGGGTGCATAAAAGGCTAGTTACGGCACTGGTTGGACCTGTAAAGTTGATAGAAGGTAACATGGATCAGTTCCAATACAAAAATATACTGGAAGAAACAATGTTATCTTACGCTGAAGACGTTCTACCGGTTATTTGAACATTCCAGCATGACAATGATCCAAAGCACACTGCACGCACCGTAAAGGAATTTCTTACAGCGCAATCAGTTTCTGTCTTAAATTGGTCAGCCAACAGCCCAGATCTAAATCCAAATAGAGAATCTGTGGCTCGAAGTAAAGAAAAAGGTTTCCAATACAAAGTGTGAAAATTTATGAGAGCTATCGAGCTGTATGACGTTTTCGTAGAAGAATGAAACTCTATTTCGCTTGCAAAATATCAAAAATTAATACAGTTAATGCCTCGCCGGTGTAAATTAGTAATTAAAAGCTGTGGATATGCTATTAACAATAAATTTTAGTCAAAAACGTATTAAATTGATTTTTAAATTTTCTGAGCTACATATTATATTGTCATTTTTAAATGTAAGTGTCATACAAAACAATTCTTGAGCAGTTTAATAAATCGTTCTTAATTATTTGTCCAGCTTCAGTACTGTTTGAATGTGTTACTTTGGTGAAATCAATATAATGTGAAAAAAATAGTTAGAGATTTCATTATAATATTCCTAAGCCACGTTGCTCTATTAATGTGGCTATTTTATAACATAACTAGATGCTTCTCAGAAAGTACACATCTCTGTGTGTTGACGATTTATATAAAAAACTTCTAGAACTTCAAATCGTTCTTAATTATATGACCACAACTGTATATTTCCAAAAATTACAGAAATACACTAAATTAGATGAAGAATTGCAAACTTGATGAAAATAATTCTAAATGGTTGGCCAATTAACAAAAACAATCTAAAAGATGAACTGAAGCCATACTGGGATGGGCGGGATGAATTAACTATAGCGTATGAATTAGCGTGGAAGGGACAAAAGATCATTATACCAAAGTGTATGAGGCGAGAAATGTTAAAAAACATTCACTTAGGGCATTTAGGTGTAGCAAAAACGAAACTACGTGCAAGAGAGGTAATGTATTGGCCAAATATAAACACACAAATAGGAGACATGATATCGCACTGTCAGGCGTGTCTAACACACCGTAGGCAAAATGTAAAAGAACCACTAATTTCGCATAAAATACCACCTCGTGCATGGTCAAAAATAGGTATAGATTTATTTCATTATAATGGCTATACATACCTACTGGTAGTGGACTATTACAGCAAATTCACTGAAGTAGAACGTTTACAGAATTTAACATCAAGTACAGTAGTGGATAGGTAATTTTCAGTAGGCAAGGCATCCCTGATATAGTTATATCAGACAATGGTCCTGAATTTTCAAGTAAAACGTTCACAGAGTTTAGTAAACATTACAACTTTAGGCATATAACAACATCACCACGACATGCACAATCGAATGGACAGGTGGAAAGAACTATCCAAACAATAAAGCAAATGCTACGAAAAACTCACTTCGATAGGACAGACTTTAGGCTTGCACTATTAGAATATTTTAAATACACCAATAAGTGAAACAATACCATCACCGGCAGAATTGTTATTATGTAGAAAACTGCGCAGTATCATGTTATCCAAAAATGCTTGAACCGAATGTAAAAAATATTCGTGATAAATTACTACAGCGTCAAAAAATACAGAAAAAATACAACGAAAGGAGTAGCAAACAATTAAAACGGTTAGCAATAGGTAATAAGGTAAAGGTAAGTATAGATAACGGGGGCGGATCGTCTTACATAAAATTTTAACTCATCGGAGGTCCGAAAATGTTTCACATACCATTTATAATCATAATGATCATTCTTCATAAAAAATTTAAAAACTAAATATTAGAATATATAATCATTGAAATTCATAATATCACTATTCATACACTTCATTTTACTAATATTTGTTTTAATATATTTGTTTATCATAATGCTCGAAACTCATAATCATTCCAATAAATAACTTTGATATTCATACATGTGTTTTATTCTAATATTCATTTTTATAAATTTCTTAATCATAAGTGTTTTATGCATAATTATTGAAAATCATAATATCTTTATTCATACATTTGTTTCACCTACTATTGTCATCTTACTTGAATTTTGAAATAAAATATACGGAGCACACCGACTCGGATAGGTTAGGTTAATGTAAGAACATGATTACGCGCAGCGCTTTGGCGAGCGAGCGTAGCGAGCGTGCCGCGCCAGCGGTCGCCAAAGCGCCTAATTACTATAAATAAAAACTATTACTGTCATCTTCATCATGTTATAAATAAAAACTATTACTGTCATAAAACTACTATTGTCATCTTACTTGAATTTTGAAATTAAATATACGGAGCACACCGACTCGGATAGGTTAGGTTAATGTAAGAACATGATTACGCGCAGCGCCTAATTACTATAAATAAAAAAAACCTGATATATCTTAATCATAAGTGTTTTTATTACAACATTATTAACTAAAGAGTAATTTCTAAGAAGAAATATAATAATAGAATAGAAAATATAATTACATTATGAGTTAACTCCGTTTCAAAAAGAAGATCGCCAGAACACAAGTCAAAAACCATTTATAATTTCACAAAGAGTTTGATTGGGGTAGTTCATAAAAAGTTTTGTTAAAGTTGCCGTTATTAATACAAAAATTATGATAAATGTCTGTTATAAAGTAAGCTATTCTGAACAACGATATTATGAGTTGAAATATGTTCTTAGTAACAATAATTATGAACTAAAGCAATATGATCATTAAATGTTATGAAGAAAAAAATTATGATTTTAAACTGTTCTTGGTAGTAACAGTATTAATAAAAAAATTATGATCATTAACTATTATGAGCTCCGATGGTAGTAATAAAAATGTCTGAATAAAAAAAGTATGATAAATAAAATTATGAAGAGTGATTATTATGAATTCAAATCGGTAGTAAGACAAACAATAGGACTTAAAATTTTATGTGAGCCAATATGGACCCATAGATAACAAATGGGAAAACGGCGTGATAATAGATATAGTAAGTCCCAAGTCATACATTCTAAAGATGTACACAGGCAGTATAATACGACGCAATCGTAGGCATATCAATTAAGGATAGTAATAGGCGACGAGAATCTAGTGGGCTAAACAATTACGACGACATACTACCATCAACGACAAGTGCATCGCGCAACCACCACTCCTCCCCGCGTTGCCACGGCGCGAGCGGCGGCGGGTGTGACGGCGCGGGCAGCCCCTGTGCTCCACACCACTCCACACACTTGAATACCCCGGCCATGACCACGACTGATCCTCGTACAACTACGACCACGGGTACTTACAAATATTCTTCGTTTGGCAGGATATTGAAACCAACTGACCGATGGAGAAATCCCTAAGCCGATGAAACACCATGGCAAAACACCACGATAAAGTTATAGAACTAATACATAATTAAATTAACTAAGTTTATACTATGTAACTGAAAGAGAACTCGGAATTAGATAGGTACCTGTAAGGTTATTATTATACTTATTATACATTAAGATGATTTTTGCAGATTAAAAAAAACCCATAAAACATAAATTTTATTAAAAAAAAAATATTTTTAACAAATATTACAAAATAAGTATAATTACATCTTAATAAGAAAAATGTATGTTAAACATATTATGTAAACAAATCTCTTACTTCTCTTTCAAGGAAGAAAAGATAAGATGATTGATTACTATGAATAGATATATTGTTACTTGAAATTTACAATTAATATAAACACAAGACACCTATAAATCAGAATGTTGAATGAAGGTTAATAAACACGAGTAACCTATAGCAAAATATTATTCATTGATTTAATTTAAATGTATCGCATCTTCTTTCTATTGAGTGGAAAACAGATGGCTGTGATTGTTATGCCTACACCTATGATTATTGTTATGAGAAACCTATCTAAGACCTAACTCAGTGCCTACTTAAGACTTATTGTAATTTACCTAGATTATAATAATAATTATTTTATTTTATTTAAGAAAGAGGTTGTGAGAGTAGGTAGTTGTAAATATTGTGTATGCGAGGGTAGGTTCTTGATAAATAAAGTCAGTTTGTAATGCACGGAATCCATGTCGTTTCATTGCTGCACTAATTACTTATTTTACAACCTACCCTACTTACAAGTTTACCGCTGCGCAAAATCAACACTTAAACAGACTCTGCCATGATTGTCTTCAGTTCAGCAACAGTCTTCCCTGGTCGTCCGTTTAAGCATAGATTTTTGCACAGCGATAAGTAGGTGTTCGAAAAACGCTGACGAAGTCGCGGGCACAGCTAGTTTTTATTAAAATAGGAAAAACCACAACAGATACGTAGGTAGACGACATAATATTATAACTACAACTACCTATATGTACCTATATTGATTTCACCTTATTATTTAAATAAATAAATTAGAAACACGCCTTAAATATCTCACCATTACCAATAAGACCTTGTGTAAATCAGTATCCTAAGAACCTAAGGAATGTAATAATTCAGTTTGAAGCACGTGACAGTCGAACGAATCTCATTGAGAACAATAACGAGTCTTCGATGACGACTGGCTGTAAAGTGCTTCGGGGCACTAAGGCGACGCTCCACCCGCCCGATGTCGCACTGTGAATTTATTGTGCGTAATAATTTACAAGAAATTATCAGCACTTTTCCATACCTATAGATAGAGTCGTGTTATGTTATGTCACTAATATTATAATGCGTCCTCATAGCAGTTACAAAACTTTACAAAACATTAATTGAATTAGAAATGGTGCGGTCAAAAATTGTTGTGTGGACACACCATTATCTGCCGTTTTGACGATATCCGACAAGATATTTTTGAATCATGTCTATAATCGTTTTAGGGTAAGTCGTAAAAACGTGATCCTATTACTGAGACTCCGCTGTCTGTCTTTCTGTCCGTCTGTCATCAGGCTATATCTCATGAACCGTGATAGACACGTTGAAATTTTCACAGATGATGTATTTCTGTAACCACTATAACAACAAATAAAGCAAATATTTAATGGGGACTCCGATATACCAACCGTGTTTATTTTTGTCACAGGTTTTTGTGATAATGGTACGGAACCCTTCGTGCGCGAGCCCGACTCACACTTTGCCGGTTATTTTTCTGCGATATCGATAAGAAGTTTCATAAGATCGTCCCTTATTACTTATTACACAGATTTCACATCCGACTTTCTTGAACTTTGACAAACTTCCCCTAACATCAGATTCGGAAGGTAAGCAAGTCCTTTCCCACTACACCTACTAAATATTTCAACATTTTACAAAGTTAACTAAACTGAAACTTTCGACCTCTAATCAAACTAAACTTTCGAGAAACTAAGCCTCTATCGATAAAGTAAACAGGAGGTCCTTGTTCCTTTGCAACAAACTAATCCCAATACTCTGGAGATCTAACTTCAGCCGTGAAATTAGTTCTAACTAAATCTGAAGACAAAGTCACAAACCATTAAGTGCTGAAAGCCGAACTTTCGCATCAGGAGCGAGCGAACCGATTAGAAATTCAGTAACTAGTTCATTATTAGGACAAAAGTGGACACTGGACAGTGAGTGGTTGAAACCAAATTTTACTGAAATTAAAGACATTTATCGGTTTTAATCGCGTGGTGTTTAATCGCGTACAAGCGTACCCCGGGCTCCCGAGAGGAATGCAACCGGGAACATCGTTCGGATGATGATGATGATGATAGTGTTTATTACTGAACGTTTCGAGACCATTATACAGGTCCCTTCTCCAGGATTAACGCGATCCAAACCAAAAAGGTTACGTTTGATTAAGACCGTGGTCTCCCTCGCGACCTGCCTCTTAGGAGTTGGCCATCGGGACATCACAGCTCAAACTAAACCCAAAGCTGACAAACGGATAAACCGATTTTGATAGTTTTATTTGTAAGATTAGTGATTAATTTGTTTGGAAGTAGTTTGTTATCTTCATCAGGTGACTTATGTGTACATTTAAAATACGATCGATAAAACGAATAGAACAGAACAGAACAGTTTTTGGAAACATGACTCGTTAGCTCAGCGGTTAGAGCGCCCAATTAAGCTCTTTGAATGTGGTGGTCGGAGGTTCAATTCCTTCACGAGTCGAAAAATAATTTTATTTTTGCATGAAAATAAAAATTAACATTATGTTTGCTAGTAAACGGTACACAAATCTGTCTGCTTTCATTGTGTTTCATTTGAGTAAAGATAAATAATAATACCTTCCTAATCGGAAGCCCACATCATATAAAGAGCACACTATCCAAATTTCAGCTCTCTACTATCAGCGGAAAATTCCAAGAAAAAAAACAGTTATCCGGAAATTTCAAAAAAATCAAAAATTTCAGATTTTGGACCCATCCGTATGTCCAGAAGGCCTACTGCGTTTCTCCGAATGATAATTTCTGACCTTCGAAATTTAAAATTTGTTTGAAACTGTTGAAGAAAAATTTCGATAATTCACAAATCGATACTTTGATCAGTGATCAAAGTATCGATTTGTGAATAAGCACTAAAAGAGAAAAACAAAATCTCTTTTAGTGCTTACTGCCAATAAAAATCATCAAAATTGTAACCGTATCTTTAATCACTGAGGAGTTTTCTGATGAGAAAGTGGTTTTAGGTGGTCCATCAAATTGTACCTAGTTCTGTATAATATTCAATTGATGGAAATCCATACATTCATACATATGTACATACATATACACAATATACGGGTCGAATTAAGAACCTCCTTCTTTTTTGAAGTCGGTTAAAAATAGGTTCTATTGCGTTAATAGATACTACTCATAAAATTTTGTTTTAATTTTGGTACATATCTTCCAAAAACAGACATCTCTCATTTACAATTATCTCTAATATATAAAATTTCCATGTCACAATGTTAGCTACCGTACTCCTCCGAAACGGCTTTACCGATTTTTACCAAATTTTATATGCGTATTCAGTAGGTCTGAGAATCGCCGGCTACTATCTATAATTTACAAGGCAAAACAACGTTTGCCGGGTCAGCTAGTTGTAGTATAAAAGTATCTATCGATTTGTGAATTGTCGAAATTTTTCTTCAACAGTTTCAAACAAATTTTAAATTTCGAACGTCAGAAATTATCATTCGGAGAAACGCAGTAGGCCTTCTGGACATACGGATGGGTCCAAAATCTGAAATTTTTGAATTTTTTGAAATTTCCGGATAACTGTTTTTTTTCTTGGAATTTTCCGATATCCGAATATCCGGAAACTATGTGTATCTTCACAACATACTTCTTTGATACAACATTCAAATCAATTAAGAAAAAAATAGAAAAATCATTTTTTTCGGATAACCGGACTTAATATCCGGATAAAAAATAGCCTAAAGTCTAATCGGGGTCAGAAGCTATCCGCATACCAAATTTGGTTAAAATCGGATGAGCCGTTTCTGAGATTAGCGTAGTCAAAGCCACACACAAACAGACAACCATATTATTTTAAAAATAAGTTCTATTGCGTTAATAGATACCCATAAAAATGTTTTTTTTTAGTATCTTCAAAAACAGACAAACAGACAATCAGAAAAACAGAAAAATAGGTTCTACTGCTTTAGATACCCATACAATTTATATTTTTTTTATATCTTCCAAAAACAGACACCGCTGAGTTACGATTTTATTATATGTATAGATTAATTGATTCGATCGTTCTTCATAATAGGTATTAGCATTAATTTATTAGGTAAGTACTCACTTCTACGAAAGTAGAGCTAATAGTCCGGTCAAATTAGACATTCAAGGTTACATAGATTCCCACCAAGCTGAAAATCGGTGAGATTGTTTAAAATATCATTAAAAATAAAATTTGGAAGTTCCCCATCTTTCCCCTGTGAGGAAAAAAATTTATTAAAGGTCAAAGAATTTTTTCGCGATTTTCAGCAAAATGGTAAGTTTTATCATAAAAATACTTCAGACAAAAGTTGTAGATCATAAAATTATCTACAAAAATTTATTAATATTTTTTTTCTACGAGCCACCGTTTTTGAGATATAACGATTCAAAAAGTTGTAAAAGTTGTAATCGTCATAATATGCATGAGTACGCCACGTATATATACATTTCTATAGTTGTAAATATGTTAAAATATTTACTTATTTATTTATTTATAAAACTTTTACAACTTTTTGAATCGTTATATCTCAAAAACGGTGGCTCGTACAAAAAAAGTATTAATAAATTTTTGTAGATAATTTTATGATCTACAACTTTTGTCTGAAGTATTTTTATGATAAAACTTACCATTTTGCTGAAAATCGCGAAAAAATTCTCTGACCTTTAATAAATTTTTTTCCTCACAGGGGAAAGATGGGGAACTTCCAAATTTTATTTTTAATGATATTTTAAACAATCTCACCGATTTTCAGCTTGGTGGGAATTTATGTAACCTTGAATGTCTAATTTGGTCTAATTTGACCGGACTATAAGTTAAGACTAGGTACCAAAACGATCAAAGTATGATCGACTTTTTATAGAGTGAAAATAGCACCCATTCTTGTAGTTATTAAATTTAATTAACTTCACGCTTATGAAACCCTGCTTTATCAAATTAAAGTCACACGCAGAAGTTATTGAAGCTTTTTTCGAACTGTTATCGCGCTAAACCAATCAAAATTCATTCCCTGTCAAGTAATCCCACGGTCATCGCAGCGGCATGTTTAATTTCTTTCTGATATAAGCCTTCGTTCCCCAGGGCCTAAGTAAACTGGTTTGACTAGTACCTATTCATTTGATTAATTACAAGGCTTACTAACCCATATAATAATCCCCTAATCATCCGAACACTTCTCAGAGAAGTCACGATGTAATGACAATCAATTATTTATCGTATCCGACTGAATCCGTTGGTAATCCCTTCACCGTGGAACTAAGCGGCGCGGCGAGGGCGGAGGTTGCCCAGACGATGAAAAACTACGTTAATTAATCCTTAAGAGGAGTATCAACGCCAACGACCTTGAAACTGAAAATCCCTGTCGGGCTCATCGAAAATTGTTGATTATTTCATGACGGAATGTCGTAGAACTTTTTTTTGTGCACAGATTGTAGGTGACAATGTTTCCTACATTTTGGTGTAGTTTTAAGACAAGAACCTCCTATTGGTGCAAAGCCTATCCAAATTTTAGACAAAAAATGTCTGATTTGGCTAAAATGTCGATAGGCTTCAATACGTTTCGACATATTTGTATGGAAACTGCACTAAAATATCGGAAACAATGTCGCCTACAATCTGTACACAAAAAAAAAGTTCTGCGACATTCCGTCATGAAATAATCAACAATTTTCGATGCGCCCGACATGGATTTTCAGTTTTTCTTTAAAAATGTCCTTTGAACGACTACTTCTCATTAGAGTACTCCCTCGGGGAACGGTAATTTTCATTTTAACATCGAATCTGCTTTGTTGTATTTATTGTAGGTAAGTAGGTAGGTACCTTGTTTAAGAACAAATTGGATCCGCTCCCTACGGCACAACTGCAGTGAGTTCACTATGTTTCTTCGAAATTTTAACTGCAAAAGATTTTCGGTGGAAGTGGAACGAACGAAAACCTACAAGTTATTAGAAAAAAAAGTGTAGGGCCTTCGACTCCAAAATGACTGGGATAAGTGAAATCTGTTATCTGTTCACACTTAGATGGTTAGCAAAAGGACGTACCTATTCTCATTTCGCTGGGATATGCACCTATCCACTCCACTATACTCTATTTCAGAATCTTAGATTAAAAATGTAAACAAAAAACTCTTTCCTGTGATATTGACAGTTCTTTGTTTACATTTTCGATCTTAGTTTCTGAATTCTGAAATGAGTATAGGTACCACCTTCAAAAGTCCCCATCCCGTTGGGGGATACAGAGGACTTATGTGTTATTCCTTAGGGCTCCATTTTTGAATCACTTGTGCCAGCTTTGAATGATTGAAGTACCTCGATTTCTACTGGTCTCAACCACTCGCCCGTAGGAGTCCGACATCGAATGAAAATCAACAGAAAAAGTCACCCGAAATGGCACGAGCGACTCCAAAAAAGGTTCCTGGTCTTCATTACAAGTTTCACCGCAACCGGTCCAGCAGTTTTCACGTGAAAGAATAGGCAACAAACATATAGGTACGCCTCACACATCCTTTTACTTTTTTTCCATATCGTACCCATATGTTTGAATGGGCCAAAGCTAAGTTGGTAGATCTAATTTCATAATACAGAACCGAGAGAGCTTTGCGGAACTAGGTTTCGGCCTAATAAAGTTAACGCATACCGTAATAGAGTATGCAGGTGTTGGTTACGCTACGGCATTGCCTTATATCTGTGTAGGTACCGTTTATCAGCGTCGCGCAGGATACGCAGTGAGAATGCGGCCAGCTGCGGCCGTATAGAATGGTGCGTCGTTAGCGTTAATCCGATTGGGGCATTGGGACATTCGAGCACCTACCTACCCCATTCGGGCTTTCGGCATTCAGCCCGGCCTCATCCCAGCTCAGCAATGCGAGCGCAGGAATTTGAATGCAAATTGAAAATGCCATTAGATCAGCAAACACTCTGCTTCCGTTTCAAACGTTGCATTGTGTTCCGGTAACCGAGAAATAATTATTCGTGGCTTGGTTAATCCATTGGATTTGGCGCTTTGGCGTTTCGATACGCTGGACGGTTTTTTGGTAAACCGATAGTACCTGAAGCTTGCTAACTCTAATTTAAATAAAATTTATTTTTTCGGTTCTAATTGCGTTGCAGTTATTTGAGCAGGGGTTCCCTAACTTATTTGAGTCGCGCTCCCCTTTCGACCATAAAAAATATCCGCGCCCCCCCGTCCTCCAGTCCAGATTATCAGGTCAGGATAAAAAAGTGTTCAAAATAAGTATTTATACCATTCACACTCTTAAAAGCTTATTTTATTCACGCAAAACAGTGAATAAAAAGGCCTTTTACTCACGCTGTTTGAATTTTGAATTTAGAACACAATTTACTTGTCTCGTCTATCTCAATGCTTATACAACCTCCTTACGCGAAAAAAATCTTTATACAAACTCCTTGCGCTAAGAATACTCGACATAAAATTCTTTTTAGGGTTCCGTACCCAAAGGGAAAAACGAAAACGGAACATTTTTACTGAGACTTCGCCGTCGGTCTGTCCGTCTTTTGCTAGTCTGTATCTCATAAACTGTGATAGCTAGACAGTTGAAATTTTCACATTAGATATATTTCTTTAGCCGCTATAACAACAAATAGATGAAAAAAACATTTAAGAACCATTCAACAAACGTGATTTTGACATAAAAACGCTACGATACCGCGATGTATTTTTACCACTAGCACTTTTTACCATCTAGTGATGAATTGAGACTGGCGCCAGTGTTAGAATACATTTTAACGTTCGCGTTGCGTTCACGGATTGGTTGCCGGTCCAGTGTTTATTTGAGGGTACCGTACCCAATAATAACTGTGATAGTGGTACGGAAACCTTCGTACGCGACGCGAGTCCGACTGACACTTGACCGGTTTTTTTTTCTCGTAGTCATGGTATAAAGTTTAGTATGCAACTCTTGAATAAAGTACGGATTTACATTGAGGGCCATGAACCACTGGCGTCGCTCAGGATTCTAACGCTCACGATTCAATCATCATGAATCACTCCCTACGGTCGTGATTCAGTTGTTAGAATCCTTCACTTGCTCGTGATTCATCTACGGCCCTCGCACTAAATCCGTCTTTTATTCACTAGTTCAGCATAATATACTATTTTTCATCCCATCTATTCGAAAAGAGCTAGTCTAATCCCTGTAAACAGGGCAAGAAGTAGCGCTTTGCTGGCGATGTTCCTAGCAGGCATTTTCATAGCGTTTTTTCTCCCTGCTAGCAGGGCAATAATGAGATTTGAACTTGGAGTATTTTTAAAAAGTTTCAATTAACAAAGAGTTCCTATCACCGTACTGCGTGTCTGATAGGTAAGTGATGGGTGATAGGTGAGCGATGGGTGTTCGACCGTACAGGTAGAATATTGGTAAAATGGAGGGTTTTGGTAGAAAATAGTAGAATGTAGTAGAAAATGGTAGGTTTGGTAGAAAAAGGTAGGTTTGGTAGTAAATGGCAGGTATTCATAGAAAATGGTAGGTTTGGTGGAAAATGGTAGTTTTTGGTAGAATCGTCAGTTTTTGGTAGACTATGGTAGGATGTAGTAAAAAATGGTAGTTATTGATGGAAAATGGTAGGTTTGGTAGAAAATGGTAGTTTGGTAGAAGAAGGAAGGTTTTGTTAAAAAATTGGTTACTGTCAGACGGGAACAAAGGTCAAAGTACCTACGTTACTCATTTTCTCATAGAGGGTGATGAAAAGTAGAATGTTCACATCGGGAGCAAACACTATTTTTCGCTCGATTCGCTCAGGATTCTACTAAAGAATCCCTCGCTCCTCTCTAGATTCAAAACACACTCTCGCCGTAAAAATAGTCTTTTCTCCCTTGGTATACAATCTACTATTATTGCTCATTAAAGGTATTTGGTCACTGTCAGCCTAGAGCAGTGGTTCCCTAACTGGGGGGCGCGCCCCCCAGGGGGGCGCAAAGACCTTTACAGGGGGGCGCGGGCCACCTGTATAGAAAAACCAGCGATCGCTGAGAGAACTGCTTTCCAGACTGCTCGATACAACTAAAGAAAATATTTGAAATTAGTAGGATTGACGCCTTTCAAGAGCCTCATTGATGCCTCAGTATATGAATGTTAAGGACTTTATCAGCCTCTAGCCTGGCCCCGCGCCATCCTCGAGGGTTTTTGTTACTACTTACCAAATATGTACGTAAAACTTTAATGAGCAAAAAAAATACTTATTTAGTTATTAAATCCGTATCGAGCCGTCTGGAATTCATTCTCTCAGCGATCGCAGATATTAACTGCACAGGTGGCCCGCGCCCCCCTTGAAACATGTCTGCGCCCCCCCTGGGGGAACCGCTGTATTAGAGTATTTCCAAGAGTCTGGAAAAACCTCGAAAAGTCCGTGTCGGGCGTTGAAAAATGCAAAAGAATGAGTTTATTTTAAAACCAGCAGCGCGAAGACCGAAGAATAATCTAACCGTAACTGAGTCTACCATGTGGACACGTACATCGGAGTGTATTAAGTATTAAAATTTAAATAGATGCAACGTAACGTGTTTAGGTTCCTACCTACTGTGCTAAATCGACCGTTCTGCCGTCGTTTCAGAGGACCATTTGCAAAAGCGATAATGTTTTATGCACAGCATAAAGTTCCTCTCGTCGATTTTATGATCCTTCTTTGGCAATGTTACCGTAATAACAAATACCACTTTGTTTGAAATGAAACCAGAATTGAAAATCTTGCGTAGATTATTCGTAATTCAGATTTTTTTAGTCGGTGTGCATGGAAATTTTACAAAGACAACTCCCATGAATTGTGATGACAATGAATGTTTGAAACCTACTTTGTGGCACATTAGTAGGAGAGTGAATATTGAAGAAACCACTCCGAAACCCGCAGCCCACTATAAGCGTTTGAAGCCAAGCGATAGTAAGTACCTACCTGCCTGCCTACTAAGTTACCCGCGCAAGTGAAACCCGCAGCCCACTATAAGCGTTTGAAGCCAAGCGATAGTAAGTACCTACCTGCCTGCCTACTAAGTTACCCGCGCAAGTGAAACCCGCAGCCCACTATAAGCGTTTGAAGCCAAGCGATAGTAAGTACCTACCTGCCTGCCTACTAAGTTACCCGCGCAAGTGAAACCCGCAGCCCACTATAAGCGTTTGAAGCCAAGCGATAGTAAGTACCTACCTGCCTGCCTACTAAGTTACCCGCGCAAGTGAAACCCGCAGCCCACTATAAGCGTTTGAAGCCAAGCGATAGTAAGTACCTACCTGCCTGCCTACTAAGTTACCCGCGCAAGTGAAACCCGCAGCCCACTATAAGCGTTTGAAGCCAAGCGATAGTAAGTACCTACCTGCCTGCCTACTAAGTTACCCGCGCAAGTGAAACCCGCAGCCCACTATAAGCGTTTGAAGCCAAGCGATAGTAAGTACCTACCTGCCTGCCTACTAAGTTACCCGCGCAAGTGAAACCCGCAGCCCACTATAAGCGTTTGAAGCCAAGCGATAGTAAGTACCTACCTGCCTGCCTACTAAGTTACCCGCGCAAGTGAAACCCGCAGCCCACTATAAGCGTTTGAAGCCAAGCGATAGTAAGTACCTACCTGCCTGCCTACTAAGTTACCCGCGCAAGTGAAACCCGCAGCCCACTATAAGCGTTTGAAGCCAAGCGATAGTAAGTACCTACCTGCCTGCCTACTAAGTTACCCGCGCAAGTGAAACCCGCAGCCCACTATAAGCGTTTGAAGCCAAGCGATAGTAAGTACCTACCTGCCTGCCTACTAAGTTACCCGCGCAAGTGAAACCCGCAGCCCACTATAAGCGTTTGAAGCCAAGCGATAGTAAGTACCTACCTGCCTGCCTACTAAGTTACCCGCGCAAGTGAAACCCGCAGCCCACTATAAGCGTTTGAAGCCAAGCGATAGTAAGTACCTACCTGCCTGCCTACTAAGTTACCCGCGCAACTCCCGATCCCGTGGAAATCTATTTCTATTTTATCTATCTATCTATTACTATTATAAAGCGGAAGAGTTTGTTTGTTTGAACGCGCTAATCTCAGGAACCACTGGTCCGATTTGAAAAATTCTTTCGGTGTTGGATAGTCCATTTATTGAGGTAGGCTATAGGCTACTTTTAATCTCGATATTCCCAAGGGATCGGGACTTACGCGGGTGAAACCGCGGGACGCTGCTAGTCTACTATATCTATAAAATGCTTTGTCTGGACTAACTGTTCGATTAACGCACAGCCTGAACCGCTGATAGTAGGTAGCTGAAAATAAAATAAGGTAGTTAGATAACCCAGGCTAACGCAAGTCCACCTTACCTAGGTACTAAAACTTAAATAGGGCCCTATTCTGAAAAACTAAAAATCCATGTGGGGCGCATCGAAAATTGTTGATTATTTCATGACGGAATGTCGTAGAACTTTTTTTTGTGTACAGATTGTAGGCGACATTGTTTCCGATATTTTAGTGCAGTTTTCATACAAATATGTACGTACGTACCATCGATTTGGGGTACTGTCGATACATTAATCCGTCGATGGAACGTTTTCGATACAACGACCGTCGATGTAGTGACCGTCGATATTATGAACTAGACCCGTATTGAAGCCTATCGACATTTTAGCCAAATCAGACATTTTTTGTCTAAAATTTGGATAGGCTTTGCACCAATAGGAGGTTCTTGTCTTAAAACTACACCAAAATGTAGGAAACAATGTCACCTACAATCTGTGCACAAAAAAAAGTTCTACAACATTCCGTCATGAAATAATCAACAATTTTCGATGAGCCCGACAGGGATTTACAGTTTCAAGGTCGTTGGCGTTGATATTCCTCTTAATAAGATTAATGTACCTATTAATTAACAGGCATTATTTGGAAATGGGATTATCGATGTCAAATGCAGGTTAAAAAAGGCAATTGCATCAACAAAGAAAACAGGTACGTTGTCAAACCAAATCCACTGGCCCACTGGCACCAGCAAGAGTTAGTTATAACTCTAGAGTAGGTAGGTGGGTACTATAGTTCACACAGTTCACACAGTGCAGAGCGGGATGTTGCTTAGCCAGTAGACACCTATTCCTACGCCAGTAGCTCGTTCGTACCGACACGGACGTACGAGTTACCTTGTCGTAGAAGTCACGCGAAACAGTGCCAGTTACTGCAGCAGTGCAGTCACTTGGTACCCTGATTCGTACCCCAGCTCGCACTGTATAAACGAGCTATTAGACACGATTTTGACAAATGTGTGCAATAAATACCGTGATAGCAAAACCTAGGGATCTATTTTTAAATCGCTTGTGCCACTTCGAGCGATAATGTCGGTAATTATTCTAAGTGACGCACGAACACAACGAGTCTCAACTAATCGCCGCAGGAGTCCGAAATCGAACGAAAATCAGCAGAAATCGAGTTATGTAGCGATTCAAAAATAAAACTGTGAGATTTGATGTTTTAACTCGGCTTGGCGCTAATCCACTGTTTTACTTGTTGTGGCACTGCAAAAGTGTTGTAGATAGATAGGTAACATAGATATTTAGATTTTTTACAGATTTTACTACGATATTCAGTCGGACAAATGTATACCCTTTACTTACACTGGATGCGAAGGCAACTGGAACAACTTTAAAACGCAAATCGAATGCGAAAGACGATGTAAAGGTAAATGCTTCGTTTTATGCCTACACTGCCTCTTCTGGCTACGATATTATTACTTACCATCTAAGTTTCTTAGTCTGAAAAATACACGCCGCCGCCGTGTTTATTTTATTTTATTTTATTTATTTCAAATGCCGCCCAGACTTACAGTTTAGGCACTAAAACGTCTGGACAGCTAAATTGTATATACATCAATAGTAACTTTCTAATTATAACTAAATGTGTTGGCCGCACATACTTAGTAGGAAACGGGCGGAAAGAAGATAAGTAGGTATATTTTTTTCGGTTTTAATCGCGTTGTTTTTAATATCGAGCGTTGAAAAATGCTTAAAATAGGTACAATAGCAGGAAAAGATAGGGTATCCCCTCAAAAACATTTTCATGTAAAATGTAGCCAAGACGAGAGCGAGATCATATGATGGGCACTGTCAAAAAGTTATCAGATGTCATGTACCTAAAGCCAAGCTTATGGGCCGGCGCAGACCTGACGGAGCGCAGCGCAGAAAATTTTTGATTGTCATAATATTATCGACATTGTTTTCATTAAAATAATATTCAAAATCAGTTAACACAACAAATAAATCCGCGCGCATACTCGCGTCGCGCATCCGCGCGTATTTTCCGGTAAGAAATTCGGCTACGCGGGCATGCTCTGCGCTGCGCTCCGTCAGGTCTGCGCCGGCCCTATAGCTCTACACCCAACTCCACAAGCACCTTACTTCACAAACTTAACATCTTAGCCAAAATATATGGCTGGCCGTTTCGTTTCGCATGGGTTTTCTGTTAAACAATTGTTCTTGTGGTAATGAAACGGCCAAGCCCATATATTTTGGCTAAGATGTTGAGTTTGTGAAGTAATGTGCTTGTGGAGTTGGGGCGTGTAGAGTTATAAGCTTGGCTTTAGGTACATGACAACTTTTTGACAGTGCCCATCTTATGATCTCGCTCTCATCTTGGCTACATTTTACATGAAAATGTTTTTGAGGGGATTTCATCCCTTTTTGTAGTTTGCCTAATTATTACATTTTTTTTTCCAATCAAACAAACTTTCAGTTTCATAATATTAGTAGGTAAAGTAGGATGTATATATTTATCACATTTATAATATTTATTATATATTTATTTTTCTTTTTTTCATTTCCAATAGGTCGTGCCGTAGGTACGGCGTTTAGGCCCATGTTTCCAATGTGGCCACCACTGGTGGCTAGCGAAACACCTTTTAAATATATTCATCTTGTCCATCACTGTACGACAGCGGTAAACCTTTCTAATTATCAATCAATTTTCATACCTCTAGCACCTCTAATACACATTAGGTGTGCGCGCGCTTAACTCCATCCCCTAATTTAAAGGGTAGAAGGTGAATTACTAAAAATCCTGATTTTCTGTATTTTATCTAATATATAAAATTTCCATGTCACAGTGTTATTTACCGTACTCCTCCGAAACGGCTTGACCGATTTTTATGAGATTTTGTATACGTATTAAATAAAGGCTTATATATAAAACTAGCTGACCCGGCAAACGTTGTTTTGCCTTATAAATTATAGATAGTAGCCGATTCTCAGACCTACTGAATGCGTATGTGGAGTTAGGTGGAGATCGGTTCGTCCGTTTCGGAGGAGTATGGTAACTAACATTGTGACATGGAAATTTTATATATAAGAAGAAAGAAGATTAGAGTAATTACGCGTGAAATGTAATTTCTGTCATTTTTAGTTTCCCTGAATGATTCAGGCATTTGTAAAATAAGCAAGAAGGCATTCTGGTGGATTTAAAAAAGATAATCGCAGTTAGATAGCACGTGCTCTCGCGGCAACGGTTCGACATACGACTGAGGCTAGTGCGTCAGCTAGACGCAGTTTTATCGTCTCATTTGCCGAGACTGGGTACCGTATCTGCCGTGTATTTTTCTTTTTTTCTGAGACAATAGCTAAAAAATGGAATGCGATTAAAAAAAAAGTTTAATTTCCAACATCGCGGTCATACGCCTTTGGTAGTATTAATTAAGTAAGTATAGGTATGTATTATTTTTTTTATTTATTTAAGTTTTACTCAGTAAGAAAACCTACATTTTTTTCCATTAATACCGGCAGACGTCCTACAGGCTTTGTTTTATTATTCTTACAGGAGCGTCTTCAATGAGCCTCTATGTGACCGAACCGGAATCGTATTGTATTTTGCAACCAAACTCTGGAACGTGTCTCGATTTAATCGATAGGTAAGGCAACTAGACCATACTTTACCGATTGCCGAGCCAATGCCTTAAAGACATTAACTGCCGCACTCAGAGACGTTTAATGGTTACTTTTAAACTATTACTAAGTACCTAAAGATTTCCAAAAGAAAATCTTAAGTTGTGATAGTTGAAGTAACCATTACAAACGTCTGTGTGCGTCGGTAAGTTATTAGGTATTGCTAGCTACAATAACAACGACTGACAACTCATTATAGTAGTGAAACAAGTCTCCGGGTTTCTATCTATCTACTAGCTGGCCCGGCAAACGTTGTTTTGCCTTATAAATTATAGATAGTAGCTGATTCTCAGACCTACTGAATGCGCATGTGGAGTTTGGTGGAGATCGGTGAAGCCGTTTCGGAGGAGTACGGTAACTAACATTGTGCAAGGAAATTTTATATTATTAGATACCAACTTAGCTATTTTTATCGCAATCGGCTCAGTAGAGCTATAGTTTGTACGTACCTACCTATAATAAATAAATAAAAATTCTTTATTCGGACAATTTAAATGTCCATAGATTAGTTAGTAATACACACTTAATAATTGAAATAGAGTTAGTAAGTTAAGGCCATGGCCCAAGGTATAATATAAGTACTCGTATTATTTAACAACATTTAACTTTGTGAATGAAAGTCGTAGCGCTTCTACGAAATTATTTCGCTTCTATGAATTGACTACGAAACTAGCTTTTCTAATTAAGAGTGGAAAAGTTGTTTTAATTTTTGTCTCGTTGCAATAATTAATATTTTTAGATATAAGTAAATAATAACTGTCCAAATACGAGTCGAACTCGCGCTCGGAGGGTTCTGTACCATTATCACAATTGCAATTACATCTAATTGTGCCAACACATAACGTGAATAAATTAATTGAATTGGGTACGGAACCCTAAAATAAACGCTGGACTAAACAGTGGACATACCACTGATGCCAGTTTATCACTAGATAACGCCAGTCAGTGGTCAAAATGCATCGCGCTTACGTTGCCGTTTACCCGTGAAAAATAACGTTTGTTGTATGGGAACCTCTCTTTATTTTGTCTTTAGTCTCCAGTCGCAAAGTTACAGTAATAGAGTCCCATTTTTTTTTCCTTTGGGCACGGAACCCTAAAAACAGACAATCGCGATGCTTCTAACTTACTGAGCTACGGAGATAACTTCAAATTCTCTGTTTCAAGATTTTACTACAACGTGGACCAAAACAGATGCAACAGATTCGTGTACGGTGGCTGTGGAGGGAATGAAAATAACTTCAATAGGCTTGAAAAGTGTATGAAAACATGCTTGCGCTTCGCTCGCAGTGGGATTGTGAATAATAGTATCGAAAGGGCAGAGTTGGATGACAGTAGTTCTGGTACATGATCTTAAAATAACAAAGTTATAAATACCTACCTATTCACTGTAAAAGAGGATACGAAGGTGAAAATAGTAGCCCGAGTTTTAATTTAGTTCCTAATATTTCGTATGTTTTTAAAAGTTAAGTTTGGTTTTAATAAAATATATTGTAGCCCGTGTAGGTATTTTAGAAATTAGACTTTATCACGCGATAGAGAGAGATTAGTGAAATAAGTATGGTTTCGGAGGAACTCGTTATCTACCCCTAAACCATTACAAAATAAGACAATTTCGGTTTCATAATAGGTAAAGATAAAATAAACCCCAATCTAGGTTTATTAAGAATACCTATTTCTTATGTTTCGCTCTGAGTGAACACCGTAAATTATCATAAACTTCATCATTTTTAGGGTTTTTATCTTTTTAATAATCCCTCTGCAACTATTGGCTCATGGCGCATACATAGCTTTAGGTATTAGGTACCTACCGCCAAAAATACCTAAATCTCTCAATATTAGAAGAACTTGGAAATAATTGGGCCGTAGCTGAAGGGCGCGTTGTCAAGAACCATTCATCAGGGTAACTGTAGGTATAATCAAGAACCTTGCTGAACCGTAATGTATCCGTCAGAAATCATTATCTTAGGTATCTACTAGTGGCTTGTCTACTGCGGAAATTGATATTTGTTTTGGGAAATTGGGGTGGAAATATTGAGGTTTCTTTCAGGTACGTTTTAAGTTCAATTATTTTTAACGAAATCATATTTTTATACAGTCTACTAGATTGGCCTAATAGTTTTACAGTCATTTGTCTTTGATGATTTATGAAAATCATTGGTACTAAGTATAAATTGTCGATAAAAAATATACTTACCTACTGTTACAAACGTTATAGCATGTTGACAACAAATATGAAATTTATCGTTTTTTTTAATGTAGACTACGACTTGACACATCTTCCTGAAGAAAATATGTCAAATACTAACAATCCTGAAGAAGGGACCTGGAAAAGTCTTGAAACGTTGAACGTTGTAACAATGCTAAAAGTAATAAACACCACGCGATTCAAACCGAAAAATGTCTTTAATTTCAATACAACATCGCGAAAACAGAAGAAAAATCTAAATACTAACAACTTAAACGTCAGACAATAGTCTGAAATTTAAAAAACCGGCCAAGTGCGAGTGGGACTCGCTCACGAAGGGTTCCGTACATTTTTGAACTGAATGAAAGGTAAAATGCAGTTTACTGTTTATGACGTATTAAAAAAAGTTACTAGCTAGATCTCGTTCAAACCAATTTTCATTGGAAGTTTTCATGGTAATGTACATCATATATTTTTTTAGTTTTATTATTCTCTTATTTTAGAAGTTACAGGGGGGGGGGGGGACACACATTTTACTACTTTGGAAGCGTCTCTCGGGCAAACTATTCAGTTGAGAAATAAATGGTATTAGGAACCTCAATATCATTTTTGAAGACCTATCCATAGATACTATTAGATACCCCACATGTATAGGTTTGATGAAATTTTTTTTTTTGAGTTTCAGTTCTTAGTAATTTTATTCTATTTTAGTATGAAAATCGTAATGCGGCGGTTTCAGTTCTTAGTATGGGGAACCCCAAAAATTCATTATTTTTTAGACAGACAGACATGACGAATCTATAAGGGTTCCGTTTTTTTGCCATTTGGCTACGGAACCCTAAAAAGCGTGCTATACTTAGGTAAACTCTGACCTACACGAAAGGTAACTTCGGTCTGTGCACCTTACCTCCCAATTTCCAAGTTAAAAAGCTGCTTCTAAAAGCTTGTTGTATACGAGAAAACCCCTATAAATCTCTCTAGATATTGCAGAGATTTCATCTACCTAGAACGACGCGGCGACGTATCTACCTACAGGAATAGTTGCTTGGAGCGGCAATTACTTGCTCGGTGCTCCTCGTCGGCCGTAATCCTTGACGAAGAAAAACTCTCCTAATTAATAGTGCTGCTTCCGGATTAATTAGCGGGATCTGTCGTCAGACGACGCTTTCATTATTTCAAATTCATTACTTGCTTTCAAAATGTTTTTTTTAACAAAAGTTGTTTGGAAATTGTTGATCATATCTCTGAATGTTGGATAGACAGAAGAAATGTTTTACTTTTTAGCTTTTTACTTAGTTATAGCTTGTTTAGTCTACCCCCTGCGATAAAACATGTCTGTTTGCTTCTCTTATGTATCAGATATTGAACCGAGCTATAAACATCCACTTTTTTAAAGTAATTAATTAAGAGGACAGTCTACCTCTTCTCTTTTATCCATACAAACTTTACAAATGTATTCGACTGTTTCCTCCCTGGATAAAGATATTAGAAAAAATATGTTTGTGCCAAATATCAGCCATAACAGTTTCTAAACTTTTCGTGTTTTTTTTTTAATTTAAAAACAACAATACGTAGGGGCATAGTTATGGCAGATATAGGTTTTATGGCATAAACATATTTGTATTTATATATTCGTAGAATATCTCTACTTTAGGTAGGTATACTGTGAATAAGTTGATTGACGTCTCGAGAGACGATTCATTATTAGCGTGGCTATTTTCACGACTAAAGTTGTTTTTGTACAAATTAAGAAGTTCCGCGAAATAATAAGTACCTAGGTTAAGAGGACAGTCTACCTTCTCTTTTTCCATACAATCGTAGTTGACTATTTCCTCCCTGGATTAATACATTAGAGCAAATATGTTTATGCCATAAAACCTATATCTGTCATGACCATGCCCCTACGTTTTGCTTTTTTTGCTTGCTTCATTTTCGCATTAGAATAGAAATAAAATTAAGAAAAAATAGAAAATGAAAACGTAGGAGCATGGTCATGCCTGATATAAGACTTATGGCATAAACCCATTTTTTCTAATATGTTTATCCAGGGAGGAAACAGTCGACTACGTTTGTAAAGTTTGTATGGAAAAAAGATTAGGTAGACTGTCCGCTTAAATCTGTGTGGAGCTGAGTATCCCTGTTTTAAATAATAAAATTCTACAATACGTATGTACCTACCTACCTGCCTACGTATTAATGTAAGTATTCGTAGAATCTCTCTACCTTAGGAACAAGGCATTGTGATTAAGTTGATTGATGTCTCGAGAGACGATTCATTAGAGAAACGGCGACGGTTAGGTATTCACAAAGTTTTCTTCATCTGACGTTTCTAAAGCTCATTGTTGATAGCTTGATTTATTCCAGTCTTGTACATCTTCTTTACTTATTTAATTAGGTGTATTTAACAGGATTTTTCTGCGTTATCGTTTGAAATGCGAGAAGAAGGCAGGTTAAAACTATACCTATATATTTATGTTATTTTTTGTCTTATCTTAATTTGTATTTGATTTTTTAATTTTTTTGACACGAAGCGGTGGGAAAGATTCGTGTCGGTTGGAGGAAGAAATCTTGGTGGTAACATCCGAGAGTGGCCGGGGATAGCGAGTGCAGCTGGACTATTTTGCTTCGTCAGAAATAGAGAGGAATATTCGGTCAGGAACCTCAAGGAGACATCGAATGAAATTAGACAGGGAACCGAAACGTTTGCTTGAGTCCAACCATGACGGTAACCCAAGCTTAGGTGGATGAATGGATAACCCTAGATCTTAAAACTTTTGGCTTTAAGAACTGGAAGAGAGCGACGTTGGATTATTAGATAGAGGAGGATGGAAGAAGGCTAGAGCCCACAAATGGCTGTACAACCATTGATGATAATGACCTCAAGAAGATGATATAATGAATTTTGGAATTTTAATTAATTATTTTTGAGATAATGCAATCCCAAAAGGGCTTAATTTTCTTAAAAAACTTTCGCGTTAACACCAACTTGTCAATTTGCGTAAACTCCCACAACGGGTGCGGATCTGAGTCCGTTTCACTGCCTTCTTGCTGCCTTAATTTGTTGTGACTTGTTGCTCACAGACAATGACATTCTATACACACATGTATATAATTGTATAGAATCTGTATATAATGTCATTGCTCACAGAAATTTTCAGGGTAAGGGAGCTAATCTTCGAGCTTAGTCACTTACTATTTGGCTAGACAAATATCACTTACAAATATAAAATAACCTTAAAATAAACAAGAACCGAAATTGTTTCGACTGCGAATATTTGGTCCAGTTTCAAACTGTGTGAATGTACTAGAATGGCAGAATGAAAGGGGTGGTATTCAGTACTGGACTAATTTATAGTGTGTCCGCATTGTGATTTACAGCGAGAGAACAAAACTGAAACGAATTTTTAAAATACACATACTTAGGTTACTTTCCAACTTAAATTCAACAATGAAAAATGACTTGTCGGTCTGTTTTGTGCCGTAATTCCTTGGTCACATTGTCGAAATATTTGCTCACCATTTGCGATGCTGAGGAAATATCTGGATAATACAACTAAGTATGTTATCTATATTTTTAAATTAATAATAAAGAGAACAGTTGACTGCACTTAAAAGATGGAAAATGTGTTCTCTGTGAGCATTCGCCGCTAACGTTAGTTGCGAGCGAACGCCCGGGCCCGCCTCAGTGTAGTGCTCAGCTTTAGCATTATTATTACCGTCACGTCATTTATCTCTGGTTGAGAAATGAATGGCGAAGCACTTGCGACGTACGCTCCCAATGCACCCTAAATAGGTAGGTGCCCGTGCCCCAGTCGGTGGTGAATGTGAAGAGCTGTGGCCGAAGCCTCCTACTAAAATACTGTTTCTTTAGCACCAACTAACAAGGCACTATTAGACGATAATAAGGTTCAAATCCTCCAAACGAGAATAAAACGAGCTTCCAAAAATTCAATCCATATTCAAGCTTAACAGATCACAAATACCTAGGCAGCTGTAGAAAATACCCTATCTACTTGTAATCACTATTTAATTTGAGGTAGTCTGCTTGTCAGACTGCTGATGCAACGGAGGAATAAAATATGCAATGGTTAGGTGAGGTGGAACTGTGGAACGTCTTTCTGTTACCTCATCTGTGTCTGAGAGCTCACGCTCTAAAGTGCTAAGTGTGCAGCACTGCTTTCGTTTTGCATAGAACAACTTGCTATTTTATTTAAGAGGAGTATATACGCCAACGACCTTGAAACTGAAAATCCCTGTCGGGCTCATCGAAAATTGTTGATTATTTCATGACGGAATGTCGTAGAACTTTTTTTTGTGCACAGATTGTAGGTGACATTGTTTCCTACATTTTGGTGTAGTTTTAAGACAATAACCTCCTATTGGTGCAAAGCCTATCCAAATTTAAGACAAAAAATATCTGATTTGGCTAAAATGTCGATAGGCTTCAATACGTTTCAACATATTTGTATGGAAACTGCACTAAAATATCGGAAACAATGTCGCCTACAATCTGTACACAAAAAAAGTTCTACGACATTCCGTCATTAAATAATCAACAATTTTCGATGCGCCCGACATGGATTTTCAGTTTTTCAGAATAGGGCCCTTAAGTAGCCCGAGGAAGGTAAAATGGAAAGTAGGTAAGCAATACCTTAAAATACCGTATTATAAAAGTTAAAGTTTGTGTATGTGTTTGTTACTCCTTCACGCAAAAACTACTGAACCGATTGCGATGAAACTCGGTATGCACATAGCTGGAGATCTGGAATAACACATAGGTACCACGCAAGTACGCTGGTGAAACCATAAGCCACAGCTAGTTTTAAAATAATGTTAATGCTCTACGACTGTTTTTCCGTACAAAATTGCACATTTTAATTATATCTCATTTTCACGCTTTTGTAATACTCATAATGGACCACTCCCACGCTGCAGATTTTCAAGCCAGGCCCGAAACAGAATGCACAACATGGGCAAGGTACCATGGTACTTCCATAATAATTTATGGATAGATAATCTTCTAATATATAAAATTTCCATGTCACAGTGTTAGTTACCGTACTCCTCCGAAACGGCTTGACCGATTTTTATGAGATTTTGTATATGTATTCAATAGGTCTGAGAATCGGCTACTATCTATAATTTATAAGGCAAAACAACGTTTGCCGGGTCAGCTAGTAATTTATAAATTTAAATAAGAATTGCGTACTTTATCTGTGAAACATTCGATCCCTGAATAAAACAGCATAATAGCTTAAAAGTCATAAAGCCAATAGCCAATAAGCAGGTTAAAAATCAGTCACTACAGAAAATGTCTACCATACAAAAAAATGGCTACCCTACAAAAAGAAACCATACATCGCAAAAATATATTAGTGTTACATAAATAGGTAAGCATAATATAACAATAAAACACACACAAATCATAAAATCAGTTTACAAAGCTTATTTTTATACTAGGTATGAATTATTTCCTACATTTAAGTACTGTTGACACTCAAAATTTTTCTTCCTAAAGGTATTTACTACGTAGAGTTATTATAAGCATAGATAAGGGACCGACAGTATTTCTTTCGCTTGTTCTTATGTTATCTTCCTTTATATTTAGAGCCGGCTAATGCCTGTAAAGTGAAGAACTGTTTTAATGCGCTGAATATCTTCGAATAATACTTGACTGAGCTCACTGAAGTGTCAGATTTAAATTTCCTGCATCTTATTTTTCTGCCGCCTGCAAACGAGAAGGTTTGCTTACAAAATGAAAAATAAACGTTTAAAAATAATATTTGCAGTTTTCCAGTAGCTCGATATTTACATGATCTTACCATCTCGTATCGCATCTCTTCGCTGATTCGTTCGCAGAGGTCGCTCGGGATGTCTGTTTCGCTCACGTCTTGCAGCACGTATTTCAGTTGAGACGTTCTGGGGACAATGTTCACCCTATTAACCTCAGGCTCGGAAACTTTACTTTATCAAAGCTTTGTCACCACTGACCTCCATGGTACAAGTCGCTGGACAGGACATAGCGCACTGAATTTTGTGCCTATTTGATCTGCGCCATGTTGCGCTGTGGTCGCGCAGTTTCTATTGAAAGTGATGGTGACCGTCCACAGAACTATTGGTTCAACGGACGGCCACCATCACTTTAATAGAATACGCGTGTCAACAGCGCAACATGGCGCAAATCAAATCGGCACAAATATCTAATGTAATTTTGTATGGTATACCAATTCCAGCGTACTTGTGTAGTTGCATTTCAGTGTTTGCCACAAAATAAATTATAGTCATAGACGGAGGAACAGAAATGACACACTGTCAGCGTATCACAGATGGCTCGGCCACAGTAACGAGAAATAACGTTAATTATCGCGATGATGGTCGTTAAACGTTGGCGTTAACGGCATTTCTCGGTAGTGTGGCCAAGACAAGACCGATATATTTATAACGTTAGGTTACCTTTTGTACTGGGAACCTTCTTTGGGTCAATTTAAATGCTATTTTATATTTTAATGATATGCGGATAGAGACAACAGACTTATTCTTTGCCTCGCTCCCAGAGGAGTTTGACTTAGGTATAATAGTACATAGTGATACAAACTAAACCAAATTCCGTTATGTTTCATGTGATCGGTGCGCGCCAGTCAACGTTTATCTTTAGAGGAACACGTAAACACAGCGGGTTAGTCCACTTTCGCCATAAGAGGTTCTACGACTACGAAAAAAGTAGTCTCCTTTCGCCATACCTACTCGACATGGTCGATACGGTGTGGCGAAAGGAGACTCCAATTTATTTATTCGATTTTTATAAACTTTAAGTTGAAAAGTTGTTGAGTGGAATCGTGCCCCTCGCGTCCTTCTACTCATTAAGTTAAGTTAGATACAGCCGTCGTCGTCATCGTTCTTCGCAATGTATTGGACGTGGGCGTGGTTTTTACCAGGCTGTAAGGACTGACTAGAAGTTATCCTGCACCGTACTAGAAGTGTAAAATGTGTGATAGTAGGTAATTGGTATGCAAGTACTAGGCTATTATAAATCACCAGAAGGTCGTTACATACTTTTACAATTGAGATATTTCTCGTTTGAAGAAACATACAGAAATGTGATAAGTGTGAGTTATATAATCTACATACTTATGATCATAGAACCTGGCTGTAAGGACTGACTAGAAGTAGGGTTGCCAACAGTTTTTTCGAAAAATATAGTATTTGTGGCTAAAAAATATAGCACGACCCAAAAAAATATAGTACAAAAATTACAGCGGTGTTTTGTAGAATATTTCGATCGTGTATATATGTGCTTTCAAAAATATATAGTACGCTGAGCTGAAATATAGTACAATACTACATATTATAGTACGGTTGGCAACCCTAACTAGAAGAAGAAACATACGGAAATGTGGTAAGTGTGAGTTATACATTCTACATACTTATGATAGCCTAGTACATAGAGTATAATTTTCGTTTCCTTCACTTTTTGTAAAAGTAGGCACGGTCACCAATATGGCCACGCCATATTGTCATATGTTTGTCAGGGTTTTTAACTGTATTATCAAAAGTTTTAAAAAATTTAAAAACAGAAAAAAAATCATAAAGAAGTCTGAACTTTGAAGTCATGTAGTTTTAGTTGTAGGATCTGTTTAAAATTCTTCTGCCCGCCTTCAGCCTTTAGAAGTTTTTAAGGTTCTTTTTATTATTTTACAGTGTTTTTAAACTCGGTTTTTAATTTTTTTTAAAATCAGTTTTAGTGCATTTCTGCTGTCACTAAAAATTCTCTTTGTGAAGATCCTCACCTTTCAACTAAAAAAAGAATAATCTCAATCGGTCAAGCCGTCTTCGAGTAATCGTCGAACATCCTAAAACCGACTTTTTTTGAAGTCGGTTAAAATGCTAAGCAAAGGAATAAGTTTTATAATACATTGATTTAGAAATATGCATTGTGTTGGATAGTAAGTAACTAGTACCTACTTATTATAAGTCTAAGCACACTCGCTTTTAGCAATAAGGCCGCACATGGTACCTTTATTATAATTACCAGTAAGTTTTTTTTTTCATGAGTTTTGTAAATTTTGGTACAATAAAGTGTTAAGTAATCTAATATTTTAATAGTCTTACCTCTCATTCAAACACATACACATACCCACGCCCATTCATTACCTTGCGTAAAACTGAGCGTAGCCATATTGGTGACCACGCCTACTTTTACAAAAAGTGAAGGAAATAAAAATTATACTTTATGTACTAGGCTATCATAAGTATGTAGAATGTATAACTCACACTTATCACATTTCCGTATTCTTCAAACGAGAAATATCTCAATTGTACAAGTATGTAACGACCTTCTGGTGATTTATAATAGCCTAGTACTTGCATACCAATTACCTACTATCACACATTTTACACTTCTAGTACGGTGAAGGATAACTTCTAGTCAGTCCTTACAGTCTGGTAAAAACCACGCCCACGTCCAATACATTGCGAAGAACGATGACGACGACGGCTGTATCTAACTTAACTTAATGAGTAGAAGGACGCGAGGGGCACGATTCCACTCAACAACTTTTCAACTTAAAGTTAATAAAAATCGAATAAATAAATTGGTGTCTCCTTTCGCCACACCGTATCGACCATGTCGAGCAGGTATGGCGAAAGGAGACTACGTTTTTCGTAGTCGTAGAACCTGGTATGGCGAAAGTGGACTAACCCAACACAGCGAGGTATTGCCGGGTAGTGGATTGACCCTTTTCTAAAGTTCTGTGTTTTATGCCAAAGCAGAGCCCGTTTAAGTTTTTTATAGCTATGGCCTGGTTCATATTATCCTGAACAACACTAATGAGTCACGTTTTTAAAGTCTCACACAACGAAAACCTATTTTTTTTACAAAAGAAGCTTTTTGTTTACATAAAAGTTCGATGTTAAACTGTTTTGACGATCACTTGGTCAAAAGATTATTGTCCTCGGACAAAATGTTCTAGTAAACTCTTTAACAAAAGTAAAACCAAATCAAAGAAATGTGAGACGGTCAAACCGGAACACTTTAATTAAAGTGTTCGTAAGTAAAGTAGTTTTTACTTTATGACGCGGACGGTAAGGATTATGTAGTTAAAAGAGAATTTGTAATTGAACTGCAAAGTAATATGAATCCTTTTTATCCGACTACGGCGAAACCAAGCCAAAGGAAGAGTAATGTTTTTCTCAGTAGTTTTCATGAGCTTTTTGTGAATACCAAATTCCAGTGAAACCACAGAATACATAAATAGTACAAGTACAGAAGCTACACTGTTGAACGTCATTTAAATAATAGTGATCCTTGCCAAGACACAATAAAGCGCAATTCAGATCACCAAGCAATACCTGTGTTCTGAAAACATTCTAAATTCAAATAAGTGTCAAATTTCGCGATAGGGTTGTCTATTTAAAGTTTTTTACCCGAATACGGCAAATAGGAGGGTATGATTTTGAAGAATAAAATGTATTATGTGGAAATAGTTTTTATTCTAAAAACTATCACTTCCCCTATCACATCCATCCCGCACACCATAAGCCGACACCAATACCGTAATAGCTAGACGGTTGTAATTTTTCAAGATGACGTATTTCCGTTGGCGCTATAACAACAAATACTAAAGAGAACAAATATTTGTTCCATACAACAAACGTGATTTTTGACATTAAACGTAACGATACCGCGATGTATTTTTACCACTAACGCCATCTAGTGATGGAGTGATAGACTTAACGTTCGTGTTGCGTGTATGCATTGGTTGGTCTAGTGTTCATTTAGGGTTCCGTATCAATGACCTCTTTTATTTTTTTCGTATCATTATCATGTGGTACGGAAACGGAACCCTTCGTGCGCGAGTCACACTCGCACTTAGCCGGTTTTTCATAAGAAACGTGACACACGATTTTTTTTTATTTACGTGAAACACAGCCCGCAAGCTCCGGTACACTAGCGAGGCGAGCTTGACAACCGGCGTACATGCATTTCGCTTAGTGCAGTTGTCGTTTCATGATAGATCGCGGAGTGGCATAGGCCTGGTTTTGGTGGCAAAACAATCAATTTAGTTTCGTGAAAGATAACGAGTGTAGTGAATATAAAAAACAGTTCTGTTTGTAATACGGAATTATCGCGTTACAAACAGATGTTTACGTGGAGTTGCAATAAAATTAACCACCATTTTTGTTGTACTCGCCTACCCATATTCAAAAATTAAATACCATCTAACGCGTGATATTGGCCCAAATTGAATAAATGGTGGCAGAAAGGCCATAAACAAAGAACTGAACTGAACTGAGCGAGGCGAGCTTGACAATCGACGTACATGCACGCAAATGCGTGCAGTTGTCATTTCATGACAGATCGCGGAGTGGCATAGGCCTGGTGAAACCGGGAAACAGTGAAGCATATTGTCCATATCCTAATGTCCATTTCCCAAAATGTCAAAATTTCAGATTTTCCATAACAAAAGCCGATCGAAATGATAACGGACTATTGTTTTTATTTCGATCGTCTTTTGTTTTGGTCACGCCTAGACCTAGGAAACACAAACTTATTTTTTTTTCTTTTAAAAATTTGGGTTAAAACTACTAATAACAAAATCGCTTCATCAGTTCAAAGCTACTACGCCACAGACAGATAACAGACTCACCGATCCACAGATAGTCACCTCAAACTTTTATATATCTAACATCCCTATTTTTCCGTCGAGTGTTAAAAATATGGCAAGTCGTTTACCTACAGCTACGAAGGCAGTATTTTTATGACACCAATAAGTACTTAGGGCATGTCCTGATGTTATCTTTGTAACATCAAAGAATGGACCCATTTGTCCAAATGAGGTATCATTAAAGAGATCACGACCTTTCGAAAGGGCATGCCTCCTTAAGAACCTTTGAGAACACATTTAACAGGATCGGTCGTACACTTTGATATTTGTTACGGTTTATCCGACCGTTTTCTTTCTATCCTTTTATATGAGTAGGCTATGGTATAGTTTTAAACTATAGTAAAATAAATTATTTTTATGTCAACTGAAATTAAACTTAAAAATAAACTAAATTTCAATTTCAGGATCCGGATACCTACAAAATTATTTCACACGTCCTACTCTACTATTAGCTATCATAGTTTAACTTACAAAATTTTAATCGACCGAAGAGTTTTATAGATGATAGAGAAACAAACATTACCTACATAACATCTGTTAGCCATTTACACCCTTACTTATAAACGATGACTAACTAACTTTATGTAACGTTTGTATTTTTTGTGACATGAAGTTTCAAAGTTAACAGACAGTGACAAACGTTACATAAACTTAGTTTTCGTTTATAAGTAGGGGTTAATACGTAGGATAACTAAGGGGGTAAGGATGTGGTTTCACCAGAGCTAAGTGAGGATACGTTGTTATGGATAGGTTTGTTAGAACTAATAAGATGGCTTGATTTTAGAATCGATCCAATTGGTTTTAAAAATCCTTTCTATCCTCGAAACGAAACTCCTCCTTGCTTAGCTCTGGTGGAATCAAAGAGACATAAGAGCCGAGAAAATAATACTTTTTATCCGAGCGATGATCCCGGTTACATCTCACTACAAATTATTTGGGGTTCTGCTAGTAATTGTAAGGTATGGTCAATTATGAATGACTTACGATCATACCTGCTGCAATAAGATTCGGCAATATTTTTACGGCCGGCCGGATCCTAGGGACTATAATACTACTGTTTGACACAAATCGCTCGATTTTATAAAGGTTTAACTCACTGTATGTAAATAAGCATGTAAGCACTGGTTGCCTTCCTCGCTAAGTAAGGCGCGTCCTCTTTCCCTCCGAAGTTGTATTCGATGGCTTCTTGGTTACTGCACCGGGATACCACGTCATCGTCGAACTTACACCACTTTGGTAGGGAAGGTAGGGTAAACAAAGGAAAGGTTAAAATAGGAAATGTAAGGGAAGTCCTATCCCGTAAGGCAAAAATAATATCAACTAGGGGTATATTGTTGGAGACAAAGTTAGTAAACATACCAAAAACAACTTGTACGCAATGCCCTTCTTCGTAGGCTCAGGCTTCTCTTGTAGGTACAGACTAGAGCAGGGGTTCCCTAACTTATTTGAGACGCGCCCCCTTTTGCCCATAAAAAAAAATCCGCGCCCCCCCGTTCAGTCCAGATTATCAGGCCAGAATAACAAAGTGTTCAAAATAAGTAGGTATTTTTATTGCCCGTTATAGTTTTTTACCCGAATACGGCAAAAAGAAGGGTATGATTTTGAAGAATAAAATTTATTATGTGGAAATAGTTTTTATTCTAAAAACTATCACTTCCACTATCACATCCATCCCGCACACCATAAGCCGACACCAATACAGTCTCCACATGCTGGCCCATATTAGTGGGCTAGCATCATGTAGAGGGGCCGATAATTCGCGTGTTCTTTTGACATAATGATATTATTTCCATGCATGTTTGAGAAAATCTAGTCAATAATTTGCCGACTAATTAGCTATAGGTAAGTTAAATGCGTTTTTTTTACCTCTCAATGTCTTTTGGCAGCGTGAAAATATGACGTTCCGATGCCTATTATTTATGACTATTATTTAGGCAACCAAAAGCGATACGATATGACTGATATGATATAAATATGATTTAGACCTCATGTTGTAGGGTTCCATACCCAAAGGGTAAAAACGGGACCCTATTACTGAGTCTTCCCTGTCTGGCCGTCGGTCATCAGGATATATCTCATAAACCGTAATAGCTAGACGGGTGTAACTTTTCAAGATGATGTATTTCCGTTGGCGCTATAACAACAAATACTAAAAAAACAAATATTTGTCCCATACAACAAACGTGATTTTTGACATTAAACGCAACGATACCGCGATGTATTTTTACCACTTACGCCATCTAGTGATGGAGTAATAGACTTAACGTTGTACTCGCCTACCCATATTCAAAAATTAAATACATCTAGCGCGTGATATTGGCCCAAATTGAATAAATGGTGGCAGAAAGGCCATAAACAAAGAACTGAACTGAACTGAGCGAGGCGAGCTTGACAATCGGCGTACATGCACGCATTTGCGTGCAGTTGTCATTTCATGACAGATCGCGGAGTGGCATAGGTCTGGTAATATTATGTTCTTGACAGGCGCGTCAATTTCAAATAGTTTTATTGGTCCTATCGAGTCGTCGCGTCGTCGAGCCGGAATGCGTTCTCTCAGCGATCGCAGGTTTTTATACTTTTAACTACACAGGTGACTTGCGCCCCCCTGTTAATATCTCTGCCCCTGGGGGGCGCGCCCCCCAGTTAGGGAATCTCTGGACTAGAGGATATAATATCTCACCTTTCCGTCTCCTTTAGGGTTTATAAAGACGACGTAATGCCCCCCGTGGTTGTCGCCCGAGTGAACGAGCACTGCGTGTAGCGTGTAGTGCGCTGGAGACGTCGGTATCTCTTGTAGATACGGATCCAAGTTGATTTCTTCATAGAATTCGAACCTATTAATAGATATTTATAATTTACACGGTTTTTTAACCAGGCGTCTTTAAGTTATCGTTGCCAAGATATCTTAAAAATATTCTTTGAAGACAACAAGTGGCATATAGGTAAAATGTTGCGAATGTTTTTGTTATTATCATTTAAGTAACATTGGTTCCTACATTTTAGTGTTTTAAGACAAAATTAACCAAATAGCGAAGCTTCGAAACCGACCTCTAAAGTTTTTGTATTGAAACTACGTTTTCGAGTAGGTAGATAAGACAAACGTTTGTGTAGTCGAGAACAAAGTCATCTCAAAACGCTAGGTACGTACAAAAGCAATTATTAGGGTTCCGTACCCAAAGGGTAAAAACGGGACCCTATTACTGAGACTTCGCTGTCTGTCTGTCTGTCTGTCTGTCTGTCTGTCTGTCTGTCTGTCTGTCTGTCTGTCTGTCTGTCTGTCTGTCTGTCCGTCCGTCCGTCCGTCCGTCCGTCTGTCACCAGGCTGTATCTCATGAACCGTAAAAGCTAGACGGTTGCAATTTTCACAGAAGATGTATTTCGGTTGCCGCTACAACAACAAATACTAAAAACAAAATAAAACAAATATTTAAGAGGGGCTCCCATACAACAAACGTGTTTCAAAAACATCGAATCGAGTAGGTCTGTCAGGTATCTGTCAAATATACCAGTCTGCCTTTACTTACCAAAGAGTTTCTTAATTATAGGTTTCAGTTTGTCTTAGTGCATAAGTTTTTGTTTTTCATTTTTTTTTAGTGGTGTGGTCGTATGATGGAAGTTAGAATCGAAGCTAAATATGTCACATTTTCCTATCAAATTTTAAAATTGGTAAACGATTTTAGGGTTCGGTACTCAATTGTGATAGTGGAACGGAACCCTTCGTGTGCGAGTTTCGCACTTGGCCGGGTTTCTTTTGTATTGTCACTGATGGGCTGCCCTCTGCGCTCAGAAAGCAGCCGACCTCAACAGTCAACATGGCCCACAGACAACGTAGCACTTAGCTGACAGTATCTGTTGCCGAGTAACACCAAACCAAGGTTTTGTAAAGTTAAAGTTTCTATTTGTGAGAAGATGACCTATTAACAGGTTCCCTGTCCCCATACAAATCATTTTTTGGCATAGTATATGTCCCACTCTTTTTTTTTGGTACATTGTTGAAATGTATTCCGGGGGGGGGATAGTTTTAAGTTTTGGAAATGAAAAAAGTTTGTTTTTTTTTTCTATTATATTTGATATAGGTACCACACACGTCCCGATACTAAAAATGTGATTTGTCTTGTATGTCCATGTCAAATAAAGCTACGAATTTGCCTCTAAATTTGATCAAATATGATTCATAAACGAGTGGATCTTGGTACAAAATACGTCCCACGAATCATATATGATTCATAGGACAGGGAACCTGTCAAGCCTGATACGAAAAAAGTAGAATTCAAATGAAATACTTATCCAATATTTAGACCAATATTTATTTAATATTATTTAATAATAGACGGCCTCAGTGGCGCATCGGGGAAAGACCCGACTGCAATGCAGGAGGTTGCGGGTTCGATTCCCGCCGGGTTTTTAATGCTTATAAATAAATATTTGTTTCCGGTCTGGGTGTTTTCTATGTATTATATGTGAATATTTACAAAAAAAAAGTATAATACGTAGTATATCCGTTGTCTAGTACCCATAGTACAAGCCTAGTGCTTATAGTTTGGGGCTATAACGTCGGGCAATTTTTATTTAGATTCCGATAACGTACTTATCGTTAAACTTAACAGAGACGTCAGACTGAGGGTCGTATTGGAACCGCATGAGGTGTAGATGCAGAACGGGTGGGAACATGTCGAACCTAACACCTTTCTCGGCTTCCTGCAGTCCGTGCTCGCCGGCGTCGTATTTGTTCTCGCCGTCCAGTAGCTCCGTACTGATGTAGTCTTTGAACGATTCGTAGACTGGAAGTAACATGCTTTTTAGCGATCCGTACCCAAAGAGTAAAAACGGGACACTATAACTGAGACTTCGCTGTCTGTCTATCCGTCTGTCACCAGGCTGTATCTCATAAACCGCGCTGCTAGAAAATTGACACATTTTCACAGAAAAAGTATCTATTTCTGTTGCCGCCATAACAACAAATATTAAAAACAAAATAAAACAAATATTTAAGGAGGCAAAAGTGATTTTTGACATAAAACAATGCGATGTATTTTTACCCCTAGCACCATTTAGTGATGGACTGATGGCGTCAGTAGTAAAAAAAAATATATTTTATTTATAATTAAAAACAAAACAACAACGCTTCACGTAAAGACTCTAGATGCCACAAGATTGTGCCGCCCGCGCCAGCTTAATATTTTGCTCTGAGAGTGCAGTTTTAATACAGAACACCCTGAACAGCAAACATCATTTATTAAAATAAAAACTACAACTAAAGGAAGTCATAATTGAGAATCAAACTGAGATTGTAATTAGTCTAAAGTAAACTAACAGAAATCTGTGACCTGCGAATTAAAAATATTCCCAAAGTTTCAAACTTACTGTTTTTCTTTCCGATCACGCTAAGTTGGATATCGAGGAAAGTTTCATCCCGAGTACTGGTGCAATTAACATTCTTGCATTTAATGTAGGACGTCATTTTGCCTTCGAACAGCTTCGGTACAGTGCCTTCCACTAATGTGTTCTTCATTTTATTTTCTAATTTGTCTAACAGTACCTTTAAAATAAAATAAGAAATAATTATATGACTAGGTGTCTTCTACGTAATATTATCATTATAAAAGCTACAAATATTATTTAAATTAAGGCTATATTTACCAGCTTTTATTTAACTTGTTCATGTTTTAATACGTTTCTTTACTGGCAAAATGTCGAGCTCAGTAAAAACATATTAAAACATGGGAAATTTGTGTACCTTGTTGAGAATTAAACCATGTTAGATTAAAATCGTATTTTATAAAAGTACCTTATTAAAAACTTTTGCCAAAAAAAAAATCGTTTTCATGACGAAAAATTGCCTAATAATATGGTAGGTACCTACTTTTTCTATTAATAAAATAGACCTTGGATTTAACATTCATAATTTATTATTTTATGGATAAATAGCTGTATCCCGCAATCCCGCGTAAGTTCTCGATCCCCTGTGAATTTTGAAAAAACCTTTTCTTATTGGATGTCTCCATCATATAAAGAACACACTCCAAATTTCAGCTCTCTACTATCGGTGGTTTTAGATTATCCGTTGATAGTAGAGAGCTGTCAGTCAGTCAGTCATTTAGGACAAAGCATTTTATTAATCGACACTAACATTATAAAGAGGAAAGATTTATATTTTTGTTTGTCGTATGTTTGTAATGAATAAACTCAAAAAGTACTGGACCGATTTCAAAAAATATTTCACCAAAAGAAATCTTCATTATCGAGGATCCCGATATCCTCACAGGATCGGGAATTACGCGGGTGAAACCGCGGGACGCAGCTAGTATAGAACATAGTCTTACTCTGAGAAATTCTTGAACGTCATGTTGCATAAATGAATCCAAAGTCTCCCAGCCGAAGCTTTTGGTTAATTTCTTCGTTGCAACAGGTTTATCAGCGAACTGTATTTCGTAGAAAACTTTTTGCAGTGCAAAGGCAACCGACCGGGAACTGTCGTTCCCAGTGGTTGGAATTTTATACACAGCCTTTCGAAGGACGTTCGTGAAGAACAAAGTTTGTAAAAGAGAGTTCATGTAACATGTCGCTCCTTGATTTTTTAAGCCTGAAATAAATGTATAAACGAAATATGTTATTTGAATATTAGAAATTCAATTGCAAATATTTATTTTATGGGCTAACTGCACTGGAGATGTCCATAAGTTTAAAAAATCATAACCTTCCTTTTTCCGTAGTCGGGTAGGTAAGAAGTTGCTCGTGTTGCGGATATCTCCATTTGAAATTGATTGTTATTCTACCATTTTTAAGCATTTTATAGTGGTTAAAAGAATAGCATAATAATATTTTATGGTTTTTGCGTAAAATTTTAACATTCTTAAACCTACTAATTTCCACCACTTTCTTCCTTTATAAATAAATTAATAAAATTAATTAATCTAGATTATTGTTACATAGATTTCGTTGTTTTATTTTTTAAAGCTCGAGGCTACTAAAAATATTCTCGGGCCTCGCAGCGAGTGAGTTTTTAAAGATGTATTTTTTCTTGACAATATTTTTGTCCAATATTTCTATTTGTTTTTTCCTTTCAAAATACTTCTAATATTTTTGTCTGTTATACGTTCTGTATCACGGGGCTATTCAGCCCCGGACATATGGAAGGCGACAATTTTCATCGTAAACTATGAAGTGGAAACAATTTTATTATTAGATACATAATTAATTTCAATAGAAATTTTACCGACATATCCAGTGTGTTTCTTAGAATCCCAAGACACGCCATGCGGGGCCTCTGCCATGACGTGTGCTTCAATGACTATAGTATCATTCACTACGAAACCACTATCAGGGTTCATCAAATCGTCCCACGATATGAAGTGAGTGAATCCCCAGTCATCTTCTTTGCTGTAAAACAATTTGGGATCAGTAACTACGTATAGAATATTATTATTTTTGACAGGAACAGCTCTGTAGAGTTCACTAGTGGTACATATTCCGATGTGATGTTGAAGTGCATAACCATAATGAATATCGTAGAAATTAAACTCATTTTTCGGTTTTCTATCCAACTTCGCGAAAACAGAAGACAATAAAGACGTACTTATTTAAATTGTGTGCATTTGCTATAGGTAATGTATTATTGTGATCGCGTGGTATTGTCGAAGTGCCAGATTTCCAGAAATTCTGATTGCGATCCGAAGAAATTGGGAAGTAATGGTTGCTTTAAGGTTGCTATAGTTTATCCGATCCGAACTTTTGAGCATTTGTTAAAAGTTGGCCATTTTGACTAATTCTCTATTGCCTCATTCAGAATCTTTCACAACTGAAGAATCAACAATCCTTACAGAAACCTCACCAATGATACATGTGATGTATGTTCCGGCATATGTCATCCACGCCAGGCTTCTGTGATATCAGCTTCAGTTCCCCTAAGCCGTAGCACGACCAGCCAGGTGAGTCACATTCTCCGTTACATTGGAGGAACACCCCCAAAGCTTTATGCTGTTGGCGTTCAGGAGAGGACGTGTGACGGACAACGACCAAGATCTTCCAGGGAAGGCACCGCACGTAGCACGGCGGGGATAGCAGTTGTTCATTTAGCATGCTTATATTCACTACAGTGAAACGGAAGGTCGCCTCTGAACGAGCAATGTCGTCTTCTTTTGGCCCTCCCTGTAGTAAAACAACATAAAACACAGATACGAGAGAGTTAATACAACTTACTTAAAACAACTAAGAAGCATATTTATGAATATGGTGTAAGACTTATTGTAGATACTCTTTAATATTTGAACGGGTCCTAGACAACTGTGTAATAACATTTACTGATTATTTTGAAGTTAACAATAAATAAAACGTGTTTCGAGTTTAACAGTGAAGTGTGAAAACGAATGCTACCATGGCTTACCGGAGTTGCAGTTTGAATAGTAGCCGGTGCTGTATTATCAACGCTGCCGGTTAACATTTTGGCAGCGCTCGTTGGAATCTGGTATAACTGCAAACCAATTATGTTTTTTACTGTAATCTATTAGAATAATCTCTGATTAAATCCCTTCAATATGATAATGACCTTATATCCAAAATATATCCATAATGTTTGTAAATAAAATAAGTAAATCTAAAAAGTAATTTTGTTAATTTTTCGAGGCCGATGACATTCGTCACGTCAACTACCATATCAGAATTTTGACAATTTTGATGATCTTAATTTGAATCTTGTATATTGATTGAGGTTAGCAAAGAGGTTTCATCGAAATGTTAAAAGGTGTAATACCTCTTATATCCGTTGCCTAGTACCACGGAATAAATAACAATAGATCAAGGGGCATGTGGGCGTGGCGCGTGTGCCATACATCAGTACAGATGTACTGACCTCACCTCAGTCGCTTCATGTTTGCTAACACATTGTGACTTTGTCACATTGCTATGCCCTTTCTACTATTGTTATCTATTCCGTGCCTGGTACCGTACTGGTACATACCTTTACCTTTATACCTATGGTTTAGTACAAGCCTAACTCCTTAATTTGCTAGATAGGGTCTTGTCCTGCAATATTTATTTATTAGAAACAGAACAGCGATGACGACAACTCATTAAATAAAAACGATAGATAGGGCGGTCCTAAGGGGCGGTCTACAGTTCCGTCAATTAACTCCATTAGCGATAATGGATACAACTAATCTCCTGTTACGATTCATTAGCAACGACTCAACGAGTAATTGTAATAGAATCTAGAACTGTTTGATCGTAGGTAGAGTTAGCAAATTGTTCAAAAGTATAATAATAATGAAGTGAATCGTATACCTTTACACGAATAGTGTTAGCGGTGAAGCAGCACGGTAGAGCACTAGGATAATATTTCAACGAATCTTTGAGTAGACACTGTTCACAAAGGAATTAAAAACCGACTTGCTTTAATTAAATTCTGTATCGCTAACTCTACTTGTGTATGGGACGGATACTATGTCTGGCGTGTTGGGCGAATACCTGAGTATTCGATGCAGAAGATTGCGGGTTCGATTTCCGCCGTGTCTGGTTCTGGGGTTGCTATTTGTATCATACACACAAAAAAGTAATTTATGCTGTACTAGCTTTTGTACGAAGATTCGCACGCGTTGTTCGATCACCTACTAGCGTTTATTATTTATTTAAATACCTTATATTGCCAGGTTCTAGGGCCTCATTTTTGGATTTCGAGTAAAATATTATTGAGGTATATTAATACGTAAATACTCGAAAATACCTAGTAATTATTTCTAGGAATTTATGTCGTTTTCATAAATTCAGATAACGATCTATTTATGTATTGTATTTGACATTTTTTCGTAAGGAAAATGTGTTAAATCATAGTCTTTAATTAATAAAATTCGAAGTATATAGTCCTCATTAATCACAATAAGCAGAGATCCTGAACAGAATGTTAGGGAACTTATTAAAAGTTGGTTTTCCATTGTCTTATAATACGAGGTGTAATCATATCAACGTCAAATGAACATGTTAAACTTTGATACTGGTAGGTAATTATGTAGGTACCCACAGTCGCGTACAACATTGTACTTGTATTAATGAACTTAATTAGTTTTCAGTTCACAACTTTCAATGAAATGTATAGGGAGATATTTAATACCTAGATTTACAATATCTAGGCTTAATCAGAGGCCCTAGTTTATCTCGTCATTTAGGAATTATCGGCTCGATCCGACCGATAATTTTCCTCAGCAGTTTAAAAAAAAATTGAATTTGGAACGTCAGAAATTATCGGTCGAAAGAAACGCAGTAGCCCTGCAGGGCTATAAGTAAATGCGTATTAAGATTTGTATTTTTATCCGGGCAACGAGTATTTTACTTTAAGAAAAAACATTGTGGGCTATTATCATCGCTCTTGCAATTTGCTTTTGTAAACCATCAAGCAAAAAAAAGTTGCCTATATTGGACATTTATTGCAGAACCCCAGATATGGACTACTGCAACTAATTATGATGGGAAAAGTTGCGGGGAAAAGAAAGGTTGGTCGTAGGAAAAAGTCGTGGCTACGAAACATCAGGGAGTGAACAGGAATAGCGAGTGCCGCCAAACTATTTAGCCTCGCTTGAGATCGAATAAAATATGCTGAACTGACTGCCAGCCTTCACTAGTTGGAGAGGCACCCTGAGAAGAAGAAGATCATCGCTCTTACGGCGACGATAAATATCGCGAGGAAACCCGCATCTTGAAATCACGTCACCAGTAATGAATGAGTCTACGTATAGTATGGAAAACGCCCAGCGGCACGAAAACCTAGGTAGTAACAAAACTAGGTACCTACATCGTTTAAAATTAACATTTTAGGTAAGGCAATGGATCCTATAAATCTTACCAGATTGTACCTACAGAAACAACCGTGTAGTACCATCAGTACATACTTCATTATCCAACCTAACAGTCATGATTGAAACACGCAATTCGACGAATTCAGTTCCATAAAAGACAGCTATAACTATAATAAAATAATCGAGCGAAAGCAATACAAAACACAATAATGGTTGTGATAAATGAACCCGGGAAATTGGCTAGCTGTATCTCAGTGCCCCGGGATTGACGTCTGCCCAAGAATGGGGCAAAAAATACCATCCCATTGGATTCCAATCAGACTCGCTCATTTATTGCAATTGGCTGATGGAACGAGATTTCTGTTGAAGCACAAACTTGGTTGGTACTTATACTTATGTGTTGGTATATTTTTTTCGTCTGGTCGAAAATTGATTGTTTTTGTGGTAGGGCTAATTATCTTTGGTAAATACAAAATTGGATTTTTACCTACTGGATTTATGGCGTTTACGTTTTTAAGGGGACAGTTTTTTTAGGGTTCCGTACCTTAAGGTAAAAACGGGACCCTATTACTGAGACTTCGCTGTCTGTCTGTCTGTCTGTCTGTCTGTCTGTCTGTCTGTCTGTCTGTCTGTCCGTCCGTCCGTCCGTCCGTCCGTCCGTCCGTCCGTCCGTCCGTCCGTCCGTCCGTCCGTCCGTCCGTCCGTCCGTCCGTCCGTCCGTCCGTCTGTCCGTCTGTCACCAGGCTGTATCTCATGAACCGTAATAGCTAGAAGGTTGAAATTTTCACAGAAGATGTATTTCGGTTGCCGCTACAACAACAAATACTAAAAACAAAATAAAACAATTATTTAAAAGGGGCTCCCATACAACAAACGTGTTTCAAAAATAACAAGGAGTTTAGTTCAATGTGAGGTCGCTTCTGATTGGTCAGGACAAATCGAGTTGGTCATGGAATTCAAAATGGCTGCCCTATCTGTCAAATATACCAGTCTGCCTTACTTACCAAAGAGTTTCTTATAAGTTTCAGATTTTCTTTGTGCCAAGGTTTTTTTTTTTTTTTATTGAGTGATTCGGTCGTTTGATGGGAGTAGAATCGAAGATAAATATTTCATATTTTCCTATAAAATTTAAAAATTGGTTGTTGTAAACCATTTTAGAGTTCCGTATCCAATTGTGATAGTGGTACGGAACCCTTTGTGCGCGAGTGTCGCACTTGCCCCGTTTTTTTTGTTTATGCGTGGGGACTGTTTTAAGTGAACTTTGCTAATTTGTTCTTGGGAATGGACAAAGGGCAACAATAGTCCTCCAGTTTCTGAGCTCCGTACTGTATATAGAATTACCCTTGAACGATACAATTGTACATAGAAATCACTATTCGCCCATCGTCGGTTCAAAGAGAATATTTTCTACCGATACCTTTTTTCCCAACAGCTCGGTTCGCCGAAAGAATGATAAAAATAATAAATGTTTCGTTGATACCACGATTTGCAGATAAGGCGGTTCGTAAAAAGCTTCACTGACCGAAGAAGACCTTTAAATAATAAGCAGCCATAATTTCAGGCCTGTATTAGCCTCTATATTGATGATACAGAGGCTAATACAGGCTTTCTATGTATTGTTTTGCAGGTGATTTCTATGTACAATTGTATCGCTCAAGGGTAATTATACAGTTCGGAGCTCCCAGTTTCTAGGCTACGCTTGATACATTGAAACTGTACTTTAGCGTAGCCGAAGACATTATTGCTGTTCAAGGTGCCTCGATCTCGATCTACCGTTTGACCGTTCGCGTTCCCAAAAACAATTTTCGAAGGCATCGAATTAATTGTCCAACCAATCCCGTGGAAAATTAAAAAAAATCGTAAAAGTTCATAGTTTCATACGTTTCTTAGGTTTCAATATATTTAAATCAATACATTCGCATAACGAGGACCTATGTGTATGTTTGTTTATCATAAAACATTAAAAATAACAAACTTTAGACAAAATAAAGGTAGATGAGTAGATGTATGATATTTCAGTAAAGGCGAAAAGGTAAGAAAGTCCAGCGCCAAAGCCTAGGTACTCGTGATATGTTACTCGCTACACTACTTGCATATTTTTCATATCTAATCATTTTTTTAAACTAAAAAGAAAGTCGACTCGTGAAGGAATTGAACCTCCGACCACCACATTCAAAGAGCTTAATTGGGCGCTCTAACCGCTGAGCTAACGAGTCGTGTTGACAAAAACTGAAATCAATGTTCTATTTGTTTTATCGATCGCACTCACTACCTATATTATATGCACACGTATGAGTCACCTCATTATGATAACAACTTACTTCCAAACAAATCGTATTAACATTATTAATCTACTGACGACCTCTGTGGCGCGTCGTGCGAAAACACGACTGCAATGCAAAAGGTTGCGGGTTCGATTCCCGACGGGTGCAAGTATTTAAGCTTAAAAATAAATATTTGTGTCTGGTCTGAGTGTCCCTCTATGTATAATATGTATGTATTTACAAAATAAATATAAGTATTATATTCGTAGTCTAGTCACCGTAACACAAGCTTAATCGCTTACCACGGGACTAGATGGCGCTGTGTGTTGTTCACAGAATGTATTTATTTATTAATCTTTATCTGTGATCTATATTACAGACCAGTGATCTATATCTATAAAATGGCTTTATCGTGACATCTATCAACGCACAGCCTAAACCGCTGATAGTAGAGAGCTGAAATTTGGAAAGTGTATTCTTTATATGATGTAGGCACCCGATAAGATAGGTATTGATATTTATCTCTACTCAAATGAAACACACAGAAAGCAGACAGATTTGTGTACCGTTTACTAGCAAACATAATGTTAATTTTTATTTTCTTGCAAAAAGAAAATTAATTTCCGACTCGTGAAGGAATTGAACCTCCGACCACCACATTCAAATAGCTTAATTGGGCGCTCTAACCGCTGAGCTAACGAGTCATGTTTCTAAAAACTGAAATCAATGTTGTATTGGTTTTATCGATCGCAATACAAATATACACATGAGTCACTTATTGAAGATAACAAACTACTTCCAAACAAATTAATCACTAATTAAAATCGGTTTATCCGTTCGTCAGCTAGGCTACGATGCTGTAGACAGATACACAGATAGGCACCTCAAACTAAAACACCCCTCTTTTTCCGTCGGTGGTTAAAAATCACGCACCTCACCTCACCTTAGTATATAATTGTATAATGTCTTGTTTTTTGTAATGTAATTTCTCTTGTGTACTGAATAAATAAAATAAATAAATAAATAAAAATGACAATGTAACTCCGTAACATAGGTATGTCTATCCCATACCTACATTTTTGAATATATATAAACTACTAGCTGCGACCCGCGGTTTCACCCGCGTAAGTCCCGCGGGAATACCGGGATAAAAAGTAGCATATGTGTTATTCCAGGTCTCTAGCTATCTACATACTTACCGAGTTTCATGGTAATCGGTTCAGCGGTTTTTACGTGATTGAGTAACAAACACACACACATACATATTCACAAACTTTCAGCATTATATTATTAGTAGGATTTGTTAACCTGTTTTCACAAACGTTTTCACAATTTTGACGTTTTTGGTAGAGATAATTTGGGACTTTCGATCTCGACGTACCGTTTATTTATACTGAGACAGAGCGCAGTCAGGAATTAATCTCTAGGTAGGTACATATCCTGTCTAAGTTATTATAAATTACTTAGAAATCTACACTAATATTATATAAAGAGGAAAGATTTGTATCTGTGGGTGTGTGTGTGTGTATGATTGTTTGTAATGAATAAACTCATAAACTACTGAACCGATTTCAAAATTGTTTCACCAATAGAAAGCTATATTTCGAGGAGTAACATAGGCTACTTTTGATCCCGATATTTCCACGGGATCGGGACTTACTCGGGTGAGACCGCGGGACGCAGTTAGTGCTTTATAATATTTTATGATTTATCTCTACGAAAATGAAATACAAGATTTGTGCGCCGTTTACTCGAAAATACACTTTATTTTTTTAATTTTCATGTAAAAAGAAAGTGTTTGTTTTGTAAATAGTTAGGTACCTTCTAGGTCAACATACTTCATCTTAGACTGCATCTACACTTACCGACAGGTGTTATAGTGGTCAAACGCCTATACCATATACCTACGTATTAAAAAAAAGAAAAAGAAAAGAAATTTCTGACTCGTGAAGGAATTGAACCTCCGACCACCACATTTAAATCAAATAATCGGGCGCTCTAACCGCTGAGCTAACGAGTCCTTGCGTATTTATCGTGAAATAGCCGTACAATAGAGTGAAATGTTGCACAATTTTAGTGTGATTCATTTGCATGAATCATACGCAAAAGCGATATTATCAAACGATTACTAGCGACATCTAGTGATTACATTTCGCTGTTGCATATTACATGGCCCGCTCTGAAGTAGGTACATTTCTAAGTTGTAATATAAGTAAAATAAACGTACTTATAAAATATGTTTTATAGTTACGTTACCATGTTACAATGGTCACCATCGTAACATGTAAACTTTTTAAATTCACACAATTTGTTAACAAATTTCCATTTTCCCGGGTCTTAATCGCGTACATAATATTATTATTTATTTTCTTACCTCGACGTTTCAACCATGTTGCAATGGTCTTGGTCGCGTAATAATATGCGATTAAGATCCGGGAAAATGTAACATCGTAACATGGTTGAAAGGTTAAGAGAATAAATAATAATACGCGATTAAGACCGGGTAAAATGTAGGTAACCTATGCTAATAAAAGTTTAAAAATTAAAAAGAAATACCTACTATGTAAAAATGTCGACTCGTGAAGGAATTGAACCTCCGACCACCCCATTGTTTGAATTGTAATCAGGCACTCTAACCGCTGAGCTAACGAGTCATTGCATTTTATATTTGAAATAAGTTATCGTTTTAAGTATGTAGGTGTGATATGAATCTCGCACGATTGTTCAAGATTATAATAATGTACCTATTGAATATTAGCGTCAGCATCAGCTTCAATCGATGTTTTTTTGATGCTCACCATGCAGTTAAGTTACGTAGAGTTTTTACCGATCATATACCTAGATAGTTAGGTACCTATACACAAACATAAAAAAACACAACAGCATGTTATTTAAGTAATAACCTACGTAGGTATACTCGTGTTCGTATAATCTATCAATTTATCACCAGTTAGGTAGTAAATCACACGCATAGCTTACGTAGCACAGATAAAGTTATAAATAATACCCACTAAGCCACAATTTGTTATGAATACAATAAAAGTAATATAATAACATACCTACATGATTACATCTACATATGTATAGCCAAAAAACTATCATCTTTCCCAAAAAACAAGCATCATCATAATCGGCCAAGCTGTCTTCAAGTATAATCGGCGAACATTTATATAAAAATTGCCAGAATCGAATTATCACCCGTGAAAAAAGAACTCTAAACTGCTGCATTCGATCAAAAATAATGGGTTTCGCAAATTTACGGCTCTTTTCTATTAATTACAATTTCTTCAAAACAAAGTGGTTTTCAGTTAAGAGGAAAGTCTATCTACTCTTTCTCCATACAAACGTAGTCGGCTGTTTCCTTCCTGGACATTAGAGCAAATAATTTATAATATAATGCCTCTTCGCTATGGTTGTATTCATTTTCTAATTAGAATAGAAATAGAATATTAAAAAAATCAGAACGGTCATGGGCATGATAGGTTTTATGGCATAAACATATTTTGTAAAGTTTCTATGGACAAAAGAGTAGGTAGACTTTTCCCTTAATAGGCAGCGTGGACCAACCGTGCAGTGTAAGTTTTTATATAAATTTATAGTAAACTCAGCTGTAGTGTAGGTAAATGCGATCTAAGTATACTAATTTATACAATAAGTAGGTACCTATAATAATTTTATTTCAACTAGGATATGAACGGTAAACTTGGTAGATTTTTATCCTGTTTTCGCGATGTTGTATTGAAATTAAAGACATTTTTGGTTTGGATCGCGTTAATCCTGAAGAAGGGACCTGTATAATGGTCTCGAAACGTTCAGTAATACACACCATCATCATCATCATCATCCGAGCGATGTTCCCGGTTGCATACCTCTCGGGAGCCCGGGGTACCCGAATAAACACCACGCGATTAAAACCAAATAATGTCTTTAATTTCAGTAAAACTTGGTTTCAACCACTCACTGTCCAGTGTCCACTTTTGTCCTAGTAATGAACTAGTTACTGAATTTCTAATTGGCTCGCTCCTAAAGCGAAAGTTTGGCTTTCAGCGCTTAATGGTTTGTGACTTTGTCTTCAGATTTGGTTGGAACTAATTTCACGGCTGAAGTTAGATCTCCAGAGTGTTGCGATTAGTTTGTTGCAAAGGAACAAGGACCTCCTGGAGGGTTACTGCGGTTCTATCGACACGACAACGATACGATAAATCCAGCCGATACAATGATTCTACATACTGTCACACTGTGATAGTAGGGTGACTGTAGAATAACCGTATCGGCTAGAATTATCGTATCGTTGTCGTGTTGAAAGAACCGCAGTAACCCTCCTGTTTACTTTATCGATAGAGGCTTAGTTTCTAGAAAGTTTGGTTTGATTCACGTTTGATTAGAGGTCGAAAGTTTCAGTTTAGTTAACTTTGTAAAATGTTGAAATATTTAGTAGGTGTAGTGGGAAAGGACTTGCTTACCTTCCGAATCTGATGTTAGGGGAAGTTTGTCAAAGTTCAAGAAAGTCGGATGTGAAATCTGTGTAATAAGTAATAAGGGACGATCTTATGAAACTTCTTATCGATATCGCAGAAAAATAACCGGCAAAGTGTGAGTCGGGCTCGCGCACGAAGGTTTCCGTACCATTATCACAAAAACCTGTGACAAAAACAGACACGTTTGTTATATGGGAGTAACCCTTAAATATTTGGTTTATTTGTTGTTATAGCGGTTACAGAAATACATCATCTGTGAAAATTTCAACGTGTCTATCACGGTTCATGAGATATAGCCTGATGACACACGGACAGAAAGACAGACAGCGGAGTCTTAGTAATAGGATCACGTTTCTACCGCTTGGGTATGGAACCCTAAAAACGATAATAGACCTAATTCAAAAATATCTTGTCAGATATTGTCAAAACATTACGGTCCACCAGTCGTTATAATGGTAGATAATGGTGAGTCCATACAACAATAACACAACAATTTTTGACCACATCATTTTCTATTTCAATTTTGTTGTTTGTGCTCAAATAGCCCTATTAATAAACGTGGAGTAAGGTCGGAGTAGTGAGAAAATGCTATGTCTTTTTCCGTGACAAGCACTTTCAAAGTTGACAGACAGAAACAAAAAGTCGAAAAACTACTCCGACCTTACCACAGAATACATAAAAAGTACAAACCTTACTTCAAGTTTAGCTAAAGCCAACAATGTTTTATAACGTTTTGTAACTGCTATGAGGACGCATTATAATATTAGTGACATAACATAACACGACTCTATCTATAGGTATGGAAAAGTGCTGATAATAATTTCTTGTAAATTATTACGAACAATAAATTCACAGTGCGACATCGGGCGGGTGGAGCGTCGCCTTAGTGCCCCGAAGCACTTTACAGCCAGTCGTCATCGAAGACTCGTTATTGTTCTCAATGAGATTCGTTCGACTGTCACGTGCTTCAAACTGAATTATTACATTCCTTATGATCTTAGGATACTGATTTACACAAGGTCTTATTGGTAATGGTGAGATATTTAAGGCGTGTTTCTAATTTACTTGTTTTAAATAATAAGGTGAAATGAATAAAGGTATCTATAGGTATACTTATTGTGGTTATATTATGTCGTCTACCTAAGTATATATTTTGCTTTTTTTCATTATATGTTTTTTTTTTAAATTTGGTTTTTGTTACTAGATGGTTTTAGATTTTAGATGTCTGTCCAAGAATAATGAAATGGTTGTTATTCCCTCCAGGAAATTTCTGGCGTATTTTAGTCCTATGCCGCACCATGTATCTTTCTAAATTGGATTAAAATAATAATATGTTGAGTAAGGTCGGAGTAATTTCACCACTTTTGTGGCCATAAAATCGATAATTCGCGCGGATTTGAAATAATGATATTACCATGCATGTTTGAGAAAATCGAGTCAATAATTTGCCGACTAATTAATTAGCTATAGGTAAGTTAAATGCTTTTTTTTCCCTCTCAATGTCTTTTGGCAGCGTGAAAATATGAGGTCCGGATGCTTATGACTATTATTTAGGCAGCCAAAAGCGATACAATATGACTGATATGATATAAATAAAATTATGATATAGACCTCATTTTGTAGGGTTCCATACCCAAAGGGTAAAAACGGGACCCTATTACTGAATCTTCTGTCTGGCCATCGGTCATCTCATACCCCGTTATAGCTAGACGGTTGTAATTTTTCAAGATGATGTATTTCCGTTGGCGCTATAACAACAAATACTAAAAAAAAACAAATATTTGTCCCATACAACAAACGTGATTTTTGACATTAAAACGCATCGATACCGCGATGTATTTTTACCACTAACGCCATCTAGTAATGGAGTTATAGACTTAACGTTCATGTTGCGTTCATGCATTGGTTGGTCTAGTGTTCATTTTATAGAGTGAGTTCCCAGAAGTGGCAGACATCACGTATTTTCTGACGAACGAAATGTGGTCGATTGAGTAGTGTTAGTATGTACTAAGAACGCATGCCTACTTGCTAGCCTGCTGCGACGGCCAATTCTGAGATATCAGGTCATCAAGATACATAAAAAAAATTACTTACCTCACGTTAATTCTCCGAGCTGATTTTCACGTATATTTTAGGTAATGTACTTAAAAATAAGTCGCCAATACTCCCATCCACTTTCCGTCGGCCGTATTGCTTTGCAGTCACTTTAAAGCTCCCAAAATAATTACTCGACTTTACGTAAATTCTGATGCTACATTTTTATATATGTCCACCAGACAACTATTTTAAAACTTTTTACGAGAAGACAGACCGATCCAAGTGGCCAATTACCCCCTAAACTCAATTTTAATGCCTCTTTGGTTAGGAGCGCGAGGGCATTAGGGGGTTAAGGGGATGAATGGCCCCTTGGATCGGTCTGTCTCCTTGTAAAAGGTTTTAAAATAGTTGTCTGGTGGACATATATAAAAATGGAGCATCAGAATTTACGTAAAGTCGAGTAATTATGTTGGGAGCTTTAAAGCGACTGCAAAGCAATACGGCCGACGGAAAGTGGATGTGAGTATTGGCGACTTATTTTTAAGTATATTACCTAAAATATACGTGAAAATCAGCTCGGAGAATTAACGTGAGGTAAGTAATTTTTTATGTATCTTGATAACTTGATATCTCAGAATTGGCCGTCGCAGCAGGCTAGTAAGTAGGCATGCGTTCTTAGTACATACTAACACTACTCAATCGACCACATTTCGTTCGTCAGAAAATACGTGATGTCTGCCACTTCTGGGATCTCGGTCTATTAGGGTTGCGTATCAAATTGCCACTTTTAATTTTTACGTACCGTTATCACGTGGTACGGAAACGGAACCCTTCGTGCGCGAGTCCGACTCGCTCTTGGCCTGTTTTTCATAAGAGACGTGACACACGATTTTTTTTAATTACGTGAAACACAGCCCGCAAGCTCCGGTACACTAGCGAGGCGAGCTTGACAACTGGCGTACATGCACTTCGCTTAGTGCAGTTGTCGTTTCATGACAGATCGCGGAGTGGCATAGGCCTGGTGTAGGTAAGTTTAAAAAGTATGTACTCCGACCTTACTTCACGTTTATTAATAAGGCTATATGTGTTCAACAGATATAAGGTGTCCGTATTTACTTCCTCCCTTTTTCATCAAAATAATAATTAAGCAATTGAAGCAGACCCGGTTGTAAACGCACGTAACTCGATGACATGGGTCGTTTCCAGTTCTCGCATAAAAAAAATCATTTGATTAATACGTTGCAAAAGCCTTTTAATTTATAGAATACATTTTGACTAACCCTTTTTTATTGCGGATCAACTCAGTTTCATGTACGGATTGTTTCTTTGTATCTGAAGAAAAAAAATCGGAAGAGCAGGAGGTAAAGGAAGAAGTGTTTTCTCATACAATATAAAATAGTCTATTTTATTAAATTTGCCCCAACTTTCGCAGTTCGGTTCGATTTTATTATTCATCTGCCATTTGCAAATAATTTAGACATATTTCCATAAATTTTAATAAAAATTATTAAGATTCTTCAAATTTTTATGAAATATTTTTAGACTTAAACATAAGCTTCATGCTTATAACTTAAGCTTATGCTCGTGATTTTTAAGCATATTTAGTGAAGACCTTATCACCAGTTCGCTGTATTTTCCGAAATTCAAACCTTGAACAAAGAAATAAAAATTTCTAAAGCTCAAAAAAGCTGCTACATGTCTATTATTTTTTTGGATCTAATTTAATTACAGATGTTTTTTAGGCTATCACGGATCGCTACAGATTTGTAATGGTGTTTAAGAAATACATAGATAATTTTTCGTAGCGATTTCTTAATATAAATATTATTTTTATTATCAATGAAGAATGTGGCTGCTAATATATAGTATACTTATCTCCGGCCTAGAATCACAAAGTGTCTTAGCAGGTGACGATGGTGACAGAGAGTTTGATGTGTAACCGGATTCCCGGCAAATGGCCGGCCCGTAGTCTCGGTATTGCGTTACAGAGACGACAGGGGACGTCCATTTCCTCGGGCTAGACGCTGGCGCTAACTCAATCAGCGCCCGACAGGATTTTTCCCCTCGGTGAATTCTCAACTCGACTGGCACGTGACCGGGGGACCCCGATGACACTCTAACGAAGTTCCCACCTATTTTACTTTCTTTTTACTCTGACATGTAACTTTTTTCTTTCGAGTCCCGAGTCTAACTTTTGTTTGTTAAAAAGATTTTAGGAAAGCGGCCGTAGTGATATACGAGTCAGATAAGTACACAGTTTTATATTTACCTCGTTTGCCTCGGTGGTGTTGTTAAGCTTAAGTTATACAAATTTTAGGATGAGCGGAGCGGCGCGGCGATGTAGTAAAATCGACTATTTATGGGATTAAAAACTTAACCAACTGCAACGTAGAGATTCACTTGACTCTAATACGTACACAGCTAAAATGTAAGTTTATTCATCTTATTTTTCTATTAATTTAAAAACAGTACCTAATGTAGGTAAGCATAGACCAAAGTTGTTGTTTCCGTCTATTACTCCGCTAAGTTTTTTAATACTTGTATGGTTTTATCTAGATAATATTTTCTTCAAGTATTTCGCAATGAAAACTAATATTTGTTCAGTGGACATCATAGTCTCTATATAGGTATAACAATCTATTTATATATATAAAAATCAATGTCTTGCTTGACTGATCTACATATCAACGCAGAGCCTAAACCGCTGGACCTAAAGACATGAAATTTGGAGAGTGCAATGGGTTCTTTGCGGTGTGTACGTTATGACTCCACTAAAAAGGGTTTTTGAAAAAGCCCGCGGAAACCCCTACGCGGGTGAAACCGCAGCCAGACGCAGCTAGTAATTTATAAAAACGAAACCCTCACATAAAATACCTATACCTTACCTATATCAAAATTAAATGTAAACGATACCCAACTAAATATTATTTCCGTCAGACAGTTTATACATATTTTATTCTTAGACAAAACTTGTTTTATGAAATAATGAAAGTTTGAGGTAAATTATAACCTAAAGAAAAACTTTTCCGAAACAGTAGCATACAACCGTCTATCAGCTCAAAAAGTTTTGATATTGTTTTTTGACGAAAGAAAAGGGATGTGCTTGCATCAAAGTAGGAATGGGACTAATTAGAAATGTGCAACTGGATGTCTGTCTGTATCACACAGTTACTGCTACCTTTTATTCCCTCTTTGAGTTACATTTTTACGTGTGCTATGGAGAACTCTGCCGGTTTGCTGTTTCGTTGAAAACTAGTTTGTTACATAGACTTTGATACACACTGTTCCATTGTTTGGGAAACTTTATTTTTTGACCGGCTTCTAAAAAAGGAGGAGGTTCTCAATTCGACCGTATATGTAAATCAATATTTTTTATAATTTTTTATGTATGTTCGTGGATAACTTCGTCATTTATGAACCGATTTTGATGATTATTGCAGTGGCAGGTATGGCAGTTTTACTGAGTGGGTCCAGATTATATTGTAGTTTAGCTACCCGATTTCAGATTACAATAAGTCAGTGGCACTGTATGTAAGTGATGTTATTTTATGCTTTTTGAAATCGGTTTTTTTATTGTTACTTATTATGGTTTGTTTCGCTATGCTCTTTTATTACTAATTAAATGAGTGGAACTAGTACGCAGTAACATAAAAAGTTTTGTATGTTTTGCAAAGATGCAGCCATTTCTCAAAGTACCTGGTTTTACTTAGTTTTAGTAGTTAATAATAAATTAATAAATAGGAGAATCTATTACTGTGCATCCATTTTATTTAAAGTTATTTTAAAATGTACTTTTTGTCAGTTACAGCATTTGATATATTTTTTACAAGCAGAAGAAATGTTGTAACTACAGTCCAAAATGTATGACTACCATTGATCAAGAATGTAAAAATGATGTAACTGATTTCACTTCTTCCTACACCAGTGTAAATGCTATTAACAAGTTTAAGACTACTTTACCATCATTAATACAGTTAATTGTAATTGATTTGTTTACATCGATTGCGATGCAATTGTCAGGCAATAAATAATAACAGACGAAAAACAGTGTGCTGACAAAATCACGGGCAGTAAGAACGTCGTAGCCCGCAATAAGGATGTTTACATAAGCGACGTAACCCCACATGTAATGATTTTTACTAGAACACATTTGACTTATTTAAAAACAACAAAAAATCACCGATTTTTTTGTTAGTTATAGCATTTTGTAGTCATAAAAAATGACACTCAACGTTACTTGTGAAAATCTTAAAATCCTTAATATTCATCGTAGAGCTATGGGATCACACCATTCGACGCACAAAAAATCGCTGATTTTAATGACGTTAAAAAAGCATTTTAGCCAAGGGTGTCGGTTACTACGTTATCGTTTTCCTTCGTCGATATAATACTTATATTTATTTTCTTTTGTAAATACATACATATTATACATAGAGAACACCCAGACCAGATACAAATATTTATTTTTAAAGCATAAATACTTGCACCCGGCGGGAATCGAACCCGCAACCTTCTGCATTGCAGTCGCGCTTTCGCACGACGCGCCACAGAGGTCGTCAAGTTCTAGTTCTAGAGGCATAACACGTAATTCTAATAAGGAATTCATAGTGATATTCTAAATAAATATGTAGCTTGTTTACCGACTTAATTGACCATGTTCGAGAGGTTACCTATTAGCTTTGCAGCGCCTTTCTACAAAAAAGTTACTTTTACATTTTCTGTTGTGTTTGTTGCCTCTTTTGTGTTCAATTAATTCACTACACGTAGAAACTTCAATACTGACCTATATTTTTTATCAATGCTTCATCTATGACACAATGATGATAGCATAGGTACCTATAGGTATAATCTTATCTCATGTATCTCAATAAAAAAAACTTTGTATATTGTGTGTATTAGGACTATGTGGACCATGAGATTAGGTAGGTAATATAATGAATTTAATTTTCTGCACTACGAATATTATTTAAGAACGAAATCAAGATTTCGTAACTTAATAATAACTATCATAACTTAGCAATGCTAAGTTATGTAGTTATGCTAAGTTATTATAACTTAGCAATGCTAAGTTATGTATGTACACAAGGATATTACTGTAGTAACAATAACTTGCCCATTACAGGCATGCAATACATAGGTAATACGGAATATTTACCATATTTGTTGTGAAAACAACTAAGTGATCATAAATCGTACATAGAATTACATTCTACAGATAATGAAAATCAAACAAACACAGCGATAAATATCAAAACAGCAAAAAATAAAAAAATATTATTATTTGCTCTTAAGGGCCCTATTCTGAAAAACTGAAAATCCATGTCGGGCGCATCGAAAATTGTTGATTATTTCATGACGGAATGTCGTAGAACTTTTTTTGTGTACAGATTGTAGGCGACATTGTTTCCGATATTTTAGTGCAGTTTCCATACAAATATGTCTAAACGTATTGAAGCCTATCGACATTTTAGCCAAATCAGACATTTTTTGTCTAAAATTTGGATAGGCTTTGCACCAATAGGAGGTTCTTGTCTTAAAACTACACCAAAATGTAGGAAACAATGTCACCTACAATCTGTGCACAAAAAAAAGTTCTACGACATTCCGTCATGAAATAATCAACAATTTTCGAAGAGCCCGACAGGGATTTTCAGTTTCAAGGTCGTTGGCGTATATACTCCTCTTAATAAATTGCATTTTTTCTATTGCTTTAGAGAGAAGAGCTTTTGCTTAGAGGTAAAGCTTTTGCTTTACCCTAAGTAGGATTTTAGTATAACTATCTTAATTCTTTGTAATGAGTAGGTTTAGCACGTTCCGTGCTGCTTCTGTGCATAAAACGTTAAACTAGGAACAACAAAAAAGTTACAAAAATACAACATTATCAACTCATATATAAGAACGTAAGAGCAAAGTTCATGCACGAACGGCTGTTGAAAAATATGTATAGGTAGTGTTTCTGTTTACATGTTGTGTGATGGATGAAAAACGTTTTCATAAAAATCTTGCTCGCTTCACTCCCGCCACCATGATCTTTTAATCTCTTAATTACATGAGCGCAGAATTCGCTGGGATTTCACCAAAATAACCATGCAAAATGGATGGCCACCCACACTCCCTCCGCACCTCGTGAATATGAATTATTCTTTCGTAGCTACAGTTTGGACGAATATTTACATTTTATATGAGTGCATACTACTCTCTATGCTACGTGCTTATTTCACTGAGTTAGCATTTTCAACGGTGGAGTGCTCTTTCCTTTTATACCTACCTAGTAGTTTTTTTGTCTAGTGAAATTGGAAAACCATTCTGTATTCCGTATCATCATCATCCGAGCGATGTTCCCGGTTGCATCCCTCTCGAGAGTCCGGGGTCCGCTTTCCTACTTTTACGTCTCCACTTCGCACGATCTTCGGCATCCCGGCCATTTGCACGCATTTCCGATCTTACGACGTATTTCGTATCCAAAGGGTAAATACGGGACCCTGTTACTGAGACTTCGTTGTCGGTCCGTCTGTCTGTCACCAGGCTGTATCTCATAAACCGTAATAGCTAGACGGTTGAAATTTTCACAGATAAAACAGTGAAAAAATAAAATCATTTTGAAGCCCGAAATCGGCCAGGCGATTCATATTATTATTATTAGGTATCTTAGTTTTTGAAGTCGGTTTTAAATTATTGTATTAGGTACCTACTGATACTCATTAATGAGCGATTGGCTATGTGGATGACCAATACCTGGGTGCGCCAAAGTTCACCTAAATTTTTAACTCCGAAAATTGGAACTCCGAAAATGTTCTTCCTAACATCCTAACAATCACAATTCCTAACTACTCTGTCTCTAATGTTTTAATTCCGAATCATTCAACTTCATAATGTCGGTATCAATAAACATCTATTATACTATTATTTATTTTCCTATATTTTGTCAACATAACCATCTTTTACACTATTATTGAAAGTCATACCTATACGGAGCACCCCGACTTGGTTCGAAAAAGACTATACGGAGCACCCCGACTTGACTCGAAAAAGACTATACGGAGCACCCCGACTTGGTTAGGTTAGGTTAATGTTAGAACATGATTACTCGCAGTGCTTTGGCGAGCGAGCGTAGCGAGCGTGCCGCGGCAGCGGTCGCCAAAGCGCCCTGTAAATAAAAAAGGCGTGATGTATGAAAATCACACTGTATAAAATGAAATATATTGAAATAATATCATTAGTGTATTTAAAACATTTGATATTGTGATTTTAGGGGTTATGACCGTTGGGATTTTAACTGTTGATATTTTAATTTTCGATATTCGAATACGTACCCGAAAATATTATGGTAATTATGTTTAGGGATAAAAACGTTAGGATAAAAAACAGTAGGAGCTTTAATATTGTATGTTAACGATTTTATTGATAACAATTTTCGGAAACATGAGTGTTATGAACATCGACGGTAGCACTACAAATAGTAGGAATAAAAACTTTAGGATGAAAAATTTTAGGAGGAGAGATCATTCGGATTACAAATCGTTAGGAACAACAATTTCGGATAAAGAACTTTAGGTGAGTCAATATGGACCCCCAATACCTACCTTAATCTAAACTGTATCATACTTTCCCATATTGTAACTAAGGATCACTCGAAACTCCCAACTTTTAAGAAAATAAGTCATAGGAAGATAAGATGTTTACATTCAGCGATTTCCTTCTTTCGATAGGTCTATGTGCATGTGTGTGTGAATGTTGGGTTTATGGCAAATCCATCTGTGAATTCTTTAGTGTGTTCGGCTCGTTTTCAGTTTATCACCGACGCCCGTCCGCGCCTCGCTTAGCTGCTTTACGACCATCGTCGAGCCCGAGACAGCCCGCAGTAAAATTTCAATATCCGCCAAAATATGGCATTTCATTTGGGTTGCTCGGTGAAATGCCAAAATGGAACATAAAAATTGTAATAGCTTCCATTCTAATTATTTAAACGTACTTAACAGAATTGTGATTGGGGAGCTCCCGTTTGAATTATAACGGTATTAACGGAATGTAGGTTTGATGAATAAATCATTCTCGAGAGGAATCGCTTTGTGACACAATATTACTGGTAGCTACCGACTCCATTATGTTTATCGGCACAGTAATTCTTATTCAATTTCGAGCAGCATTTGCGTAATTGACAAAGAAGTCAAAATTCGAATACATAATGACTTTAGACTATTACTTGGGAGGTCTTGAACGGTGGGTTATCTTTTCTATTTTTAGGGTTCCGTACCCAAAGGGGATGGGGCCCTACTACTGAGACTTCGCTGTCTGTCCGTCTGTCTGTCCGTCTATCACAAGGCTAGGCTGTATCTCTTATGCTAGAGAGTGAAAATTTCACAGAAGATGTATTTTTGTAATAACAACAACTAAAAACCGTTCATGCGCGCTATAAAAACAAATACTTAAAATAAAATAAAACAAATATTTAAGGGGGGTACACACACATACTTCTCTTGGTCCAGTGTTTATTTTAAGGTTCCGTACACAATTGTGATAATGGTACGGAATCCTTCATGCGCGAGTTCGACTCGCACTAGACCTGTTTTTTTTTATAAATGTGTGTCAAAACAAAATCAAGTAGGCTCTAACTGCTGTTTATAACGTTACTTAGTTGTCAGTTCGAATTAACTTAAGGGCAATGAAAATCTTCCTCTGAACAGTAAATAATGCAGCATAAAATGCATAGGAGTGTAAGCGAACCGTCCATTGGGACGGTTACTGTGTGAGTACTTTTATTTCTTGTCGCAATGAAATTGTTTCGGAATTGACTTGCGCTTCGGTCCCGCACATTATTCGAGTGCCGTTTACAGTAAGAGCCCTCGCGCACTAGGCAGCCTGCGCAGCCAGCCAGAGGCAGCCAGAATATTTGCGCAGCCAGGTATAGCAGCCAATCGATGACTATTCGAAATCATTTCAATTTCCCGAATAAATTTCACTGTATCAAAAGTCATTTTTTGAAAAAGCGGAACCCAGAATACGCCTGGCTGCTACAACTAGTGCGCGGAGACTGACGGCAGCCACATACATTTGCCTACACACGCTCTGGCTGGGAGCAGCCAGCTGACTGCCGTGCAAACAGACGCAAACAGACTCTGAAAGAAAGCTGGAAACTTATAAGCGCTGACAAGCGCTTACCAGCACTTGTCAGCGCTGGTGACCCGCGCAGGAAAATGTATGAACCCGCGCCGATAAGCACTGATCGGTGCCGACAAGCTTCAACACGCGCTGGTCAGCGCTGGGCTGCTGACGTCATAACATCGTCCGATGAGTCCGACATTCTGCCTCAACCTGCTTCCTTTGTGTAGAACGGACCAGCGCTGACAAGCGCTGGTTAGCGCTTATAAGTTTCCAGCTTTCTTTCTGTATACGCACTTAGCCAGGATTTCGTGGCTGCCTAGTGCGCGGGCTCCCATACAACGCCATATGTTTTACTACTACCTAGTGCGCGGGGTACCTACGTTGTATTCACAGATGACCTTAGCTACGAGTATGTAATGCTTGGTCTCATTTTCGCTGACGTTAAATGTCGCCCACAAGAACAAGAGAAAGTATCTCCCATCTGATAGTCCAAGATCCCAGAAGTGGCAGACATCACGTATTTTCTGACGAACGAAATGTGGTCGATTGAGTAGTGTTAGTATGTACTAAGAACGCATGCCTACTTGCTAGCCTGCTGCGACGGCCAATTCTGAGATATCAGGTCATCAAGATACATAAAAAAATTACTTACCTCACGTTTATTCTCCAAGCTGATTTTCACGTATATTTTAGGTAATATCCTTAAAAATAAGTCGCCAATACTCCCATATTATACACTTTCCGTCGGCCGTATTGCTTTGCAGTCGCTTTAAAGCTCCCAAAATAATTACTCGACTTCACGTAAATTTTGATGCTCCATTATTATATATGTCCACCAGACAATTATTTTAAAACCTTTTACAAGGAGACAGACCGATCCAAGGGGCCAATAATCCCCTAAACTCAATTCGTTTAGGGGATGATTAGCCTTAGATGCACGGTTAAAACCGCCGAACGCAGCTAATAATAAGATTAAATTTGAATCCCGAAAATCTAAATTGTGCAAACACGTTGATGTTATACCTTTTAACTTATACTTGTTTAGCGCCTCTGGAGGCCCTAGAAGTTATATTAGTTTAAATCACATGGAAGCTCAACATAAATTGAAAAATACAAAGGCTCGAGGGCAATTTTTGTTTCAAGAACCTTTTGAGAAGTACACCATGATGGTTTTGTCATCACCTTACAATCAGTGGTTTCAAGTGAGTATGTATAATAATAAATAAATATTGCAGGACATTTTAAACATTACTGCAAAAAAGTATATAACAAATTTATAAATTCAAAGGTAGGTATAAAAAAGATAATTATCATTGCTATTTTATGTTAGTTTGTTATGAAATGTAAATTATCATTTAAATATCTTTACAATATGTATATTTCATTAAATATCAGTACATAAGTGTCTCGGAACTAAGTGTAAAACGGAACGGTTTTGACCAGCTGTTCGCCTTCGGCGTCAACTGTCAAAATGAATTTGATGACGATGTCGACGATACAGCCGCGGTAGACCCCGTTCTATAAACAAGCACTGCTCTAAAGCAAAAGTATTTATAATTCGTCGGTCAAAAACGAATTATTAAGGTTAGGTATTCTCCTGAAAGATAAGTGAACCAATTTATCTGAAACACTTTTTCGGAGTATTAATTTCACTGGTCACACAAAAAGTTGCTCGTTAAAACGCAATTAAGACGAGCTTTTGTGAAGAATTATTTTTTTATTCGAGTGTTGAAAGATTGATTGAATTATTTTTATTCAACGAATTGAAATAAAAATATCGGCGGGTTTTTTTTGGGGAACCTACATTTATTATTTATGTGATCTTTGTAGAAATATCTTAGATATCTTAGTTCAGAGAAGTTTCACTAGAGAAATAACGGTTATAGATTCATAAGAAAAACAAACAAACCGGCAAGTAGTGTACCTACTTAATTTTTTTCCTATTGAGTACGAAATCTTAGGAAATTATGATAGCCACATACGAATTTGAAAACCTACTCCTTAATATTTATTACGTTTTTATTGACAAGACAGTTTTACTAAAAATATTTTACAAGGAATACATCATCAAAAATCCTCCCATGACAGGATTCGAACCAGTGCCCTTCGCTTGCCAGGTGAGTGCGCTACCACTGCGCAGTGCATGGCAAACGTAGGGTAATGGCCATGACAGATATAGGTTTAATGGTATAAACATATTTGCTCTAATGTCTTTCTCCAGGGAGGAAACAGTCTGAAACGTTTGTATGGAGAAAGAGTAGGTAGACTTTCTTCTTCACGCTCGACCACATGGTTACTTTTATTATGTTTCAGGGTCTAGTCCTCCTGACAGTCGTATACAAATACGTAGTTCATTTTCTGCGTGCATATTACTACATAGCATTGGTACCCTTCTTAGACCAATCTACATATTTCTGTGAATTAGTATTTGCTGGTGATGTTTCCGTTCATATGATGCATGCTTACTGGCCACTAGTACGTGCTTACACAAGGTCATATAGACGAAATTTTGCGCTCTTATACTACGATCTTATAAGCCTGTTGGCTATACCTTTCATTGGTAAGTATCTAAGTTTGCCGTAAGTTTACTAGTCTGTTCTTGAGTAATACAGAGTGCATAGTAGTGAGTTAGTTTTTGCTGTACCGTTACCGCACTTAGCCTCACAATTGGGCCGTTGTACGTTATTTCTTAGAAGGTTACGCCACGGGATCCTACTCCGAATTGGCGAATATCCTTCGGACCGTGGTGAGTCCTAGGACATGTCGGTTTCTTCACGATGTTTTCCTTCACCGTAAGAGCGATGTTATTTGCGCACATAACTTTTTCTTAAAGAAAAACACATTGGTGCGGGGTCAGCCTGGATTCAAACCCACGACTATCGGCCGTTATCAAATATTTGATAACGGCCGGGGTCGAACCTGCAACCCTCTGCATTGCAGTCGTGCATTCGCCTAATCTAATGTTAAATATTGTATTGATATTGGCATATGTATGTATTTACCAAAAAACTAAAAGTATAATTAGGTATGTAGTATATTTACGTTGTCTAGTACCAATAGTACGAGCCTAGTGCTTAGTTTGGCTAGATTGCGCTGTGTGTAACGTCCGCGTCGTGCAATATTTATATATTTATTTTATGTATTTCTTTTTCAGTTACATCTTTTTACTCCGATAATTTGTATTTTTTAAAAACAATCGGAAGATGGTTGGTAATCTGTCGTATTTACAGAGTTTACTCGTTCGTCAGGAAAATTAATGAAGATGTTAGTATCATACTTTATAAATTAAACCATTTCTAGATACATTTAGACAAAAATCATTTTTAATTCTACGAAGAGGATATTTTTATTTGACTCCTAGATTTTTACTATTTACTATTTTTGCTTCCAAAGCACCTTTCGGGTTCGTCTTCTTCATCTATTATTTTTTTATTTGATATTAACCCCTTGAAAAAGTGAGTTTTTTTTTGCAAAAAGCATAACTTATTTCAATAAGATTGAGAAATATCATAGCCAATGTCTAAATATTCGGGTTTTTTCAAAAAACCTAGGATTTTGCAAAAAAAACCTGTTTATCTAATTATCCTACGACATATTACGCGTCATTTCTGAGTATGACTATAGTACCTACAGAAAATAAAATAAGTTATACAGGGCTGTTGGGAACGAATTATGAAAGCGGATCAGGGCTACCTCCTGACATCCCAAGGAACAACTTTCGTTCTACGACTTTTGAAATTTCGAATAATTTTGTTCGAAAATATTTGCAATTCTCTAATTGCAATAACCGTTCCCAATAACCCTGTACTGTATTTATAAATTCAGTACTATATCACTGTGTACCTAGGAGTTACAGATGCAAGGATCTCGTATAATACTATACATAATAGAGCACTTAGTGCTAACAAATCTCGCAATCCATGCATGTGCGTGCCTCTGGTACGGCATGCACCAGAGCTCACAGCACAGCACAACTTACGACTGGAACAACCTGGGCTTTCCTAAACATGTCGACTCGAAGAAGTTGGAATTTAATACGTAAGTTAGCCTACTTGCCGTGTAGCCTCGGCATAGAATAGGGTTACCCATCTCTTCCTGTGGCGTGGGTGTTGTAAATGGCGACAAAGGGATCTGAAGGAGATTAGTAAACCTTAAGTTCTCCCCGCGCGGTGGCTGATAAACTGCTTGGTCCCTAAGAGGGTTATTGTCAAGCAAGCGGGCGGCCTTGATTGCCAAATCTTATTGCAAAAGGTATGGTCAATGATGACTTACCGACTGCGTCAAATAAAAAAAAATACAATCTGAGGTTTAGCGGACCCCGGGCTCTACTGACATTTCAAGTTTGGAATGGAATCGGTAGAGGGTGGAGTTGGTACTCCACCCTCCACCGACTCTGGTGATCTTTTTTATGGTGGGGAACACTTACTTTACTTTACCTTACTTTTAGCATTGTTTCCGACTAAATAGTTTTAAATTTTTAGGTACAGCACATGTTGGTATTATATTGCTTGCCGTTTCTACAATGTAATTTTTGGAGATTCCTTCCCAATGGTAATTTATAATCTTCATATTATTACATTTTAAAATAATAAGAAGAAATTACATTATCATAAAACCTATCTATTTTATCAAGGCCTATAAAAATACTGTTATGGTTTAAAAAGTTATTTCTCCTCATTAAATTGAGGAAAATCTGTCACCGTAGCTTCATCACCTACCGGCCTAATGCCCCAAGTAGAGTCCACTTGTTTTTGTTCCACTGCCAGATGCCTATCTTATAGATAATCGTGCTATATCTAAGACCAATTTGCCTTTTACCATTTCCAATTTTAAAAGTTGTAGAACGAAAGTTGTTCCTTGGGATGTCAGGAGGTAGCCCTGATTCGCTTTCATAATTCGTTTCCAATAACCCTATATAAAAACTTTAAAAACAATAAAATGAATATAAAATAAATACCAAGTACCTACCACATAATGTTAAAAAAGACTTTATTTTCAGCGAAATCAAGAAAAGTGGCTAACATCCGCTCTCATGTTGATGGGTTATATATTTCTTCGGTATAACTTCATTGGGAAGATGGCTTGGGAGCTAGTATTGCGAGACAGTCGTCGGAGCGGCTTCGTTGATCAGGTAATAAACAATACTCTGTAAGTCGGTAACTGAAAATTTTGAACTCTAGCTTTATCCACAACTATCTGGATCTTACGGTTTTACCCGCGCAATGTCCGATCCCGCAAGGATTTCAAAAAAATCGTTTCTAATCGGATGCCTACATCATATAAATAACACACTCTTCAAATTTCAGCTCTGTGCTATCAGCGGTTTAGGCTGTGCGTTGGTCCATTTGGCTGCATGTAATAGATATATTAGACTACCGCGAGTTGGTTCCTGAAATGGATTAATACCAGGTATTGACTGCCGCGCTCCCGTTTTTGCAGGACTCGGCGCGGCGAGGGCACTCCGAGACCCCAGATATTCTGGATTTTTCCATTTTGCATATTTTCTTTCACTTTACAGTATCGACACATGATACAATATCTAAAAATCAGCGGTGCTCCCCCATTACTGGTAGAACAAGCAAAGAAATATAAGAAGCACGTGTGGGAAATGAAAGACGGGGTGTTGGTTGCTCACCAGCTGCAGAAACTACCGCATCCACTCCAAATGGAACTTATCTTTGATATCAATGTTGGCCATTTTCATAAGACGTTGCTTTTTAGAGATACAGGTAAGAGGGGCAAAATGTTTCTTTGGCAATTCAGAGGGGAAATGCAGCCGGCATAATGGTCACTTTTGGCCGTAATAGACTTAGTCATGTTTGGGTCCGATCAGACTTTAGATAGCAATACCTATTCTTTGACCTAAGTAGCAGCATAGACTAATTCATGTTTCTTTAATCTGTGGTAGCAGCCAGCCCAGACGCTAAAAGTAATAATTTTGAAATCTTAGTCTATAAAAGGCTTTGTCCTGACCGACTGACTGACTTATCATCGCACAGCCTAAACCGCTGATAGCAGAGGGCTGAAAATTGGAGAGTGTGCTTTATATGATGTAGACTTCCGAAAGAAAGGTTTTTTAAAAATTACCACGGGATCGTGACTTATGCAGGTAAAACCGCGGGATACAGCTAGTATTTTCATACAAATCCTATGGCCTCGGTTCCCCACGGGCCCAAGGTCTCATAAAGGCTTGTCGGGATATAAGATTTTATTTCAAAATTTTAATTACCAGATGAAGCTTTCATGCGTCAAATATCTTTAATGATGAGACATGAACTGTACCTCAGTGGTCAGCACATTTGGAGCCAAGGGGTGGTGAAGAACGGAATGATTTGCGTCAAACAAGGAGTTATCGAGATGTTGTCTGATGAAGATGATGAGAGTCCAATGATTGCTTTTGAGAACGGCACTGTGAGTTACATTTTATTACTTGGATTTTCTATATGAGAAACTAGCTGACCCGGCGAACTTTGTTCCGCCTTAGTGGAAAAAAAAGGAAAAGTATCCTATGTACGTTTCCTGGACGGTTCTAAGCTACCTCCCCACCAATTTTCAGCCAAATAGAATCAACCGTTCTTGAGTTATAAATAGTGACACCACAATTTTCTTTTATAAATATAAGATATAGAAGTTGTTTTTTTAAACTATTGCATAACTTTTATCGCGGGCTTTGAGCGCGGCGACCGAATCAAGAAATTCCTTAAAAAAAATAAAACCTAACACCCCCCACTCCGTCTACCATGTTTTTTTTGTTAACCTGTTTGATTTAAGTTTCTGAAATAGGGTATAGATGTTTCAAACATCACTTCTGGGAGAGTAGGAGTGATCGTTCCGATGCATAGGAGCTCGTTCCAATGCCAGATAGCACTGGAACGAGAGACTATTATTCCGGCCTGCATTCATAACTCCGATTTGAATTTCACCAATATGAATATGACTTTACTGTGTATCTACTATGAATTCCGAAATCAGTTCCTATGTATTGCCTTTACACGTAGAATCATCACTACATAGTATACAACTAAGTCGTTTCCCGCTGTCTGTCTGTCCTTATTAGATCTTTTAAACTACGCAACGGAATCTAAAGCGCTTTTTTCAATAGATAGAGTGATTCATGATGAAGGTTTATAATTATGTATAATAATACATGCATAATAAAGAAAAACATTGATAATTTCACATGTTTCTAATGACGTGATGTCGTAAATAAATACGCACCCTATGAAATAGATCAAAATAATGTACTACAGTACGGTATATTATGTAATATATATGGTATGGCATATGTTATGTCTGTCTCTTGGGGATAACCCGCCATAACCATTTTTTAGCCTCTAAAGAAAATCCTGTACAACGCCCGCGCCGGGGCGGGTCTATAGTCTATACATCTATACTATTATTATTAAAGAGTTGACGTTGGTAACATGTTTGTTTGTATATTGGGGAATTTCTCCGAAACCACTGGACCGATTTCAATTATTCTTTCACCAAATGAAAGCTACATTGCCCAGAAGTGTTTTTGATAACGATATTCTTACGGGATCGGGACATACGCAAGTGAAACCGCGGGAGGCAGCTAGTACCGGATAAAATGTAAAATTTTACTAAGTACGTTGTAGGTAGGTAAACTAATGAATAAACTTTTCAGGTTCTCGGCGAATTGAGCTTGTTCTATTCAATACCATCAAAAGTAACTGTAAAGGCAGCCACCTATGTCGAGCTCCAGGTTAATATAGACTATAGAGTATTTACTTTACTTTATGAATAGAAAACTTTGTGTGCCCCGAGGTTTTACCTGATAGGTCCAGACTCCGAAGGAATATGGAAATTAAAATACCTAAACATTTACCCCCTTACTTATAAACTATGACTAAGTTTATTAACGTTTGTCTCTGTTTGTTAACTTTGAAACTTTATGATACAGTTAAAGACAAACGTTACATAAAGTTAGTCACCGTTTGTAAGTAAAGGGGTACTAAAAAAAAATGTTTAGATGTGACTGAACGAGCGAAGCGAGTGAGGTTCAGTGGTGTCATATCATAATGTTTGATTAGTGGGTATCTAAGGTCAATAGAATTTTTAAGGTCAAAGATGAGCAGGGTCGTCTCAAGTTAAACTGTAAAGTTTACCTGTTAAGATGTCGCTACGAGGCCTTATTTGCTTATTTGCCAGGACTCATTGGGAAGGAGTCTAACGCGCTGGTTTAGATAACCAGTAGTCGCCGGTTGAAATCCCGGTTGAGTGCGAATTTTGGGAAGCAGTTTTTCCAAAAATAATAAAACATTAGCTTTACCTACTTATGCTAATGCCGATTTCTAACCTGAGTTTTAAAGACTTTTATTTTAAAATATAGTTACCAATATTATTTTAATTATTTATTTAATATCATTTTCATTTATTTACTAACAGAGTTCGAGTTGACGACCTCTGTGGCGCGTCGTGCGAAAGCGCGATTGCAATGCAGAAGGTTGGTGGTTCGATTCCCGCCGGGTGCATGTATTTATGCTTAAAAAGTAAATATTTGTGTCTGGTCTGGGTGTCCCTCTATGTATAATATGTATGTATTTACAAAAGAAAAATAAATATAAGTATTATATCCGTTGTCTTGTCACCGTAACACAAGCTTAGTCGCTTACCACGGGGCTAGATGGCGCTGTGTGTTGTTCACAGAATTTATTAAAAAAAGATTAGAAGCAAGAGTTACATCACCATCTTCTGTTCTGCAGTTTTGTGTGAAAGAATAATAAACATACCCGCACCAACATACATAGTACAGACTTTGAAATTTGTAATATTAGCGGTATGTACCCATGTTAATACCGTTTTTAATATCAGGTGTTGCGTAGAACGGATTTCATGAGAGTTATAAATGAGCATCCTGCTGTACTCGAACATGTAAGGGAGAAAATTAGGGAAAGACTTATAACGTCTCGCAATAGACAGGTAAGACGTATTTTTTATTTATTTATTTTATACTATCAGCGCCCCGCGTTTTCACCCGCGTAAGTCCCAATCCCGCGGCAATAGCAGTCTTCAGTTATCTAAAAGTTTCATCGCAATCAGTTCACGAGTATTTGCGTGAAGGAGTAACAAAGTCACATACATCCATAAATACTTGCAAACTTTTGCGTTTATAATATACTAGCAGAGTCCCGCGGTTTACCCGCGTAAGTCCCGATTCCGTGGGAATATCGGTATCAAAAGAAAAATAATTTGATCGTTTTTTTAAATTCGGTCCAGTAGTTTTTGAGTTTATTCATTACAAACACACATACAAAAATACAAATCTTTCCTCTTTATAATATTAATGTAGATGTAGGAAGTAGGGCAGAATAGTACAGTACTCCTACCATGAGCCGATATTATGCGTTGCGGACGGACGCGCCCAAACTGCTAACATTACAGTCCTCGTATTTCCGCCTCAACTCATTGTAGGGCTACAGGCGCAGGAACAGGTAAGGAATATCGAAATAAAATGAAAAAAAATAATTTACGTATTTCTTTATTCGGGTGCCAATATTTGATCCAAATTCCATTTTCATCATTTCCCTGCTATACCTACATATATGTATATCTATGCGAAACCCATTGTATGAAATGTGTTACAGTGTAGGTTACAAAACCAAGTTTGAGTGGCTATTATGTAGGTGGCGTCCTAATAGACGACGATAGTACGAGCAAACGACAAGATTTGAGAAGAGACGCCTACTTTAGAGCGTTAAAGTAATATGCTAAAATACCTACTTTCGCAATTTAAACCGAAAAAAAAGATTATTTACTATCAAACATCGCGAAAACAGAGAAAAAATCAGTTTCTAATGTTCTACTACCCAGACAAATCACTCAAGTTTTAAACAATTCTATTTATTACCTTGTATAAAATTTTCCATCAATTTCTAAGTAATTATCTTACTTCGTTAAATAAATACTAAGAACCTTTTGATGTCCTATTTGACGAGCAAGCTTCTAACTGTTTACTTATCAATATTCCTTAGGACGCTATAATGAAATACGATAAAGGCGATTCGAGACTAATTCGAACTCGGTACCGACCCATGAAAGTGCTCAAAGATAATTTGGCAGGCGTCGAGGAGGAAGACCCAACTTTCGTAGACGATTCTCACATGTATTACAAAGGTAATAAAGTTCAATTCACATCGTTGGATCTATTCGAACATTCCGTTGTAGATATTTAATTTTCCAGATGAGAATAATGTCCGACAGCCAAAGTTCACTTCGGAGTTTTTGGAGCTGTATCAAATGACGAATAACGTGACTACAATTGACAAGCCCCGTATATTTTTGAGGACAAATTTTCCATGGATTTTGGAACCTGATACAGAATTTGTGAGTTCTTTTGTGCTCATTATTATAGTTTTTAATATACCTAATTAAAATTTTAGAAAAATGCTATCCGTATCTGTCTATGCGTACACATGGGGTCAACCAACGCTTAAGAGAGCTTTCGTTTCTCCTATCGACTGCTTACAAAAGCTCGTCACAAAAGCTGTCATGCTGATAGAATCTGCATACTAAGTTTCATCAAAATCGGAGTTTTTGTGCAATGCAGACAAAACTTGAACAGTTCATTTAATTAATATTATGTCCCCTTGAATGGTGGCCACCACGGGCAGGCGGCATTGCCTATTTCAAAAGTAATACCAACCCTTTTCTTATCTATCACACAACATTATATTATTCAAACGATATTTTATTTCAGACCAACCTGCTTGATATAGCCCACTTCATAATAGTGTTGTATTTGTGTGTAATGTCGCCGCAATTCGCGATGAAAGAAGAGCAAACTGATACCGAGAAGGCTTTTGGAACGATTGTGTTGATCGGATTATTGCTAAATATTTATATTCAACTTACTACTGCTATTATTTATAAGGTATCATTTTTTTAGGTAAACTAAGGTTTAAATTTTTCGTTAGAAAAAAAGTACCTATTGTAACAATTTTTTGCACAACACATTACTAAATTTCAAAAGCTTTAGCGAAACTCTGCAAAATAGTCAAAATATTGAACCGTTTTCGAGAAAAATATAACAATGTTGAAGCAATGTTGAAACGGTTAAGTTACTGAACTGTAACAATATAGGTATCTGTGGTAGGTATAATGTATAATATCTTAAAATATGATCTTGCTGTTCATCTACACTAATATTATAAACAGAAAATATAATGAATAAATTCAAAAACTACTGAACCTATTTAAAAAATCTTTCACCATTAGAAAGCTACATTCACCCTGAGTAACATAGACTACGATATTCCCAAGGGATCGGGACTTACGTGGGTGAAATCGCGAGACGCAGCTTGAATCAAATAATTTAGGTTATCCTGCAAGATGAAAGTGGATATAAATTAACTAATCATTTTTTCACAGAACGTGAAGAAATTAACCGTAAGAGAAATAGCAGAAGTGAAAATGTCTACCATCGGATTTTACCTCGATATTTTATCAGTTTTTCCGGTAGATATATTCACTGATACGTTGGATTCTACAAAGGAATCAGTGATGGGGCAAGTGGTTAAACTATTTCCCGTACTTCAAGTGTGGCATATTTGGAATTATATCAGGAAATGGGGAAAGAATTTCGATGCTAACTTGAAGGTGAATGCTTTAAAAATAATTAATAATAATCAATTCTCTGAACAACACACAGCGCCATCGGATATAATACTTATATTTATTTTTATTTTGTAAATACATACATATAGAGACACCCAGACCAGACACAAAAAATATTTATTTTTTAAGCTTAAATACTTGCACCCGGCGGGAATCGAACCCGCAACCTTCTGCATTGCAGTCGCGCTTTCGCACGACGCGCCACAGAGGTCGTTAAAATTTATCAAATTTTATTGGTGTTGTGGGACGGCGTCTATGGCGCTTCCGCAAATGCAATCCAGAAGGATTGTATGATTTATTGATTTCTATGTATTTTATTAAGAATGTAGTTACGTACATAACAACCCATTTAAGTTCTAGTTCGAAACGTCTCCAAAATATTTCAGTTCTTGATCGTCCTGAAATTTGCCTTCATAACGCTGATATTCAGTTACTGGGCTGGATGCATTCTATACATTTTTGCATGTCCAAAGAACTTATGCCGCCATGTGAGTTTAAGCTTTTAATACGTCTTTTAGTGTATTTTTCTTTACTTGTAGTGTTCCGCGGCTTCACCGACGTAAGTATCAAACCCGCAAGATTTTCCAAAAACTCTTTCTTAATGTATTTACATAACAAAGAACACCTTCCAAATTCATGTCTATGACCAGTGGTATCGGCTGTGTGTTGATAATATATTAGTTCTGTTAGTCTTAACTTTGAATTTTATACGTATAAGATAGGTCGTATAAGATGTCTTTGAAGCTGGTATCTCAAATAGGTAAGATTTTTTTAACTCAAAAGAAGAAGAAAAGAGTCTACCTAAATTTTCAGCATCAGAGGAATGAAATTGACACATATCATCTGCTTTTATTACACTTTTAACTCTATTTCAATGCTATAAAGTTTTAATTTGTGTATTGGCAACATCCTCCACGCCCAGCCAACACATAAGCCAGATAGTAGCGAAAATATACCACAATAAGCAGTGTCAAGCTTTATTACTTTTGTATTACAGCTGATGTTATGGCTTTATTTTGAATAAGAGAGTTCTTAAATTAAAATAATGTTGTAAGCTTACTAAATTCTGTATAAAGTTCGCGGTTTTTTTTTAAGCTGAATAGTAATCAAGAGTAGAATCTGCTAAACAAGCGATATTCAAATAAAAGTAATTGAAACAGCTATTATCTGCACAGTAGCTGAAGTTTTTGCATTGTCCTGTATAACATATTTAAGCAAAGCAGTTAAACAGCAAAACGCTGAATATTAGATGAAATATTTTCTTTAAGCTGCATAGTGTACGAAATGGTACTAATTTATTCAGATGCTGAATATTTTAGATTTTTTCTTCTTTACACAGCTGACTTCTGCATAATTGAAAATAAACTCCTTGTTTTACCTAACTTATAGCGCTATAAGCGTACAATTGTCTTTATGTTCAGCTTAAAACAATATCAGTTACAAATGTGGGTATCTTAAGCAGCAAATAACTGATTAGTTGAAGATATCGTATGTTTATATCCAGATATTTCACCTTTCTCTGAGAAATGTATAATTATTGTACTTTAAACCAAATAATTTCTGGATATGTAGTCGTATGTGAACTATTATGCAGAAATAAGCAAAATAATCACTGAAATAGACACTTTTATTCAAATTGGCCGTCCGCCATTAACTACCGTTCGACATAACCTCTTTTTATAAAAATCGTCAACATTTATCTTATGAAACACTTTGTTTAGTGAGTAGGATACATTAGCAGATATACAAAATTTGATTCTCATTATTTACTGGGACTGAAATTTGATAAAAAGTAAAGATAATTTAATTAAGTTATATTTTACATTTGTTTACCTTTTAAATTGTAGCTTTATCATAAGGCGCTCAAAAAATGTACAATAATCATATTGATAATTCACAGTAAAGTGCCATGCGTTTATATAATTCACCTCTTAAAATGTATGAAACAATTTAATTACCAAACTTTTGAAGACGTACAATTTTTTGAAGTATAAGTAACACAAAATAATTTCGTCACAATGAAAAATACATTAATACTTTTTTTACTTACATAATTTCTGTGTAAGACTACTCCTGAGATCGGAATTTTGAATATCATTTGAATATCTGAACTCACAAATTAACATCTGCATAAAATATGTATAATTTCTGGACTAAAGAAAAATCAGAATTTATGCAGAAGATATTCAGTGTGATGTACATTTATTCAGCTGCTATGTGGCTGTTAATCAAATGTTATCCAAATTGAAGCAAGATATTTTGTGCCCAAATTGCTTGAATATCATCTGTATAAGCGCTTACACAGAAGTTATGCAAATACTTATCCAGCTTAAAGTCAAAAAAATTGCTTTTACGCAAAATTTATTCAGCTAATCTGTGTTGGCTGGGCGGTAGTACCTACTAGAGAAGATTCAACCAAAGGTGTTAACCTTTTATAAAAAAATGTATCGCTCGTCGACGTTCCTCCGTAAGGTTTCCGACGAGCTCCGGCAATAGCGGCGAGAAGGACACCGTGGATTTTTAGTGAGTATACCCTGGCCACCTACCATCTTCGGCCAGGGGGACCCCCACTCACCGGGCCGCATGGTCTTAATAAGATTTTCCCACGTAAAAAAAAAAAAAAAGGCTACATTTTTATATCTCACAGAACTCCTGGATGACTAATCTAATATACTGGGAAACTAAAGTGTTTTCAACGTCTGACGCGAAGCATGAAAACCCTAAGTTGACATCACTTTCGTTTGGCACCTCGATATTCACTGGATCTGGAACGGCTGATATATCACCGTCTACTGACGATTGCTTGTTGGTAAGAATCTAACAATACAACATGTATGTTTTTCACCGGTTTTTCACCATCTCACTTGATGATAAATGATGATAATTATGGCCTTGTATGTGGCGAGTTCATCTAAAAGAAAGAAGACAGCAGTGAAACAAGATTTAACCTAGTTTCCTTAAGCCTTCGTAGTAGAACAGAACTGATTTTTCTCGGACGGTTAACTGTAATAGTTATTTGTTATGCAAGGCTGCAAAGTTGGTTTTTGCAGCGAGTACTTGTATTGAAATCTGACCTAGCGAAGCATTCTAGGATTGAACCACGAGCGCAACGAGAGGTTCAAATATAAAATGCTGAACATTGCGAGGGTTTCAAAGGTACGAGATGCAAAAAACTTTGCTGCCGAGTGAAATATACAATTTTTCACATCACTACGGCGAGGAAAACGCTAGGTGCATTTTTCCGGTAGACAACTCAATTCGGCATTATGTACCGGTTGCACCTTCGATCATATATAACCTACATAGATGCACGGTCGCCGCTCTAGAAATGGAGCCGTCAAAACAAGGCATATTTCAGCCGGTTACAGCGAAATAAGGCATATCGCAGTCAGTCGTGCATAAGTGTTTTACAACCTTATTGCCCAGTGATTAAGGTTTACATTAAACTGTACTATGTCCGTATAAGTAAGCGTTGAAGTAGTGCCGTTTTTTGATTTCGATTTATATATGATCTGTCCGTCTGTCCGTCTGTCAGTCTGTCCGTCTGTCCGTCTGTCCGTCTGTCCGTCTGTCCGTCTGTCCGTCTGTCCGTCTGTCCGTCTGTCCGTCTGTCCGTCTGTCCGTCTGTCCGTCTGTCCGTCTGTCCGTCTGTCCGTCTGTCCGTCTGTCCGTCTGTCCGTCTGTCCGTCTGTCCGTCTGTCCGTCTGTCCGTCTGTCCGTCTGTCCGTCTGTCCGTCTGTCCGTCTGTCCGTCTGTCCGTCTGTCCGTCTGTCCGTCTGTCCGTCTGTCCGTCTGTCCGTCTGTCCGTCTGTCCGTCTGTCCGTCTGTCCGTCTGTCCGTCTGTCCGTCTGTCCGTCTGTCCGTCTGTCCGTCTGTCCGTCTGTCCGTCTGTCCGTCTGTCCGTCTGTCCGTCTGTCCGTCTGTCCGTCTGTCCGTCTGTCCGTCTGTCCGTCTGTCCGTCTGTCCGTCTGTCCGTCTGTCCGTCTGTCCGTCTGTCCGTCTGTCCGTCTGTCCGTCTGTCCGTCTGTCCGTCTGTCCGTCTGTCCGTCTGTCCGTCTGTCCGTCTGTCCGTCTGTCCGTCTGTCCGTCTGTCCGTCTGTCCGTCTGTCCGTCTGTCCGTCTGTCCGTCTGTCCGTCTGTCCGTCTGTCCGTCTGTCCGTCTGTCCGTCTGTCCGTCTGTCCGTCTGTCCGTCTGTCCGTCTGTCCGTCTGTCCGTCTGTCCGTCTGTCCGTCTGTCCGTCTGTCCGTCTGTCCGTCTGTCCGTCTGTCCGTCTGTCCGTCTGTGCGTCTGTGCGTCTGTCCGTCTGTCCGTCTGTCCGTCCGTATGTCACAGCCACTTTTTTCCGAAACTATAAGAGCTATACTGTTGAAACTTGGTAAGTAGATGTATTCGGTGAACCGCATCAAGATTTTTACACAAAAATAGAAAAAAATAATGAATTTTTGGGGTTCCCCATACTAAGAACTGAAACTTAAAAAAAAAAATTCGTCAAACCTATACATGTGGGATATCTATGGATAGGTCTTCAAAAATGATGTTGAGGTTTCTAATATCATTTTTTTCTAATCTGAATAGTTTGCCCGAGAGACACTTCCAAAGTGATAAAATGTGTGTCCCCCCCCCCTGTAACTTCTAAAATAAGAGAATGATAAAACTAAAAAATATATATGATGTACATTATTATGCAAACTTCTAATGAAAATTGGTTTGAACGAGATCAAGCTAGATTTTTTTTTTTAATACGTCATAAACCGTAAATCGCAATTTTCCTTTCATTCAATTCAAAAATGTACGGAACCCTTCGTGCGCGAGTCCCACTCGCACTTGGCCGGTTTTTTTGGTAAAGTAGGTAGTTATATTTTCGTACGCTATATATAGCGACATCAGATACGATTCCTCGTTTTTGTAAATAATAAAAAAAAGCAAACAATCTCTAAATTGAAAAATTCATGAAAAAAACCTGCTTGATACTAATGATAATAAACAATAAATATCAATAAGACATTGGCAGATGTAACAAGACATCGTGGTTCAAAAAAAAAGAAAAGCTTTAGAGAGAGTTTGAAAAAGACAGATTCGAATTTTGAAAACTCTTTGCACGCTTGCGCGCAGAAATCTGCGTGCACAACGATTTTTCCGAGGTTGTGAGGTAAAAATTTATTTAAAACATCAGTTTTGAAAACTTGCTTAATAAAGTTGAGTATATTTACTAGGTCCTGTATCTTGTGAAATCACGACTACAGAGAATTTTAATTTTACAAATAAATAGAAATAGTCAGACAATATTAAAATATTAATATAAGTAAACTTATAACAACTAGCTGCATCCTGCGGATTTTTCCGCGGAGAATGGAGACAAATGGAACTCTCCATTAGTCTCCATACTCCGCAGAAAAATCATCGCAATCGGTCAAAGAGTCTTTTTGTCTCAACAAACACACCAACTTTTTCATACATAATATTAGTAGAATTTCATTAACGAAATGAAAGCGGTATTTTACGTGGATAGTCGGACTGTTCGATTCGACGGCAGTTACAATACGATTTATGAAAGCTATAAAAACTCTTTTACAGCTTATGTTGTCCGGTTTACGCGTATCATTTTATTCACAATACGATTTTCATTGTATTGATTGATAAATGTCGTGTCTACAAAGTTCGGGCAGTCTTTTGATCGTGACGACTGGCGTAAGGCCGTATACATAACGGACGGAAACCAGTATCGACGCCGGTTTACCCGCGCGTATAAAGTTGCCACTATAACCCTTTACTTATAAACGATAGCCGCGGCCTGTTACCACCCACCAGTCTAAGTTGAAGCGCTGAGCGGACTCGTCCGTGCTCCGATACGGATCCGATCCGCGGTGCAGCCACTAACGAAGACGCATCGGATCTTGTTCCACTGCCGTCTTCCTTCTTTTAGATGAACGTGTTGCGTCTTAGACCATGTCATCGCTTACCATCGGGTGAGATATAGTGGTCAAAACCTCATATATCTAACTTTATGCAAATAATGCCTAAAGTTATTCGCCTTGACAACCCCTCGCCGAAACAATAAGTAAAATCGGCAGGTAAATATCTTTTTGAAATCTAACTATTGGAGTCATGTTATTATTTCCGTAGGTAGCAATAATATTCATAATCGGCAGCTATCTCAGTAGTCTTTACACAGCGAAAATATCAAGCCTTTACTTCTTGTCAACTTCGAGGAAACTTAAATTTAAGGTTAGCAAAGGTAGGTACCCTTATTAATAAACGGGGAATAAGGTCGGGGTAATTTTGCAATTTTTTGTTCTTGTCTGTCAACTTTGATAGATCTTGTCACGGAAAAAGATAAAGCATATCACTACTCCGACCTTACTCCATGTTCATTAATAAGGCTGATAGAGTAAGTTAACAGTTTTTAAAGCATTCTTTTTTGTAATATTCATTTGTGTTTACTTAAATAAAAAGTAGACCGAATATCTGCAAACAGTGAAATTTATAATATTTCAGATTCAGATGCTTATATTGAAAACTTGTCACCAAGTGTTAACAAATATATTTAAAAGGTTTTTGGATCAGTAAAAAAATATATTTTGAGGATCATTTTATTATGAAATTTGATTTAATAAAATCACTCCCTCAGGTCTTATTTGGGTATATTAAAATGTCATGCACAATCTTTATGTACCAACAAATTATCAAAATATAACTTATTGCTTTATGCCCTATTTAAAAATACCTGTAGTCTGTATAGATATTAAGACTAGCGTTCATCGCCGTCTAAACTAAGTTAGTTTACTAGAAATATTTAAAAGGAAGAATACGTCTTAAAAAAGCGCGCTCGCCCCGCGGCGGCGGGGCTTGAACGCGTCTTTGGGTCAGTACCCCAACGTGTTTTCCAACTAGACCACACGAGCTTAAGGGCCCTATACTGAAAAACTGAAAATCCATGTCGGGCGCATCGAAAATTGTTGATTATTTATTTCATGACAGAATGTCGTAGAACTTTTTTTTGTGTACAGATTGTAGGCGACATTGTTTCCGATGTTTTATTGCAGTTTCCATACAAATATGTCTAAACGTATTGAAGCCTATCGACATTTTAGCCAAATCAGACATTTTTTGTCTAAAATTTGGATAGGCTTTGCACCAATAGAAGGTTCTTATCTTAAAACTACACCAAAGTGTAGGAAACAATGTCACCTACAATCTGTGCACAAAAAAAAGTTCTACGACATTCCGTCATGAAATAATCAACAATTTTCGATGAGCCCGACAGGGATTTTCAGTTTCAAGGTCGTTGGCGTTGATACTCCTCTTAATCGAGGTCGGCCGGACCCGAGCTCGATTTTTCATTTAAAATATTTCTAGAAGAACTGCCTAGAGCAATGAAAAACTAATTACAGAATATTAAGTTAAGTTTTTCATACATGTGCTTCCACCGCAAACTATGCTCACTTGTTAGGCGAGCTAAGCTAAGATAAGTTAGGTTAGTCGGCAGTGAACGGTCGGCTTGTAAGAAAAAGGAACGTAAATTTATTTAGCCTCTACCCCACGCAAATGTCTTTCAGGAATCAATGAGGGAACTCTTTTATTTCTTATCTGTGAACCACGTCAGCATCAAAATCAAGACAAGGGTGGAAAAGTTTTTCTGTGTTCAGTGGTGAGATAATTTTACTAAGTAACCGAAAGATCTTTTAATAAAATTAATGAATGAACTGAGGTTCGGTTGATGAAACATTATTTTGGTTGATTTGAAATTAGCTGCGTTCCACAGTTAGTTTTTTTAAGCATAAATACTTGTACCTGACGGGAATCGGAACCTTCTGCAACCTTCTGCATTACAGTCGGGCTTTCGCTTGATGTGCCACAGAGGCCGTCTTTAGGCAGATGGGTGCGGCAGAACGCTCACTATGAAGTTGAAGTAAATTTTTATTTATAGGCCACATTTAATAGGCTACAGTTTAAATTGATATTGTGTTTTTATTATAGGTATTACAACGAAGCTGTATCAACTCAGAGCTTGTTCAAGCATATGTCTTCAAATATACAGCAAGACGTATTGTGCATAGATATGGTGGAAACGTTGCTGTATTGCCCTTTGTTTCAGGTAAATTTCATGTTTATTTCCATCTGGGTAAGTCCCAATTCCGTGAATCCTATAGATATATAGATAGATTATTTTTTTATTGTTATGGTATTGACCTGGATAAGTTCCTAACAGATTGGCAATCCATCGCACAAGATCGCGAGCAATTGAAAGGGAGCAGAGAGGCCTTTGCCCTGCAGTAGGACACTATATGCTCATAATAATAATATATACAAAGTTACAATTTAAAGTAAAACATAAACAATTTATATCTAGGCGGAACAATGTGATATTTTAGATATCTAGCTATCTACACTCAGAGTTTCATCGCGATCGGTTCTGTAGTTTTTAGGTGAAGTACTTACAAACATATTCTCATGCAAACTTTTGTATTTATAATATTTGTGAAACGGCATGCGATAGTAGGATTGCCACTTACAAAATGCCACTTCTAACTCGCTTCCAAAAATAAAGCGCTCTCGTCCAAGAATTTGAATAACAGCGGATCACAGTTAAAGCACGTATAGTCACGTTCCATTTAAGTCGTTTATTTTCCACCCTCGGCCCTGTACTAAATGTACTCAAAGATATTTAAAATAAGGTCTAAAAGTACCTACTTACCTACCTCTAGTACTCTTTTGCCGGCCTAAGAAGTTAGAAAAGTATAGCAATAGAACCCCCGGAACAGAACAGAATATCCCTATTATTATATACCGGGGCTAACGCTTGTGAATACTAAAAGGAAAAAAATATGCTAGCTCTTCCACTTTAATGAATAAACCTCTTGAAACGTACCCGTCTCTCGAGCGTGTTTTAAATTGTTTCGTAGGAATGCAGTCGTGATTTCCTCCAAACTGTTGCTGCCAACGTTAGAACAATAGTTTTGCCTGACAATGAGATAGTCCAGCACGCCGCTGATATAGGACGGGATATGTATATTCTACAGAAAGTAAGATTACTTCTCGTATCTTGATGTTTTAATATGTTTTCTACTCTGTAGCACACTAATGAAAAAAAACTTGAGAGGTGTCAAGGCACACCTGGATGGAACGAAGTTCCTTTCTGTGTGTGTGAGAGAGAGAGACAGACAGACAGAGAAACACGCCCACGCCGCACGGCTTACAACTATAGCAAAAAGTGTCGTTACAACTTTTGGTCTTAATTTTTTCCGTAAAGCCCCCTTTCGCAACGCGTGAAAAGGAACTTCGTTCCAAAATACTAATAACCCATCGACAACAGAACAATCTATTAACCATATAACCTATATATACCATGTTTCGTTAATCTCGGTTTAAAAAACGATGACCGTGGATAGGAGATATGAAACATAATATACATAGAATCATACTGACAGACCAAAGCAAACTATACCAGACCTGAAGCAGAACAGAGACGCTTAACTCGCTTGGTATCTATTAATATCTACTACTGTATTATTTTCTTTTACGTTTGTATTTATTTATTTACTGTATTATTTTCTTCTTTATTGTGTTTATTATTACTAATATTCAACAACCAACAACAATTGTGGATGTCAGAAATCTGGAAAACAGCTATGCACATCCTCTGGTTCTGGGGGCCTCTAATGCATAAAAGAAGTATCCACCTAAGTTGACATATACTGCATTATACTAAGGTATACAATATTACAGCCCATAATCTGGAAGTTTCTGGACTCAACGGGAATTAGTAATGGACTAAAAGGTGCCCCGCGCACTAGGCAGCATTTCGGCGGTAGCCGGGCTGCGGCAGCTAGTAAAACATATTTGGTTTACTGTCTGCCGTTATATGGGAGCCCGTGCACTAGGCAGCCACGAAATCCCAGCTAAATTCTGGCTGCCTAGTGCCCAGTGCCCTACCTAAAAACCGACCCAAACAATAAATAAATAATAATGCGTATAGATATTATTAATTATCTATAGTACCTACATATACGTAGCAATAGATATTGATAACCTATCAATCTATACCTACTTTCTCAACTGTATTCAACAATACACACACACAATACCGGTTCGTTCACAATACATCAATCCACGTATTACTCTATCACATGTCTAGAAGGTACGTTTAACAGAGATGAAAGTGTCGCCACTAGATACATTCAATTTTACGATCGTGGATAAGAGTTTATTGTTGTATTGAACATCGAGTCTATTCCGGGACCGCTACGCGGGCGCCCCCACGGTGGCGTCGCGTTATTGTGGCGTAAAAACCTGTTCCAGTCGGTACGGGTGGTTGAATGTAACAACGCGCGAATTGCTGCTATAGTTATTGATATAGGTAATTGTGAATTGTTATTGTTTTCTGTATACATGCCGACGGAAGCGTCTGTTAATCTGGTTGATTTTACACAGTGTCTTAGCGATATAAATGCAATTGTTGAAAATAACAGTGTGGAGAGAGTATATATGCTTGGGGATTTTAATGCAAACCCGGGTGAATCTTTTTATACTGAACTAGCTGATTTTTGTCAAGAGCAATCATGGTTGTGTATAGATACTGTGTTAATGCCGGATGACTCATATACTTTTATTAGTGATGTATATGGTACGAGTAGTTGGCTCGACCATTGTTTGGTGACGGAAGCGGCGCGTCAATCTGTTTTAAGCGCAAAAGTATTATACGATACCTATTGGTCGGACCATTTGCCATTGCTTATTACATGTAATTATAGTTTAATTAAGTCTAAATATTATGTACCTGAAAAACCTAAATGTAATAGAGTAAAATGGGGAGAGAGAGATGCTGAACAAATAAAATTATACAGAGATAGATGTCATAGTAAATTAAGAGACATACATTTTCCGGATGATTTTGGAACTTGCGCTGATCATAACTCATGTACAGATCTAAAACACAGACTCCTATTGGACGATCTATATAACAAAGTGGTACATATTCTTTCTGATTCGGCAGTTTGTACTAGGGATATTGTAAAGCCTCGGTCGTATAAAAAGCTATGTGGATGGAATAAATATGTCAAAGAAGCTCACAGGAAGGCTAGAATTGATTTTCAGTTGTGGGTCTCCGTAGGAAGGCCATCGAGTGGACATTATTTTAATATCATGCGTGAATCGCGAAAATATTTTAAAAACAAATTGAAATGGTGTCAAACTAATCAGGAGGATATAAAAATGAATATTATTGCGAACAATCATAGTTCTAAAGATTTTAAAAACTTTTGGAAAAATACTAAAAAATTGAATCCCCGACATAGCCTTCCTGTTAGCGTCGGTGGTGTGCAGGGTGCTGAAAACATAGCTAACTTGTTTAAATGTAGCTTTGTGCAACCAAACTTGTTATCTACATTACAGTGTGACGCTGGTGGGCTCGGGGCGGGGGCACATGTGCCGGAGAGAAGCTTTCACATTTCTGCGAAAGACGTTGGGGACGTAATTAAGAATATGGTGGGGGGCAAATCTCCGGGGCATGACGGCCTCAGCATTGAGCACCTAAAGCATGCGGGTGTGCATCTGCCTAGGGTGTTGGCTATGTTTTTCACACTTTGTCTTGGGCACGGGTATTTGCCGCGGGACCTCATACACACTATTGTTACGCCTATTGTTAAAAACAAAACCGGAGATACCTCAGATGTGAGTAATTATAGACCCATTTCACTGGCCACAGTTATAGCGAAAGTTTTGGATGGTTTGCTTGACAGACAATTAGCCAAGCACATAAGTATACACGATGCTCAATTTGGTTTTCAACCTGGACTCTCAACTGAAACTGCTATTTTGTCACTCAAGCATACCGTCCGATACTACGCTAAAAGAAACACTCCTATTTATGCCTGTTTCTTGGATCTTTCAAAGGCATTTGACCTCGTGTCGTATGAGATACTGTGGCAAAAGCTTGAAAAAGAGACTACAGTGCCAACCGAGGTCATTCGACTGTTCCAATTTTGGTACATGAACCAAAATAATGCTGTACGATGGGCCACGGCGTTTTCTCAGCCCTACAGGTTGGAGTGTGGAGTGAGACAGGGGGGACTAAGCTCTCCCCGCCTCTTCAACTTGTATGTAAACAGCCTGATTGTTGAGCTCAGCAATGCTAAAGTCGGTTGTCATGTCGGTGGTGTTTGTATTAACAACATTAGTTACGCAGATGACATGGCGTTGCTGAGTCCATCAATTGGTGCACTGAGAAAGCTGATACTCATATGTGAGAGGTTCGCGGAGGTCCATGGACTCAGGTATAATGCTGGAAAAAGTGAAATGATGGTGTTTAGAGCAGGCACTAAAACCTACTCGATAATACCTCAGGCAAAGTTGAATGGAGTTCCCTTGAAGGTGGTGTCAAGGTTCAAGTACCTGGGTCACTGGATCACCGAGAACCTGGATGATATTGTGGATATTGAGAGAGAGCGGAGGGCTCTGGCTGTTCGCTGTAATATGCTGGCTCGTAGGTTTGCACGGTGTACCAGTGAGGTTAAGATAACGCTTTTTAAAGCATATTGTCAATCATTTTACGCGTGCAGCCTGTGGGCTAGTTATACAAGGGCAGCATACAGAGCCCTTCGTGTTCAATACAACAACGGTTTCAGGATGTTGTTCGGGTTGCCGCGTCATTGTAGTGCGTCCACGATGTTTGCGGATGCTCGGACGGATGATTTTTACGCGATTATGCGTAAGAGCTGTGCGTCGTTATTGCGTAGGGTTCGCGTCAGTCCGAACAGCATTCTTCAGACAGTTGCTGAAAACTGGGACAGCCCTTTGTTGTTTCGGTGGGTGCAGTTACACACCGATCGCAATATTAAATAATACATAATTTCCTAAATACTAACCCTAATATTTAAGTGTTTTTTACTAACTAAACTATGGATTCTATTATGGTCTGAAATAAAGTATTTATTATTATTATTATTATTATTATTATTCTATAACAATGTTATGGGGGAATACACTCGCGAGGCTTGGATTGGGTCCATGATAATAAAGTAAACTATTATATTAATAAGCTTGTCGTTTGTTGAACGTAGAAGAAAATTGAATAGCTTTTGGTTTCTTCTGATTGCTGGGACGTTAAGGGATAACGCACATTATACTTAAGAGGAGTATATACGCCAACGACCTTGAAACTGAAAATCCCTGTCGGGCTCATCGAAAATTGTTGATTATTTCATGACGGAATGTCGTAGAACTTTTTTTTGTGCACAGATTGTAGGTGACATTGTTTCCTACATTTTGGTGTAGTTTTAAGACAAGAACCTTCTATTGGTGCAAAGCCTATCCAAATTTTAGACAAAAAATGTCTGATTTGGCTAAAATGTCGATAGGCTTCAATACGTTTCGACATATTTGTATGGAAACTGCACTAAAATATCGGAAACAATGTCGCCTACAATCTGTACACAAAAAAAGTTCTACGACATTCCGTCATGAAATAATCAACAATTTTCGATGCGCCCGACATGGATTTTCAGTTTTTCAGAATAGGGCCCTTAACTTAATGTTTGAGGTTTTCAATCAATCAGTAGTTAGGTTTTATTAATTTCGACATCAGTTGACATTTTGATTCAGGCGCGCGCCAAGTAACACGTGGTGTGAAAAGATAAACTACCATATAGTCCAAGATCCCAGAAGTGGAAGACATCACGTATTTTCTGACGAACGTAATGTGGTCGATTGAGTAGTGTGAGTATGTACTAAGAACGCATAATGCCCTCGCGCTCCTAACCAAAGAGGCATTAAAATTGAGTTTAGGGGATAATTGGCCACTTGGATCGGTCTGTCTTCTTGTAAAAAGTTTTAAAATAGTTGTCTGGTGGACATATATAAAAATGGAGCATCAGAATTTACGTAAAGTCGAGTAATTATTTTGGGAGCTTTAAAGCGACTGGAAAGCAATACGGCCGACGGAAAGTGTATGGGAGTATTGGCGACTTATTTACTTATTTACATTACCTAAAATATACGTGAAAATCAGAGAATTAACGTGAGATAAGTAATTTTTTTATGTATCTTGATAACCTGATATCTTAGAATTGGCCGTCGCAGCAGGCTAGCAAGTAGGGGTTGCGTTCTTAGTACATACTAACACTACTCAATCGACCACATTTCGTTCGTCAGAAAATACGTGATGTCTGCCACTTCTGGGGTCTTACTCTAATACCTATACCACGAAAATACGAGTCAATTGTTTCAATTACTACAAATACCTACTTATCAATAATTGAAAAAATAAAAACACAAATAATAAAAACAAATATAGGTATAGAAAGTTTACAAATGACCACCCCGCTTGAAAGCAATGTTCCAACCTTTGCGATCTAATGTTTTTAATATTTCTTATGTTTATTGCTTTTGCCCATTTTGCCCGCATCTGCCTGTACCCGCTCCCCCCGGCAAGCGAGGGGCACAGGTTCTGTCACGGGAGAAGTTTTGATAATGCATATCTCCTTGTAAAATATTTCTATATGTTTTTTATAAAAATATCATGAACTATAGTTATGTAAGGCTAAATAGAACTATATAGGGTTCGGTCACAAATATGATTCAGAATCGGTATGTATGAGTATGTACCTATAGATAGGCTCCGAATTACTTTTGTGGCCGACTCATATTCATTTCAATTTAGTGTAATACAGTCACAGTTGATCGCATCCAGTTATCGTTATTTTAAGGGCCATTGCAATTTGGTGAATCAAAACGGTAAGATATTGAGGTCCCTTGCGCCTGGAAGCCATTTTGGAGATGTCGAAATGCTTTTCGGACTACCTAAAGTAAGTTTGATACTTACTTGACTTTTTTACTTGACTCTTGTGTTAAGTTTTTGCAGTTTATTTAATAGACTTCACCCCATTTTTACCTAATACAAAAAAAACAATAATAGAAAAGCATGGAAGTTTTAGATCTTTCTGAAATGGAAACCATAAAGACAGTGCACACCGACGTTTTAAAGTCTTTCAATCTAAACGTGATTAGGAGGTCTGAGAAGACCACAAAACGTCGTGAAAACGCTGAATATAATAAAAGCAAGTTGAATTTCATGGTTATACTACGATAACCACAGGACAACAAAACTCGAAATAACTTTTAGAAAGACGCAGAAAAGTCTCGTTCTACACCGCAATAACAAAACAAAGGTCTAATTTTATAGGTATACACTGTCCTGACGTCGACAAACTGCATATTGCTCCACGTCGAGTACTCCGCGCTGGTGCAGTGCTGGGGCACATTCCCGGATATAAGTCATCCCATTATCACGGTGATTCATGCATTTAATATTGTCCGCTAGCAACAATGCTAGCGATTAATGCTCTAACCTGCGCTCTGCGGTGATGAAATGAGGCCGGTTGTTATAGGTAGCTAGTACGACTTTGATAATGCGTCTTGAAAGTACTAGTAATTGTTGATCTTGCATCCATTGCTTCTATTTGGTAAGTTATCTAACTATATAGATAGTTTTTCCTACCTTCTGATTTGTGCCTTGTATTTAGGTATTTTAGTCACGTGCATTCACGCATAAAATTTTAAAAACTTTCCTATCATGAAGTCTTGAAATTTGATCATTTTGACCATACAAAATGATATAAATTCAAGACTTTGTTTTATGCTCTTTTGAGCCTCTGTAGTGCATGGACAAGTACTTATACTGACCATATATGTTTCCCTCCTATTGTTTCCTATATGTGTCTTATAAAAAGTATTGTATGTAGTACATCCGATGTCTAGTACCCAGAGTATAAGCCTAATTGCTTAGTTTGGGGCTAGTTTTTGCTAAGTGCACATACAAAGTCCTGTAATATTTATTTTTATATATATTTTTGGAGTAGAACATTTGCAAGTTGCAGGTTCGAATCCTACCGATCATCCTGCCGATGATCCTGATCATCATCCGAGCGATGTTTCCGGTTGCATCCCTCTCGGAAGTGGCTGGTGGAGACTAAAAACTAAGAAAGTGGGCCTTTTAACGTCTTTTTTTCCGAACAGTGGTGCAATAATGTACCAAAACTCACGATATTCATTATTTAAGTCGTACCTACTGTACACAAAACCGACACTAAGCTTACTGCTCAGCAAAACATTAATGATTGCACTGTAATGAAGCTTTAGAGTTATTATCTTTCCATGTAGTCCTAATTGGTAAATGTAAAATTGTATTCATAATTTTTACTGCTGCATGTGGTAGCGGTTCGCGATTTAGTTACGTCAGTTTTTTGTAAAGTTTATCCACCGTGTAGCCCTAGCTTAGATTAGGGCTACCCATCTCTTTCCGTAGCGTGGGTGTCGTAAAAGGCTACTAAGAAATCTGAGGGAGACTAGCGAACCTGAAGTACTTCCCGCGCGGCCGCGTTTAGGCCGTTTTTATTTTCATGCGTGTTTGCGCACGCGTGCAGGCCAGGTCAGCATGCGAGCCGTATCTTACATGTTTCTTTTATCATGCGCGCCACTCGCACCCGGGACGCGGGCGAGACTATGGGCGCCCGCCCGTGCTCTACGTGGGACTCGCAGCATGCATGCGGGCCTGGATCGCACGCGGGTGCAAACCCGCATGGCAATAAAAACGCACTTAAGCTAAAGCGGCGGTACCAAGAACGGTTGGTGTTAGGCAGGACGTAAATTTCCAACTCTATTAGTATGATGTTGTGGTCAAATGTTTTGCTATTTTGTACTATATCTCACATTCAAGGTAGCCTGGAAAATACTACTCTCAGCGGATACTATTGTGCCACTTCAGATTTAAGATTTTTTTAAGTCAATGATATTTTTGGTGTATATAATAAAGCGTTCTTCCTTTCTATCTGTCAAGGTAATCCAAAACCCAGAATTTATTCGAAAAGCTGCTGCCTACGAAGAAGCCCGACCTCTCACAGGGCATTTAAACGTCAAAACTAATCGCATAGCGGTAAATATACCTTAAAATATTATTAAATAACGAGTTATTTCTATTTTTTATAATACCTTATTATTTATTAATATTTGTACTTATTTAAAACAACAAAGTTTAAAATCGAACCTACATTATCTACATCTACACTAATATTATCAAGAGGAAAGATTTGTGTTTTTGTGTGTGGGTGTGGGTGTGTGTGTGTCTGTGTGCTTGTTATGAATAAACTCAAAAACTACTCTGCCGATTTCAATTTTTTTTCGGAATTATAATATTAGTGTGACGATTGTGTGACGTCGGAATATCGGAATAGAAAAATAGCCTATATCTTAATCCAGATGTCCAACTATCTGAATACCAAGTATCATCGCAATCGGTTCAGTAGTTTTCAGAAAAAGAAGTTACAAACGTACTTATTTACTTACTTACCCACAACTTGTATCGTTTACAACACAACATGGTAGGATATTTTTCGTTCCAATTGTTTATTATACTAATATTTTGTTTTAGCAAGAGATAAAAGAAAGTTTTGTCTTTTTGAGTGGAGTTGAGGAAAAAGCATATTATAAAAAGACGTTTGACAGACTCGGAGTCATGAGGTAAGAACCAATATTTGTATAGATTACTACCAGCATAGCAGTAAGTTCCGATCCAGTGAGATTTCGAAATACCCCGTCTGAGTGAATACCTGTTTTTGCCGCAGTAGGTACACAGTGTATGGTAATATATCAACGGTGCGGTGGTCACAACGGTTACCTATCAAAATATATCCTGTCATAAGAGTTTTGACAACTATCGAGACGGTTTACCCTTGGTTCATGTAACAACCTTGGATGTATTGTTACTTAATATAACAACGTTTAAGATATTGATCACTTTGTATAATATCGATTAATGTAATTTTCAGTTCGTCCCTATTCATTTGCGATAACAACATTTGCGGTAATGATCGTAAAGTATAATGTTTATTTAATGTAATGTTCAGATGGTATAACGTGTATTTTATCGAATACTAGCTACGTTCCGCGGTTTCACCCGCGTAATCTTAACGCGCGTTTTAATAGAACTTCGAAAAAACTAAACGGATCACCCCGACTAAGGTAGGTTAGGTTTATGTTAGAACATGATTACACGTAGCGCCTTTAAAAACATACTTTATGATGTTATGCTTCTTGATTATTATGCCATAAAAGTCATCATCATCCGAGCGTTGTTCCCGGTTGCATCTCTCTCGAGAGCCCGGGGTCCGCTTAACTACTTTTACGTCTCCACTTCGCACGGTCTTCGGCATCCGGCATAGTGAGGCCATTTGCACGCATATCCAATCTTACAACGTCAAGCCAGCACTTCTTGGGTCTTCCCAATCTGCCGCGGCCGGGCGGAGGCGCCATAGCAAGACATTTCCCACGTAACTAGCCGGTTTTCGTAGAACGTGGCCGTACCACCGTAAGCGGCATTCTTGCAGTTTGTCTGTACATGAAGGCTGCCCCTAATGCGGGAGTTTCTGTCTGACGCGGTCTTTTCGCGTCACTCCACACATCCAGCGTAGTATCTTCATCTCCGTGACACGCAGCTCCTCCTTATGTCGCTCAAGCAATGGCCACGCCTCACTACCATACAAAAGGACAGGTCTAATGATCGTTTTATAGACTTATCCCTTCAGTTTAACCGGCATTTTTGGGTCACAGATGACACCAGTTACCTCTCGCCACTTGGCCCAAGCTGCCGAAAGGCGGGACTTGACGTCACAATCGATGTCGCCGGACTCGTGAAGCAAAGATCCCAAGGACTTAAACTGGTCTGTCCGCTCGACCATGTGACCGTGACGCAGACAGGTGTGGGATCTGTAGTATTGCTACCCAAGTATTCGGTCTTCGCTACGTTGAGTTGCAAACCGCCGTTCTCAAGGGATTCTTCCCACGCATTTATACGCCTTCCAAGCCGTCCCTTATCCGAGTTCGCTAGCGCAATATCATCAGCATACATGAGCATCCACGGGGGCTGCTCGTGTGCATCTCGAATGATTACGGACAGTGCATCCAGTATTACGCTAAACAGGAACGGACTTAGGACGGAACCTTGGTGGACTCCGACTGTAATGGGGAAAGATTTAGTGTTACCAACAGCAGTTCGCACCACTGAAACGGAATTTCGGTACATGTCCCTGATGGTTTCAATATAAGTTTGTGGCTCCCCTTTGGACCGCAGCGCCCACCAGATCATCACGCGAGGAACTCAGTCAAAGACCTTCTGCAAGTCCAGGAACAGAAAATGCAGAGGCGTATTTCTCCATAACGATCCTTAGGGCGAAAACAGGGTCCATGGTACCATGACCGGGGCGGAAACCATACTGGCCCTCCAAGACAGTGCACTCCTGCCGGATCTGAGAGTCAACTATACGCTCGTAGAGCTTCATGGTGTGGGACGACCTTTATACCACGATAACTTCCACACTCCTGCACAGATCCCTTGCCCTTGAACACTGGAGTGATAACACTCAGTCTCCATTGGGCTGAAATTCTGCCGGTCTCGAGTATGCGTTGAAGTTGAAAAAGGTTGGTTAAGTTGCCCACACTACGAGAACACATAGCCTTCCATACTTCGATGGGGACTACATCGGCGCCGACAATATGCTATAAAAGTATTGTGCCTTAATGTTTTATGCTTTTTGTTCGTTTGCCACGCATATAACCAAATATATATTCAACTTACATCGACTTTATGGCGTTAGAAGTCCGAACTGAATATTTTATCGACTAAATCATGATTAGTTTAGCTAAACATTAGTTTAAATAAAATTCGAGCAATTGAATAAAAGAGCAAATGAAATTATTGCAAATGAATAAAATACACAAAATAAAATAAAAGCAACTAAATAAAAGATCAAATGAACAATTATATGTCATGATAATAATCTAACTGAAATTCGTCAAAGTGACAATACGTCAAAGGTTGTTATATGAACCAAGGGTAAACCGTTACAAACAGATGCTCACGTGGAGTTGCAATAAAATTTGCCACCATTTTTGTTGTACTCGCCTACCTGTTGTATTTAAAAAATAAATACCACCTAACACGTGATATTGTCCCAAATTGCCCTTAAATGCTGGCAGAAAAGCCATGAGGTTTTCAAAGGTAGTCAAATTCTGAACCATGTTACTTAGTATCTGCACCGGAAGGACGACCGGCAAATCGTTCTATTAACTAATACTAAAGTTTCTACGAGTGTTCGATGTCAAGGAGTCAAGAATCAAGATTAGCGATAGATAAAACTTCTCTAGCAGGATTAATCGACTAACTTTGTTGTGAAACCGATATGCTCTTAATCTTTTTGTTTCGAAGCTTCCAAGTTTTTAGTTGGAAGCCCGTTATTTCTCACTATCCATCAGGTAAGATAGTGATCCGCTTACTTTTACAAGAAGTTAAAAAGTTCAAGTTTGTTAAAAAAATTGCGTACCTATTGCAAGTAAGGTAAGTAAGTAAGTAAGTAAGTAAGTATATTGACGACCTCTGTGGCGCGTCGTGCAAAAGCACGACTGCAATACAGAAGGTTGCGGGTTCGATTTCCGCCGGGTGCAAGTGATAAAGCTTAAAAAATAAATATTTGTGTCTGATCCGGGTGTCCGTCTAAGTATAATATGTATGTATTTACAAAAGAAAAATAAATATAAGTAATTATATCCGTTGTCTAGTCACCGTAACACAAGCTTAATAGCTTACCACGGGGCTAGATGGCGCTGTGTGTTATTTACAGAATTTATTTATTTATTTTTCTTCGCAAGTGTGTTGAAAAACGTTGTATAAGCCATGGTGGATACATGTGAGTAATGCTAATTACTGTAAGTCAGCCGTAAGCGGGAGTCTTTTAACCCTTGCTTACGGCTTTGATCTAAATACGGCTTCAGCGGTAATCACTGATATTGTACTCTTGTATAATAAAATAAATCAAAATGTTCAGAGGCTAATAAGCCTCCGAGGTGCGTCGAGAGAAGGCACGACTGCAATGCAGAAGGTTTCGATTCCCGCCAGGTGCAAGTGTGTATGCTGAAAACCAAATATTTGTTTCTAGTCTGGGTGTTTTCTATGTATCATATGTATGTACTTACGAATAAAAACTATAAAACGTAGTATATCCGTTGTCTAGTACCCCTAGTACAAGCCTAGTGCTTAGTTCGGGGCTAGATTGCGGTGTGTGTAAAGTCATGCTATATTTATTTATTATGAAATTCTGTACCTACCAATCTTATAGCAATTGCATATGCAGCCCTTAAAACATCTTCCTTTAAAATCTAACCCTTTGCCACTACTTGTATAATACAGTACAAGTATAGAGGATAATAGAGGCGTTTGTCTTACAGACATCTGCGGTTCATATTTATTTCCGGCGTTATCACACCCCACGGCATATTCTTGAAAGTGTGGTGTGCGTTGCGGTTCATGGCCGCTGTGTACTACGTCTTGATGATACCCTATTCCATTGCTGTGAGAAAATTTAACATTATTTGTATCTACTATAGTACAAGGTCTATAACATACCTTACTTACTACTGTTAGTAGAGTACTAGTAGTAAGTAAGGTTTTTGGGGGGAAGCGGGACTTAGGGGAATGTGCGGCGAGCATCAATTTACCGGACTTATAATTGATATAATTATATTGGAAAAATCGTTAATTACGATAGGAGAAATATCCATTTATACTTATTTTTTAAACAAGATAGATGAGTGTGTGACCACTACTACACCGATGTTAAGTGATGATATGATCTAAGATGACTAGATGGCAATTTTATCAATATAATAAATTGTAAGTCCGTTAAATTGATGTTCGACGCACGTCTCCCAAAGACGCACTTCCCCCTAGTAACCTTATATATAACTTATATCAATAAATAAAAAAGTTTATAGCATAGTTTTAGAAACATCAAAGGAAAACTAAATCTTCCAAACAAAAATCGTGTTTATTTTTAGATTTTACGTATATTTTATTTCAGACGAAACGAAAAACAAATGATGGCTACTACTATCCTATGGACCTATTCCTCTATGTAGATATTCTAGTGATGGCCTATGTGGCCTATTATAATGAGAAAAATCTGTTGGTCACTCATCCTCTGCTCACCGTGTCACATTATCTGAAGCGAGGATTCCTTTTAGATTTCCTTAGCATATTTCCTTTCGAGCAATTGGTACGTATTTACTACAATAGTACCTTTTCTTTTCTTTTCTTTATAATCGACTTGAAAGTAAGTATCGAAGAAGTAGGTTTCCATTCGGCACGTACTAAAGTATAGCCTTATTAATAAACGTGGGGTAAGGTCGGAGTAATATTATCACTTTTTGTACCTGTCTGTCAACTTTGAACGTTGTTCTCACGGTAAAAGACAAACCATGTTTCCACTACTGCGACCTTACTCCACGTTTATTAATAAGGCCACTAATGTATGATGATTTGACCGATTGAGACGATTGTTTCCTTATTTGGAAGTTGCTCCAAGTTGGTCACATAAAAATCTGGTAATGTTCTGATAAGGATGCTCCTCAGCTTCTCAAAAGCTCCCCATAATTGAGTAAACTTTTGGATGTTTATCAGGAAGGATGTTTACAATCCCTATATACAACTAGGTTGGGTTTAATAGAGCACCTAGCTAGAACCTTCTTCTCTTCATAAAACTCCTCCGGTTACTTGTTACCGAGATTCCGGGTCTTAAAATTGTATTGCACTTTGCAATTGCACCGGCGAGGCGCAATAACTATTAGGTAAACTGTGTTAATTTTACATTTTAAGTACTTAAGCCTACCCTGGACTTTTATATAAATATTTTAAAGGAAAAATACTTCTGCAAAAACACAACGCACGATTGACGCAGGGCGGGATTCGAACCAACAACGCATCTTTACTCAATCCGGGAGCAATGATTTTACCTATTTTTCTACCGGCGTCGGTGACTCATACGTCGAATCTTTGCATCAGTATCTCACCCTCTAACACAAACCGCCGCTAACATGCCTAAGTTGTGTTCGATGGTGAGATACTGATGCAAAGATGCGTTGTTAGTTCGAATCCCGCCCTGCGTCAATCGTGCATTGTGTTTTTGCAGAAGTATTTTTCCTTTAAAACTATAATACCTATTAAATGTTAATTAAGTGTTAAATTCACGACGGTGGAATCTCCATAAACCCCATTGATAAGTGCCAAACATGAGGTAATCCCGTAAGTCACAATAACTGGTATGGCAAGATAGAAACCATGCAATGTCATATAATATATTAAGCTGTTTGTCCATTTCACTAAGAACATTGGACTCGTATAAAGCCCCCTGTCAACTTGCGAAGACATTAAATAACTCTCCTCTTTGCGAAATTAAAAACTCAGCTTTGACGGCGACGACGCCATTTCATTTTTAGATTAAGATCCTGAACGACAATAGTAACTTGGATATCTATAGAGTGAACAGGATACTAACTGTGAGTATCTACTTTTACTATTTTTGCGTAAGTCCAGAATTTTATTCTGATGTTCCCTCGGGAATATCAAGTAATTCCAGGTCTACAGCTATTCCCATCGTAATTGATGCAGCTGTTTTGACGTTAAGAAGCAACAAACGTCACACTTACAAAAGAAGTGTCTGTCACCTTTATAGATTTTTACTGCCGATCCACAGGTTCAAATCCCAGCGGGAGCATTTAATATTGAAAAAAGCATGTTTGTTTTTATTTCTATGTTATAGCAGATTTACAACTATTTTACCGTGGCTACCTACTGGCTTTGTTAATGCCATTGGAATTTCTTTAAATATTAAATCAAAATGCAATAAAACTTTAATAGAATTTCTAACGACAATAAATTAGCAGTACCTAAGTAATCCAAACACAAAGATCTAAAATTTATTCTATCCATTATCTCGACGCAATCAAATATTTCACACAAACTTTACAGGCCCACGAGAACGGCCTTGCAAAAAAATGTTATTCAACATTTTTATGTTTATGGTTCCCTTCGAGCGCGCTCGCACGAGACTGCTGAAATATTGAAACGAATACCGAACAAAACAAGCGTTGTACTGAGACAAACAGACAATACCTATTTAAATCGTATCTCTGAAAGGATTGAGTGAAACGTTCACAATGTTGTATTGTTCAGGTGACTAGAATAACCGGAGCTTTTTCGTATTGGGAAAGCAACATAATGCGAGTGAATCCAGTGGTTGTCCTTATGAAGTTTCTACCGATAGCTTTGACGCTTGTCAACGTAGTGACGGCATTTGTGTTCTCTAATAACTGCCAGCCGGGTGTGCTGGACGAAGAGACAAACTTTATTAAAGTTAATTGTACAATACCACACTCCTCTGCTATGAAATTTATTAAAAAATGTTAGTATTTATTTAACTACTAACTGCGCCCTGGTCCTTAAGAGAACAGTCTACCTGCTCTTTCTCCATACAAACGTAGTCGACTGTTTCCTCCCTGGATAAAGTCATTAGAGCACATATGTTTATGCCATGAAACCTATATCAGCCATGACCATGCTCCTACGTTTTTCTTTTTTTAATTTTCTAATTAGAATAAAAATAAAATTTAGAAAAATTAAAAAATCAAAAAAATCAAAACGTAGTTGATTTATTTGATTTACGGTCATGGCTGATATAGGACTTATGGCATAAACGTATTTTTTCTATTATCTTTATCCAGGGAGGAAACAGTCGACTACGTTTGTAAAGTTTGTATGGAGAAAAGAGTAGGTAGACCAATACAATACATTTAGGAGACTGTTGGAAGTGGACAGAGCACAGAGCCCGATCGCTTTCTGATTATAGCGTAAAAGTGATCCGTGTGCGCTTCTACGAACATTCCGGATACACTGCCCCGCCACGGCAGCCCCAACAGATACCTGACTCAATGCATTATTATATTAGATGCGCAGGTCGCTGTACACCCGACGGGAGTAACTTGTTCAGAGGCTGCATGTGTAGAAAGACTGACATAATGCTTTTAAAAACAGTCTTTTGAAAAAAAAAGAGTTTTTGTTAATTGTACTTATATGATAATATGAGGTCACAGTTGGTAATTAAAATATGCGACGCTTCGCTTCGATACTTTTTGAAATGTGAAAGGTGTCTTAAATACTTCGGTTTATGGTTGCTTTACGGATTATGTAAAATTGGGTTACGATAAAACCTAACCTACACCGCGTACAAAGCAACTAAATAATAGTTTCATGATTTCAGATGCCGTAACAGAATACATTAACACATTTTTTTGGGTGTTCGAAATTTTTGTTGGTGAGTAATAGAAGACACCTTCTTAAACACATTTAGATTATTTATTAACTGAGTTTACAAGCCTGCACCTTTAAGCTTAAGTAAAGAGATCCTTTACTAAGCTTCCTCTATTTAGAGGAGTCAGGTTAATCTATATAGTCAGGTTAATCTTAGTAAACAGATAAACAGCGTTACAAACGTAACAATTATAGACGTTGACCATACTGAATTGTCACGGAAGCAACCACTCATACTACGAGGTCTGAAGCGAATCGCTGTGACAGAGATACCGGAGGTACCGAGTTTAATTTCTGTAACTAGAATCTGTTAATCTACCATTTTAAATAAGTGTATCGCCACATTTTATTAAGCAAATAAACTTTTTTTTTTTTTTTTTTTATTTAAAATATGTCCCAGGCACTATAGCACTATGAATAGTGTGGGTTAAAGTTTGAGAAAAATCTATCTAATATAATGTTATATGTATAGTTCACTGTAGGCACCTATGTAGGTGACGGAAATCAACAAAACTATCGAACTCTTTTAGCCTTAATATTCTATTTTTTTAAGTGCTTAAGCCTGCACTAGGCTTTTCATAGAAAAGCCTGCGAATTTTCCTGCGTCTATCGTGCGTTGTGTTTTTGCAGAAGTATTGTTTCTTTAAAATATTTCTTATAGCCTTATTAATAAACGTGGAGTAAGATCGGAGTAGTGAGAACATGCTATATCTTTTTCCATGACAAAAACTTTCAAAGTTGACAGACAGAACCAAAAAGTGGGAAAAATGCAACGATCTTACTACCTACTCCACCTTTATTAATAAGGCGAATAAAGTTTTAATCGAACTCGATGGGTACACATAATAATAATCACATAATCACTGGTGTTAATCGCGTAATTTTACTTTGGTACATATTCTTACTTCGTAATTTCAATTTTCAACTATATTACAATAGTCTTACCTTGGATAAAATCTTTTGACGTGTTAACAATTTCGTTAACAAGGAATCTTAAATTCCGAATTGAGCTATTAAGCTCAAAAGCTCTTAGATCGAGGAAATGAATGAAGACGTCTCATAAAATACTTCACTCAAGTTTTATGACGGAGTTTCCTTTAATTTTCTCGTCGCATAATATGTGGAAGTTATAGCCTTCAGGGGAATTAAAATTAATAAATATGCTCAGGAGAAATAAAAGTCGTATTAATAACATGACTGGTCTGCCGACTAATTGGTTAACCAGTTGGTAGATCAGACCACGAAGCACATCAGTATGTAAACCAATCCGAAGATGGCAGATTGTGTCTTAATTCAAAAAGACATTTGTTTTGAATTATTTTTGTTCTGTAAACAAAAACAAATTTGGAGGGAATGGAGAGAGTATCTCAATGGGAGGCTTATAGATTAGGAGGGGGAAGTTGGTTATCTTACCTCATTAGTACCAAGTGGAGACTTATATGGTGGAAAGAGTATAGTAAAAGTTATGCCTAAAAAACTCGGTCAGCCGCGATTCAGCCTGGGCCCGTGTGAGCTCAGCCCGTTTTTAGGGGAGCAATCGGGCCTGGGAACTTACCTCATCGAGTACCAAGTTGGGACTAATATGGTGGAAAGAGTAGTAAAAGTTATGCAAAAAAAAGTCATTCAGCCTCGAGTCAGCCTGGGCCCGTCTGAACTCAGCCCGTTTTTAAGGGATCAATCGGGGTAGGGACGGGCCCAGGCTGAGTCGAGGCTGACCGAGTTTTTTTAGGCATAACTTTTAGTCTACTTTCTACCATATTAGTCCCAACTTGATACTCGATGAGGTAAGTTCCCAGGCCTGATTGATCCCCTAAAAACGGGCTGAGTTCAGACGGGCCCAGGCTGACTCGAGGCTGACCGACTTTTTTTAGCATAACTTTTACTACTCTTTCCACCATATAAGTCTCCACTTGGTACTAATGAGGTAAGATGACCAACTTCGCCCTTCTAGTCTATTAGATAATGAATAGAGATTGTACCAGAATTTTCTTGAGAACCAAAACTTGTTCATTATAAAAGCTAGTTATTTTTTTTCCATGTTATGAATATCACGACTAACGCCAAACTCATTTGTATAAATTTATCCAGCCACAGGTGGTACAAAAGAACGAATACAAATAGAACTTCCTGGATAAAGTGTATAATTTAATAACTTATTTTGGTTAAAACTAATTATGTTTTTGCTTTTGAAATAAAACCTATATTTTGGTTTTATTTGCGTGGTGTTTATTACTTTTAGCATAGTTTCAATGCTCAACATTTCCAACATCGCGAAAACAAAAACTTTTTTGCTTCTGGTCGAGATTATATTATTTTTTACTAGCTGATCCCGGGCCTTCACCCGCGTAAGTCCCGATCCCGTGGAAATATCGAGATCAAAAGTAGCCTATGTTACTCAGGGTGAATGAAGGTTTCTAATGGTGAAAGAATTTTTGAAATCGGTCCTGTAGTTTTTGAGTTTATTCATAACAACCATACAGACGCACACACGGACAAAAATCCAAATATTTCCTCTTTATGATATAAGTAGGTATAGATGTATTTTTAACATGTCTTTTTAATACCTGCCTACGGTTAGAGACCCTTTACACAGGGGCGATTCCCAAGTCATTCTATTAGACACGTCAGTAAGCATAATATGTATATTTATATATATACACGATGCTTTTTGTTACTAGGTTATGTACCTACAATTTTCACTAAAGGGCGCTGCGTATTTTACAATTTGCTGAATGAAATTGGACCTATTACGAAGTGGTTAAGGACCTTATTTGTATGCAATTATGAAACTGACCGAATGTTTTCGGACCCCGCGACTGCCTACAATTTGCTGAAATAACTTGAATCTTTTGCGAAGTAGTTAAGGTCGTTATTTGCATGCAATTATACTGGCCGCACCGCGCCGAGCCATTCAATCTGAATTGTATATTACTGAATAATCTTACTTAATTAAAAATCTCGGAAACCGGCACTTTGAAAATGGTCCACAAAATTTACCTAAGTAAGTAAACACACTATGCCGAAAATACGCGACCGAAGTTCCTTGGCTGATTTTACGTTCCGGCGACGTTTGGCTGATATGATCATATGACGATAAGAGCCGAAATTACGCGGCAGAAATTCAGTTGCGTAACTTTGTGTAGTTGCGTGTTTTAGTGTCTCGAGCGTTGTCGTGGCGTCAATCGAACCGAACTTCGGTCGCCTATAATTTTGTTGGTATCCACCGAATCGCTGCCGAACTTACGTCCGACCGACGTTCGGCTGTACGCCATAACGCGACGTAATTTCGGTATGGTGTGTCATCAGTAATTTAAAAACATATTGCAGGCGTAGTCACGCCGAACTTCGGTCGCGTGTTTTCCGCATAGTGTGTTTACTCACTAAAAGTACGCACGCAAACGACTCCTGAAATGACGTTTCTAATCGTGCCATTTTTTACGTTTTATAGGTGTCGGTTGTACTACTGTATCCACAACGAACACCAAAGTGAACGTGATTTTGGTTATGATCCTCCAGGTTGTGGGGCTCATGTATTTTGCATTTATGTTCGGCTATGTTGCGTCCACACGATCGGCCGCCGCGCAAGCTTTACTGGAACACACTGTTAGTACAAATTAATTTTGCACCTAGCGTCCTTTATAGCCCTTTATTGACGACGTGGAAGCTGTGCAGAAGGTAAGCAAAAGCTGAGCAGGAGCGATGGTTGATTTACTCGGCGATTCTCTGTTTAGGTATGTATACTCAATTTTATTTGTAATATATAGGTTTACAGCAACGTTAAGTAAACCTTTGTGTTGATTCTAATACTTCAAAAAAATATACTTAGGTACTTGCCAAGTTCTTATAGATGAATATGGCAGATTTTGTTTGTGCTACTAATATTTGGCGCAAATATATATAAATCGGCAATGCACCCAAAGAGGCAATTTGCAGTTGGCCTTTTTTCACCTTCGATTCAAAAAATACTATCAAGAATATTTACAAAATTTAAAAGGAAAACCCTCGAGAGGGTTATATTGACTACCATGTTGCCAAAAGTACTTTTAATAAAATTTTGGTGGTGATTTTCTATTATTCATACCATGCGGTTGTGGTCATTTGCCAATAATTTTTAATATAGATGTTGATATATATTTATTTTTTAAATAACAAGATTGCTGTGGTAACAATAGAAAATCAAAATTATTTTGCAGGTGGTTATGCATTGTTTGTGATAGGTAGGTAGAGCGGGCTTTTTTAACCGACTTCAAAAAAAGGAGGAGGTTCCCTGGCCGTATTTATATATATTTTTTTATGTCTTTAGTTATAAAGTGTCTTTAGTTTCTTTGGTCGAGATGGTTCTGGTTTTTATTATGTGCTTATTAGTTATTTAAAGTATAATTATTATTATAAATGTTTTAATTGTTAAATGCCCTCTTTCAAAGTAGTTACATAGTTTTTTCAAACAATACAAACACATGGTACTAAAATAACACAATAATTTAATCCGATGCACTCTGTAAAGTCCATATTTTATGTCATAGAATTGTTTGATTGTGTAATATATTCTTAGAACGGATATTACGAAACGAATCCATACGCCTCCATTTGGTTTTTGCAATAATCTGACGTTTCGGGGACTACACAGTTTATTACAGCCACAGAAACACGACAACAGCAACAAATTGAAATAGTTTCATAAAAAAAAAACCATTTTAAGTATGAAGAAAATGTTCACTGTGCCTTTTTATTACGTCGTCGCGTCAGCAGTTAAGAGTTCCTTAGTGTAGAAACAATGCAATATGCAATGCTTTGTTTACAGAGTGCATAACGTTAGTTTAATGTAGCTAGCTCGAGACGCATCCATAACTTTGTGTATAACAGAGCTATTAAGCTGAATGCGAGTGTAACGAAGTCATTTGGTAACTACGAATTTTAACATAGAGCACTGTGGGAGCATGAAGGCGTGATGTATGGAAAGCAACGACGCAGTTGGTTGACTTGATTCACTCCTATCGTAGGGTGGACATCATCGGGGCAGTTTTTATTTAAGAGACTATATAGACTAGGAGGGGGAAGTTGGTCATCTTACCTCATTAGTACCAAGTGGAGACTTATATGGTGGAAAGAGTAGTAAAAGTTATGCTAAAAAAAGTCGGTCAGCCTCGAGTCAGCCTGGGCCCGTCTGAACTCAGCCCGTTTTTAGGGGATCAATTGGGCCTGGGAACTTACCTCATCGAGTACCAAGTTGGGACTAATATGGTAGAAAGTAGACTAAAAGTTATGCCTAAAAAACTCGGTCAGCCTCGAGTCAGCCTGGGCCCGGCCCTACCCCGATTGATCCCCTAAAAACGGGCTGAGTTCAGACGGGCCCGGGCTGACTCGAGGCTGACCGACTTTTTTTAGCATAACTTTTACTACTCTTTCCACCATATTAGTCCCAACTTGGTACTCGATGAGGTAAGTTCTCAGGCCCGATTGCTCCCCTAAAACGGGCTGAGCTCAGACGGGCCCAGGCTGAATCGCGGCTGACCGAGTTTTTTAGGCATAACTTTTACTACTCTTTCCACCATATAAGTCTCCACTTGGTACTAATGAGGTAAGATAACCAATTTCCCCCTCCTAATCTATTAGGTTCTTCAGCCAAGAGTGGCGCCTCCAGCAGACACTTGTTTTTCCAGCGATGCTGAGCTGGAGTAACTTGCGAATATTTTATTCTCGATATTACGTCCAATACTGGTCGGGCGTACGTTTTAAAAATCGACCTTCTGTTCCATTTAACGTTATCAGATGAGACTATAATGGCCAACACACAACCGGCCATTAAAGCGGAAGGTGCCAAAACTTCCAACATTAAAAACGACTCAACTTTACGTTCCCAGTTGTAACTTGTAATTATATTTGGTTTAACGAGCACGTTTACTCGCAGGAAAAAACAAAGGACCTTTCCAACTTTCTGTATCAAGAGAACGTGGATCCGACATTGACTGCTAAAACTTTGAAATATTTCGAATATGTGTGGAAAAGAACTAACGGGAGCAACCCGCAGGTTAGTCGTGAAAATTTATAACGAAGACAACTTTTTGATTTTTAGTCTCGTTTTTACCGAGTATTGCAGGCTTTAGTTAAAAAAAACAGTTTTGTTCTGTTTCTGATAAACCCTAATCTGTTGTAGTTACTAAGTGAATGATAGAACACGACTATTCGACGGATGGCTATAGCGCGGGATATGGCTTTTAAATCCTACTTCCTACTAATATTATAGACGCGAAAGTATGTATGTATATACATATATCTAATACAATTTATTTTGAGAAATTTAAGAACATAAATGTAAAAAAATCAAATAACTATACAGAAAATTGTATAATCTACAATCAATTTAACTTTTCATTTTATATATTTTTTATAAGGCTTTAATATAATTTATCTTCAACAAATATATTTGGTTTTCACCTATTGTCCCGTACTTCAAAAGTATTAATACCTACAGAATGAGTTGTCAAAGGAAAATGTGTGATGATAAATGATGTCCTCACTTCGGATCGCAATCATGCGGTCACAGGTGCGAGCTGATATCGAAAATTGCAACATTACACGCACATTCCATCATCCTATTAACCTGAAACCCTATTCTGTTTATCCACAGGGTGATTAATTTGGAACTTTTTGAGGAAATTATATATTTTTTTTCGAATAACGAATGAATCCCAATCACACGATAACGTTAAAAAGACAAGAGTTTTTTTTGTCTTTTTTTCATTTGAGGACGCGTTTCAATGACATAAATCCTAACATAGCCAGAAAAAATCTTCTTTTTCTATTCGTGTAGTGATGTGGCATGCTTAGTATTAGAGTTTTCAGGGCGCTCTAAGGACCCTAATTTTGATCTAACGACTGCTGTGATTAGGCCACAAAAAATATTTTATGCAAACCGGTCGAACCGTTTGACCGGAAAAAGGGAACAAACAAATATATAAACAAACTAACTTTCAGATTTATAGTATTACTTAGCTGTGCCCCGCGGTTTCACCCGCGTAAGTCCCGATCCTGCCGAAATATCGGGTTAAAGGAGCCTATGTGTTAATCTTGGTCTCCAGCTATCCATATTTCAAGTGTCATAGCAATAGGTTCAGTAATTTTTGCGTAAAACAGTAACAAAGTCACATACATACAAACTTTCGAGTTTATAATATTAGTAGGATAGGATAAGATAGTGGCATAGTATTAGTGCAATGTGATGTGATATTGCAAGTATTTATGCTTAAAAAATAAATATTTGTGTCTGCTCTGGGTGTCCCTCTATGTATTATGTATGTTTTTACAAAAGAAAATAAATATAAATATTATATCCGTTGTCTAGTCACCGTAACACAAGGTTAGTCGCTTACCACGGGGCTAGATGGCGCTGTGTGTTGTTCAGAGAATTTTATTTATTTATTTATTCGGGTTAATTTCCAGCAAGTCTGCCGTCGTCTGAACTCGGCGCTGATGGAGGACACCCTCGTCTTCATGTACGAGCGAGCGCTCCGCGAGGTCCCTCTCTTCGGGAAAGTCGAGCGATCCTTCATCAGAGTCATCACGCAGCATCTTAAAGAAATGTACTTTCTGAAGGGAGACACAGTGATACAATGCAAGGATATACATTCTAGTATTTATATTATTTATCGTGGTAAGGTACGTGTATTTATATTACTACTAGCTGTTCCGCGGTTTTACCCATATAAGTACCGATCCTGTGAGAATATCAGGATCAAAAGTAACCTATGTAACTCAGGGTGAAAGTAGCTTTCTAATGGTGAAAGAATTTTTGAAATCGGTCCGGTAGTTTTTGAGTTTATTCATTATAAACATACGACACACAAAAATACAAATCTTTCCTCTTTATAATATAATATGTGTAGAAGTGTAGATGTCTTATCGCAAAAGTAAGTTTATCAATAATCGTGGACAATTTGTGGAATAATGGTTCCGTTTCTGCTGGCAGACTTCCAGTCAACTCAGCGTACATCTTTTATGTCCACTAAATTGTTATTTCGTTTTACGAAATAAACAATATTGTACTTTTTAAGGTTTTCATATTTGATGTATGAGCACTATCTCGAAAAGGTAAGGTGGTCTAAGACGTAGCATGCTTACTGTTTCTAACCAACATCGCGAAAACAGAAGAAAAATCGTGTAGATTTAAAAAGTTTATATTACATGAATGGTTGCAGGTAGACGTTTTGTCATCATACAACGAAATGATTACATGTATGGGCCCTGGCGGTATGTTTGGAAATTTTACAGGAGTAAGTTTTTCACACATTTCATACAACAAAACCTCAATTCACTTGGAAAATCTCCGGTTTTAAACGATTGATTGGATTTTCATTAAATCGCCCGGAATGAAAATCCGCATTCAAATAAAAATGCTCTGAAATAGGTTTATTCCTTTAATGAATGCAACTACTTCTTTCATTTCGAATAGTGGTGGGGCTCACATAGTGTTAGAGTTTTCAGTTTTCAAGCCTCTAACTGGACCTAACGGCTCTTAACAGAGATAACAACCGGGACCAACTGCTTAACGTGCCTTCCGAAACACTCGAGAAAGTGATTTTTTTCCACAAAACATCCGAGTATAATGATTTGGATGGGTGACATGAAACCTACAAAAATCGTAGACGTTCTCCGAAACCTGTAGATTAGTTCTACAGAATTCGTAGCAGAGAAATGACTTCGCTACGAGATTCGTAGCTCTCATTAGTTCACCTTTACGAATCCAAGTTGATTAGCACACGTAGAACTTGTTTTACGTCAAGATGAGACCTCTACGTAGAAATAAAATACTTATTTAACCTACACTAAGTATTAAAAGTGTACATCAGAAAAATGTGAACCTGATCCAGCCACTACACTCTAGATCTTGTATCATTTAACTGAACTTTCTAGTTAAATTTTATAGCTTATGAGGCGTACTCACGGCAGATATAAAATATTTTATCAATTTTTTTTTTACTTTTTGATAATAATAACAAAAAAGAACAGGAAAAACCACACAGAATTAGTTTTATTTTTTTATTTTTACTTAAACGAAACAAACCGCTATTTAGCCCCTTGATAAGCTACTAAGCTTATGTTATGGTAAGTAACTAGACAACGGATATAATACATACATATTATACATAAAGTTATTTTTGATACATACAATTTAAAACAGATTTCGTACGATTTTTCTGACCGGCTACGATTTTCGTAGGTTTCGTCTTAGCAGCTACGATTTTCGTAGGTTTCGTCGTAGCAGCTACGAACACTCACTTGGGTATTTTATGTCTGCGGGCATCTAATAACATTCTCACTACGCCACTACTGTCGAGGGGACATGAATTCCCGTCACAGAAATTACTTCTGTTATTTAACTTTCCTCTTAACGTTCATGTTGCTAGTGAAAAGTTTGTTGGTCAAAGTGTTGAGTGCATTTGTTTGGGACTATATTATGCTGAATGTAGGGTTCAAAGAAATGTAGTTTGGGTTTTAGCACGCGTGCTGGGTTATTAGATAGATATATAGATTAATGCTTTTATAGATAAAATGTTAAGATAATTTATTTTGTCACGAATTTCGTATGCAAATGTGTTACAATAATCTACACTAATATTATAAAGGGGAAAGATTTGTATTTTTGTGTGTGTGTGTGTATGTGTGTCTCATAAAAACTCAAAAACTACTAGAGAGATTTCAATTTTTTTTTCCATTAGAACGCTACATTTACCCTGAGTAACATAGGCTACTTTTGATCCCCATATTCCCACGGGATCGGGACATACGCGGGTGAGTCCGCGGGACGCAGCTATTATCTTGTAAAGTTACGGAAATTCTGCCTACAAATATTTGTCGATAGAGTAAATCGTAGCATAAACAACGTATGAATAAAATTTATATAAAATCAACAATCACAAATTACAAGAAATAGTAGAAAGAAAAACTTAGGTAGTAAGTAGGTACAATGGGCGGCCTTACCGCCTATGGGCGATCTCTTCTAGACAACCAATGAATAAAAAGACTTAAGAAAGAGGAAGGGTGATGTGTGTGTGAGTGGTTATTATTATTAGAACCGTTCCGATTGCCAATAGTCGCGGGTTCGAATCCCGCCGGGTACTAAAGTTTTGATAGCATTTTTTTCAATAAAATCGTTTTTTATTTAAATTAACAGAAAAGTAGCCTAAAAACTGGTGTATATTTCAGCAAAAACTTTCCAGTTCGGAGGTGACAATTTACGCAAGTCGGAGCCTCGATTTGCTGATGATACCAAGTCAGACCTTTTTCAACCTCGTCAAATACTATCCTAAAATACAGGAGCCATTGAATAGAGCCTTCGAAACGTCTACCAATTACATATTACCTATAAATATGGATTTAAGTGATGACTCGTCTTCAAGTAAGTGTGTTTAAAAAAATAAAAAACTTGAAAATATTTATTTATCTCATAAAACTTACCATTAAAGGTGATCGCACATTTATCAGCACCGTACGCGCCGCACGCGCCGTTCTCGCCGCATTTTAGAATTCATTGTATGTAATGATGTGAAACCTCGCACGTTTCATCCGCACCGTACGCGTCGCATTTCGAAATGTGATAGAAAACACCCAATATGTGGAATATTCGTGGTACCCATAGTACAAGCGCTTAGTTTGGGGCTAGACTGGGCTGTGTTTAACGTCGTGCAATATATTTATTTATTAAATATAATGTAATACATCAAAATTTATATTTCTACAGACGATTCCATATCATACTGTTCGCTGTCGTTGTACTCAGCGGGGGATACAAGAAGTACTACTTCTAATTCGAAGTACGAACATATTTCTGGTTTGTGCATATTATCATTTTAATTTTACCTAATAATAACCTTATTTAGGGATAGCGTTAATCATTATCTGAATGATGTTCAATGTTGCTTTCTACATAAGTTTGAAACTATAAAATAATATTATTTTAGAGAAGAATAAACTAGAAATATGTCTTTCGTATATGGAAAACTAGCTGCGCCCTGCGGTTTCACCCACGATCCCGCATGAATGTCGGGATAAAAAGTAGCCTATAAGTTATTCTAGATCTCCAGCTATGTATATTCCAAGTTTCACCCCATTCGGTTCAGTAGTTTTTGCGTGAAAAAGTAAAAAAGTCACATACATACAAACTTTCGCGTTTATAATATTAGTAGGATTTAAGCAGTAAAGCTACCCGACTTCTTATTACATAACAGATGTATGGCAATGTATGTCATTTTGTACTTTTAGAGTTAGTTTTCATTTGTTTTCATATGTATGATTACTTGTACCTACTATTTATGTATTCTGTGGTATGATCGGGCACAGGGTCTAATCGCTTGTACGGTACTTCCTTTGCAATACAATGAAGGGAAGTCTACCTACTCTTTTCTCCATACAAACTTCACAAACGTAGTCGACTGTTTCCTCCCTAGATAAAGACATTAGAGAAAATATGTTTATGCCATAAAACCTATATCAGCCGTTACCATGCCCCTACATTTAGATTTTTTTCATATTCTAAATATTTATTTCAATTCTAATTAAAAAAACCAAAACGTAGGGTCTTGGTCATGGCAGAATATAGGTTTTAAGGCATAAGAATATTTAATCTAATGTCTTGTTTAAGGGAGGAAACAGTTGTGCAGAGAAATAGTTGGTAGACTTTCCTCTTTAAGCGTGTTGTATATGACAGTCTTTAGTAGAAGATCCTAATTCTAAAAACTAAACAATTCTAGGACCAACTTTATAAGAACATAGCCGCAAGAAAAGGTCTATAAATGGTATTATCTATATATATAAAATTACTAGCTGACCCGGCAAACGTTGTTTTGCCTTATCTTATATATAAAATTTCCATGTCGCAGTGTTAGCTACCGTACTCCTCCGAAACGGCTACACCGATCTTCACCAAACTTCACATACGCATTCAGTAGGTCTGAGAATCGGCTACTATCTATAATTTATAAGGCAAAACAACGTTTGCAGGGTCAGCTAGTAAATTATAGATAGTAGCCGATTCTCAGACCTACCGAATACGCATATAAAATTTGGTAAAAATCGGTCGCGCCGTTTCGGAGGACTACGGTAACTAACATTGTGACATTGAAATTTTATATATTAGAAGAAGAAGATAATAATTTAGTCTACGATTATGTAATTCTACATTATTCCCAGGTCGAGTAACTTCGCGGACCTCCCACACGAGCATAAGTCACTCGAAGTTATCAGTGGGCGGGATGACAGTCAACAGTTACCTACAGTTATCTAATTTGCTAAGGCCCGGATCATTCTTGTACCAGGTAAATTGGTACTCGGACGAACGTACCAGCTTTTGCCTACAAGCACCGAGTACGAGTAGTAATTGCACTGTTGATTAGAGGCAGCGGTGTTCTGTCTGTGCGTACCGGGAAAGAAAATAGACTTTTCGACTTCGTTGGAAGTCATATGAAAGAGAAACACTCATTCGTACTAATAAAAATAATTTATCTAGACTTGTCACAAAGTTGTTAAGAGCCCTATAGCTGCTAAACTCAAAATCCCTGTCGGGCTCATCGAAAATTGTTGATTATTTCATGACGGAATATCGTAGAACTTTTTTTTTGTGTATGGATTGTAGGTGACATTGTTTCCTACATTTTGGTGTCGTTTTAAGACAAAAACCTCCTATTGGTGCAAAGCCTATCCAAATTTTAGCCAAAAATGTCTGTTTTGGCTAAAATGTCGATAGGCTTCAATACGTTTCGACATATTTGTCTGGAAACTGCACCAAAATGCCGGAAACAATGCGGATTACAAACCATACACAAAAAAAAGTTCAACAACATTCCGTCATGAAATAATCAACAATTTTCGATGAACCCGACATGGATTTTGAGTTTAGCGGCTACAGTCCTCTTAAGGGCCCTATTCTGAAAAACTGAAAATCCATGTCGGGCGCATCGAAAATTGTTGATTATTTCATGACGGAATGTCGTAGAACTTTTTTTTGTGTACAGATTGTAGGCGACATTGTTTTCGATATTTTAGTGCAGTTTCCATACAAATATGTCGAAACGTATTGAAGCCTATCGACATTTTAGCCAAATCAGACATTTTTTGTCTAAAGTTTGGATAGGCTTTGCACCAATAGGAGGTTCTTGTCTTAAAACTACACCAAAATGTAGGAAACAATGTCACCTACAATCTGTGCACAAAAAAAAGTTCTACGACATTCCGTCATGAAATAATCAACAATTTTCGATGAGCCCGACAGGGATTTTCAGTTTCAAGGTCGTTGGCGTATATACTCCTCTTAATGAAAGATGTCTGTTTTGGAACGATATTAAAAAAAATGGGTATCTTTTAACGTCATTGAACCGATTTTTATGTTTTTCTGGATAGCTGTATGTGGCTTCGATCATGCTTATCTTAGAAACAGCCGATTTGAACCTGGTTCGGTATGCAGATCTGTCCGTATATTCAGTTACGTTTGGACTTATGGAATACCTTTATATTGACTTTTTTATATGGCAGTATTTTTGCGTAGCGGTAGGTAGGTGCTCGAAAAACGCGAACGTAGTCACGAGCACAACTAGTCTATACATGTGCCGGCTGAGTGAATGACTGACTGACTAAACTACATACATATCGTTTCAAGCGATAAGGCCGCCCATTCTGCCACTTACATTTAAGTTGTTTATGTTTTTTCTTTGAATTGTAATTGTATTTTGGTGTGTAGCAGTGAATAAAAAATCAAAAAATCATTGGTCCTAACCTATTAAATAAATAATAAATATTGAACGACGTTACACACAGCGCAATCTAGCCCCAAACTAAGCACTAGGCTTGTATTATGGGTACTAGACAACGGATATACATATAACACTTTTTTTTGTGTAAACATATACATTCGATACATAGAAAAGCATAAGTACTTGCACCCGGCGGGAATCGAACCCGCAACCTTCTGTATTGCAGTCGGGCATTCCCCCGACGCGCCACAGATGTCGTCGTATTTAAAATCGTATTTTTCTATTTTTCACAGGGGTTTGGCTACCTAACTTGTATGATGACAGTGGTAAATTACGTCATGGTGTTGTACGAAGTGACGACACTTAACAATTGCCCCGTAACATACTGGTTACAGGCTATTACGGATGTATTCTTTTACATACGAACTTATTTAGCTATGCACCAGGTTAGTGGTTATTAACATTATGTAGAATGTTCAAAATGAAACGGTCTTCCCATACAAAACTTGAAATCTGTGAAAGGAGGCATCTTCGTTGAATAACCTACACAATAAATGGGTCTTAATTTACTTGTCAGCAATTAACAGTTTTATTATAGACCCACTGTGGAAGGTTCTGTACCCATATACGTTGTACATGATTAAGAAACCCTCGGCGCGCGAGGTTGACTCGCACTTGACCGTTTTTTTTTTGTTTCAATAAGGGTCTTGTCATAATTCTTTGTAACTATGGCAATTTCCATAACAGGGCTACATCAGTAGGCACGGCGATTTCATCATGGACCCCTACAAATGTAGGCAGCGATATTACAGACATAAAATGTTGGTTTTCTCTGATTTCTTGGTTAATGCACCATTCTGTGTCTTCGCGTTCTGCTTTCGGTAAGCTAATAAAAAAATATTCTTTAGTTGGCTATTCTAGAACATTCATTTCTTTAAACATTGATATTACCAATACCAATATTTCCTAATGGCCTTATTACTAATTAATAATAAATAAATATTCCACGACGTTACACACAGCGCAATCTAGCCCCAAACTAAGCACTAGGTTTGTACTATGGATACTAGACAACGGATATACTACATAATGATTGTACTTTTTTATTGTAACTACATCCATATGATACATAGAAAACACCCAGACCGGAAACAAATAAATATTATTAAACGTGGAGTTAGGTTGAAGTAGTGCGAACATGCTTTGTCTTTTTCCGTGACAAGAACTTTCAAAGTTGACAGGCAGAAACAAAAAGTGGTAAAACTACTCCGCCGTACTCCACGTTTGTTAATAAGGCTGTAACCACAGAATAGATAAATTTTCTGTAACCTTGCTATTATAAAATGAGGCTGTAACCTTGCTATTATAAAATGAGTTTTAAGTGCTAGGTTTAAACCATGATTTAGGTACTATGCAACCATGCATTATAATAGCAAGGTAAGTGTTTACCCACACTTTTTATAATCATGTTAAAAGTAAACTCAGGTTGGTCCTACTCTATTTCCAGAAATCCCATACGTGTAATGCATTACTTGCGTATAAGCAAATTGTTCCGAGTGAAGTATTTATGTGAGTTCTATCAACATACCGCGGCAGAACTTACTAACAACTTGACTTTACTACAGGTCCGTGTAACTTATATAAAATTGTAACTGAATTTTACTAGAAACTTTTAAAACTTTTATTCGAAAACTAGCAAGCAACAGGATATGGGTAAGAGTGAACACGTCTCACATTTTAATATATTCTGTGAACAACACACAGTGCCATCTAGCCCCATTGTAAGCTACTAACGGTGACTAGACTAGGATATAATCTTATATTTATTTTTGTTTTGTAAAAACGTACACACATATATCTATACTAATATTATAAATAGGTAACGTCTCCGAAACCACTAGGCTGATTCCAAAAATTCTTCACTAATAGAAAGCTACATTATCAGGAAAAAATATACCTAGGCAACTTTTGATCCCGATATTTCCACGGGATTGGGACTTACGCGGGTGAAACGCTGCTAGTATAGCATAAACAAAGTAGCTGGTTTCGTTTGTCTTTTCTAATCTGCGCCTTCTAACTTCTATCTAAACCGCGGAAGGCATGATAAGTCACGGCGCGAAACCCTTTTAGCCTGTGTTACTCAGGGTGAATGTAGCTTTCTATTGGTGAAATAATTTTTGAAATCGGTTTAGTAGTTTTTCAGTTTAATCATTATAAACATACGACACACACACAGACACACAAATCTTTCCTCTTTATAATATTAGTGTAGATGTAGATTGAGTTAATGTTATTGTTACAGACAATGATGACTGCTGCAGTTGTGGTAATATTGATTCATACATTCTCATGTATATGGCTATTGTGTTTGATCGCTATTTCACCGATCAGTATTATAAGGACTATGAAGATGCATCTCATTGACGAGTAAGTAGTAGATTAGACACACATACAAAAAAACAAACAGCAAAAACATTGACAATACAAATGCCTACATTTTATTTTAATCAGGTAAATTAGAGTTTTTTTTTTCGTTATAATTTAGTCATTTGGGACGCAACGTGTGTCAACACCGTTGCTTTGTACCGTACTGCTGCTTTGGCTGCTGCGGCGGCGAAGACAGCGGCGGTTGCTAAGCATGGCAAGTATGCTCTCCTCCACGCGAGTTATATATTTGTGCCGGTGGCCGTGGAGACGTTAGGGAGTTGGGGGAGTGAGGCTATCACCTTTGTAAGGGAGATCGGTCGACGGCTTAGGGATCGGGGTTTGGACTGCCGCTCGGGTTCTTTTCTGGTGCAGAGGATGGCCGTTGCTATCCAACGAGGAAATGCTGCGTGCGTTTTGGGGTCCTGTTTGCGCCGGGAACAAATTCGGGTGGCCTGTTCGACTGAATGTCGTTTTAAGTTTATTTGTAGTTTATTTTTAGTTTTAAGTTTAATTGTATTGAATGAATTTATTATTATTCACTCATTTATTTCATTTCTTAAATTTAAGTTTTTATAAAAATAAACTATACATACAAAATATATACATTATTTATTATTATTATTATTTACTATATTTTATTAATAAATTAAAAATAAATATTTTTGATATAAGATTGATCTTTATTATAAACATTAAAAAAAAATACAATAAAAAGAGAAATGAGGTGCTATTCGCTGGGTATCTTTCTTTGTAAAACATGTGACGGTTAAAGAATTTTCTAGTGCCTCATGGTTACTAGGCATGCCTTTTAAGTTCTGTCGTTTGTATATTTGCCGCCAATTTTAAAATTAGAACTTTTCAAAATTCAAATTTGTTAGAATTTCAAATATCAAAACAATTGAAAGCATTAGGATTAATGCAATTGTTTAGTCACAGCGTTGGTTTGAATCTGTCAGGTCACGTACGAAAATGAATCTTACTAAGGAAAATGTTCGTGCAATAATTTTCTATAACTTTCGAAGAGGCCTCACGCGACTTCAGTGTTTCGAAGAGTTAACATCTGTATTCCATGATGAAGTCCCATGTCTGCGGACCATCGAACGCTGGTGTTTGGAATTTGAGCGTGGACATACCACACTAAGTGACAAATCTCGTGAAGGACGTCCAAAATCCGCCTTCACTGAAGATAACATCGTTGCTGTGAGACAACTAATCGTCGAAGATCGTCATGTGACATATCGAGAGATAGAGGCGTTATTAGGCATCTTAGGGACAACCATTCAAAAGATATTGCATGAGGCACTTGGTGTGAGAAAACTAGTTTGCCGTTGGATCCCGCATTTGCTTTCCGACGATCATAAGGCGGCCCGCGTCAGATGGTGTAAGAAAACTCTTCAGAGGTTCAACCGAGGAGAGTTAAATCACGTCTACGACATCATCAGTGGTGACGAATCTTGGATCTATGCCTACGATCCTGATTCCAAACAACAATCTACAGTCTGGGTTTTCCAAAACGAGCCAAAGCCGACTAAAGTTGTTCGCTCTCGAAGCACTTCAAAGACGATGGTGGCTACGTTCGTGGCGAAAACCGGTCATGTTGCGACGATTGCACTTGCAGATCGTAGAACGGTTAATGCGGAGTGGTATACCACAGTTTGTTTACCACAAGTCATCGCCGAACTTCGGAAATCTAGCCCAAAGCGACGCATCATCCTGCACCATGACAACGCAAGCTCACACACCGCTCCTCAAACGTTTGAGTATTTGAAGCAGGAAAACGTAGAAATTCTTGACCATCCTCCATACAGTCCTGACCTAAGCCCTAACGATTTCTTTACATTTCCTAAAATTAAGAAAACACTTCGTGGTCAAAGGTTCCAGTGCAGTGAAGAAAGGGTCGACGCTTTCAAGTCAGCCATTTTGAACACCCCCACTTTGGAGTGGAATAAATGTTATAATAACTGGTTCGAGCGAATGGAAAAGTGTATTAAACTTCGTGGTGAATACTTTGAAAAACAATAAAAGGTACTATAAGGTTATATAGTTTTTTTTTTCTTCAAACGACAGAACTTAAAAGGCATGCCTCGTATATAGGCAACTAAAAAGTTATCCAGAACCGAGTTTCGGTTCTGGATAACTTTTTAGTCTAGTTCTAACTTCAATTTTACTAGACTTTTAATTGTTTCAAAATCCTCCCGTTCTACGAGTAGGTATTTCGTTCATTTTCGACGTTTTGTCACAGTGAGTAGATACAGTACACGTTCATTCGATGGGCGTACACGAAACGTAAATTAAACGGGATTTATTGTGATGGAAACACCATGTCTCTACATGTTACGCAAAAAATAAAAACAATAATTTCGTGAACATTTTACGAATTTCGCAAAAAGTATTGTTGTAAATGAGTTTTTCCTTTTTGCATTCATTTTTATTAGTATTAAACTTTTTAAATTCACACGATTTGTTAACACATAGTTACATTTTACTGGGTCTTAATTGCGTATTGTTATGCATTTTCTTACTTCGATGTTTCAACCATGTTACAGTGGTATTGGTCTTGTTTATTTGTATGACTCTTTTACTTTGTTAAAGTATTACCAACCTAATAGTTTTATTAGTATTTATTGCCTTAGTATAACATAATAATAATAACTATATATAAATTACAGATCAAACAAAATTTAGGCATCTATACACAGAAGCGTTATTATTATTATCTTGAAACAGAGTCTTCCAATCGGGCACCATTATTAAAGTGTACATTGTGTTATGTTAGAGGTGCCGGCGTCAAACTAACGGCCTAGGCTGTAAATTAGATGGCTGATAAAACTAGCTGCCTGTGACATTATATAATAATGACAAACTTACACAGAACTTTCAGTAGAATTAAGAATGTAGTGGCAAGTCAACAGCACACGCACTATACCGATTGTTGTTTCTACCACTGCTGTCATATCTAAAAGCCATTTACAGTGGCCTAAGTACATTTAATATTAACCCTTTTTTGTAAAGGCTTAATATTATACTCTTTAGTACTCTTTAGTACAGCCATCCTTAATACCTGCAGACTCACAAATTTTTAAATCGTTATTTAAAAAGATTTAAACGCAATTTTTAAGATTGAAGGTTTAAACTGAGTTGTCGTTACAACTCAGTTTAAATCTAATTAACACCATTGCACTTGGCTTTGGCCCGTGCTTTCTGAAATCCCCCTAAAAAGGAGATACGTATTACATAAAACTAAATAACAAACTTCTTATTTCAGAGAATCACCATCAAAGCCATGGGACTATACTGCGTCGCTTTACATTGTAGTGTCACACTTGTCCACTACAGGTGGTGACGAATATTACCTAAACGACTTGATATCTATGTTGGTTTTGGCTGTTATTCTAATATGTAGCAAGGTGTTGGCAGGGCTAATCGTCGCCACTTCTATTCAAGTGGCTTATTCAACGAAATATGCACTATGTTCATATGAGAAGAAAACTGGAAAACTTATTGATTGTTTGAAGAATCAAGGGTTGTCCAGTAAGTGTCTGTTTAAGTTCTAATAAGGCGAAATTAAAGACATTTTTCATAACAAGGTTTTAATCGCGTGGTGTTTATTACTTTTAGCATTGTTTCAACGCTTAACGTTTCGAATCCTTTACAGATCCTTTCTTCAGGATTGACAATCCTATCCTATCCGAAAAATGTTTTTAATTTCAATACAGCATCGCGAAAACAGAAAAAAAATCTTTCTGTCACCTAATTCCCTTCTTTTTCCTTTATTATTAGGTACTTAACAAATAGGGGACGAATCTAATAAATTATTTTATTTACTATTATTAAGTATGATACTAGCTGCACTCGCGTAAGTCCCGATCTAGCGGCACTCTCCCTCCCTTAGTGGATGCTTACCACAAAGAACACACGCTCCAAATTTCATGTCTCTAGGACCAGCGGGTTGATATATAGATCAATCAGGACATTGAATTTTATATATATAGATATAGATAAGTATTAAGTAGTAGTATTAAACAATCGAAAATAGACTTAAAAGCGTATTTATGTTCAGAATATCAGCTGAAGAAGTTTTTGGCATATGTTAAACAACTTTGGGTAACAGAACGCGGCAGACAGGTGGGTTCGCTTATTTAAAATTTATATATAAGTTAAGTACTTTTACCTACTTTAAACTTCAAAGTGAAATTAGGGTTATTAAAACTCTGTTTATGTCTAATTTCAACAACATGTATGTAGATGGACGATCACGTTTGTTTTTAACAGTATAGTGGTGTGGCTCACCTAGTGTTAGAGTTTTCAGGTCGCCCTAAGGCCTCTAACTTGACGTTAGGTCAAGTTAAAGGCATTAGGGCGACCTGAACCTGACTGCTATCTACTATTAATTTCAAGGAATATTCTTCAGTATTCCTTGTAATTAATAATAAAATCTATACATATAATAAAATCGTAACTTAGCGGTGTCCGTTTTTGGAAGATATAAAAAAAAGATAAATTGTAGGGGTATCTATTAACGCAGTAGAACCTATTTTTCTATTTTTCTGGTTGTCTGTTTGTCTGTTTGTCTGTTTGTCTGTTTGTCTGTTTATCTGTTTGTCTGTTTGTGTGTGCCTTTGTGCCCGCTAATCTCAGAAACGGCTTATCCGATTTTATCCAAATTTGGTATGCAGATAGCTTTAGACCCCGATTAACATATAGGCTATTTTTTGTCCGGATGTTTTGTCCGGTTATCCGGATAAAGTGATTTTTCTGCTTTTACTTAGTTAGTTTGAATGTTGTATTGAAGAAGTATGTTGTGTGGAATCAATACATGACTAACCGGATATCCGGTCGAAAATAAAAAAAAACCGGATATCCAGTTTGTTTTTCAGGAAATTCCTAAAATACCGTATACCTTTGTTTCTCCATATATCCGGATCCTTCGGACATACGGAAATTCTTTATAATGGTTGTTTTTAACCGACTTTAAAAAAAAGAGGATCTGCTCAATTCTACCGGCATATTGTTTGAATGTGAATATGTTCAAACCGTACTCCGGCATATAAAGTCCGATTTCGATCATTCTTTTTTTATTTGGAAAGTGAGAGTCCCGAGTTGGTTCCATAAATTGTTGGTAAAGATCTGATGAGTACCTTCGGAATGATGAGCAGAATAGCATCCCGCAATGCTGTAAATTACTAATTTTTGGACTTCCATCAATAGAATCGGCTTATTAAGAACAAGGTACAAATTGATGGACCACCTGAAACCACCTTCTCAAAAATTCTTCAGTGATTAAAGTTACGGTTACAATTTTGATAATTCTTAGTGGCAGTCGAAAATTCAATAAAAAGGATTTAAAAATTATAGCTGTAATGGGGCAGTTTTACTGAGTAGATGCTGATTGCATGTAGTTTACGTGGCACGATGGCAGCTGTGGATTCCGATTCGAGGGTTCCGCGTTCAAATAGGCCACCGTTCCTTAAAAAGGGAATGTGCCGCACAGACCGGCCGAGTGATGAGAGCCGAGTGATGGCTTCCGATTCGACGGCTGCGCGTTCGAGTCACGAGTCCCGGACACGACGTTACGTTTTACCCTCCAGATGGTCGTCCACCTTGCCGTTGGAGGGGACTCAGTAGCTGAAAGCTAAGAGGCGCACGAGGTGGGAAACCGGGCTTGCCAGGCTTCTAATCCGTAATCCCGCGTCAGCGGGCTCGGGGGTCCTTTCCGCAAGAAAGGGGCCGCATGGAAGATAACCACTATAAAAAATCACCTCAGCCTCTGGTGGTGAACTCGGTGAGGGAGGGGGGGCTTTATCACCGGCTTTGGGGACCTCGAGACGGTGGCGTGACCGTGCTGAGGGAGGGGAAACGGAGAGGGATTGTCTATCGGGCAGAGGCAGAGATGAGGCTTGGAAAGGCCGCCGTTGTCGGGTAAACCTATGGTAGGGAGCCCAACGAGAGTGGCCTGACAGTGCATAAGGTGCAGTACCCACGTAAAAAAAAGATATCATTTAGTTAAGCTACCCAACTTCAGCTTAAATAACAGAAAGTCAGTTGCACTGTATGTTGGAGAGCTTATTTTTATTGTTTTGTCCTTAATTCGAAGTCGGGTTTTGATTTTTTTTAATTTTCGATAAAGGCTACTTATTATATATAAGTAATGCGTATAAGCATGCAACACGTTACCTACCGCTGCGCTGTGCAAAATCTACACTTAAATAGACTCTGTTATGATTCTCTTCTGTTCAGCAACAGACTTCCCTGGTCGTCCGTTCAAGTGTAGACTTTTGCTCAGCGATGGGTAGGTAGTCCGAAAAACGCTGACGAAGTCGCGGGCACAGCTAGTATATAAATAAATTATGAGAACAACACACAGCGTCATTTAGCCCCGTCTAAGCGACTAAGGTTTGTGTTACGGTGACTAGATAACGGATATAATACTTATATTTATTTTACTTTTGTAAATACGTATTATACATTGAATAACACACAAATGTATATTTTTTAAGCATAATTACCTGCACCCGGCGGAAATCGAATCCGCAACCTCCTGCGTTGCAGTCGTGCTTTCGCACGACGCGCCACAGAGGTCGTAATTATGTTTATTAACTTTCATATTCCTTGTAATTTTATTAACTTTAATATTTGTGTGAATAGTTGCCGGCCCTAATCCAGCAGACCCCATACGTCCGCCGTTGCGACGTGATGATGGCAATGTTTGGCCATCATTTGTCCAATTGCTACCTTTTCTCCGACACGGGGGAGGCGTTTCTACGGCAACTCTCCGTCTCACTTGATTACACTATATTTTTTCCAGGTAGGTTTTATGTACGATAGCTTTTTTTTTCACCTGTGCCTAATAATGTAGTAAACTACAAGGAGAAATGCATCATCAAAAATTCTCCCATGATAGGATTCGAACCTGTTCCCCTCGCTTGCCGGGCGCGCTAACCACTGCGCCACACGGGACGTGACACGGTGAATTAACGCTTATGATTTCTCCCTGTTTTTGTTTATCGACTAAGGCTCGGTTCGCATATTTATTGTTGAATGAGAATTAGCATTAGATATCCTTTACAAGTTTTTTTTTATTTTTATTTAAGCTGTTTTGTTAATTTACGTTTGTAATTACCTGATAATAAATCATTTTATTATAACTAGGAATTTCTTCTGCAAACAGTAGACCTAGCGAACACATTATTTATCAATGGCCTAGTTATTTAATAATTTTAATGAAGTTAAGAAAAGTACATTATGAACACACACACACACACACACACACACACACACACACACAAATACACACACGTACCTACACACATATTTTTTTATTCAAATATCAATTTTCATCCCGTAACATTATCCACTGAGGTGTTTTGTGATGAGAATAAATAATCATTTGATTTCATCTCGTATGGCGGTAACTGGTTTTGGAGATATGTCCTTACAAACAAAAATGGCCGATGATTAATAGATCATGTCCCTGTGTAATAAGTTTTGTCAAAATGTTAAATGAAACGTAATCCCTGTTCCTGTGACTAAGCTGCTTCAAATTAGAAAAAAACCGGCCAAGTGCGGGTCGGACTCGCGCTCGAAAGGTACCATTGAAAATGAGGGTTCCGTACCGTTTGGTATCACGTTTGTTGTATGGGACCTCCCCTTAAATATTTGTTTTATTTTGTTTTTAGTATGTGTTGTAATAGCGGCTATATAGAAATACATCATCTATGAAAATTTGAACTATCTAGTTATCATGGTGATAGACGGACAGAGAGAGGCAGCGAAGTCTCAGTAACAGGGTCCCGTTTTACCCGTTTTTTTTAAGGTACGGAACCTTAAAAAAGACGTGTAAAACATAACGACGTAAGTTCCCATTGCTTTCGATACCTTACCAACCTTAAGGTTTCTATTATTCCTTAGGAAACTACATAGCGGTAGCCGGCGACAGTGAAGCTCGGATGTACTGGATTGCAACAGGAGTTGTATCAGTCGTATCAGTCAGACCAGACTTGACTGAAACAACGCATGAACTGCTCGAGCCTGGAGATGTCTTTGGTATCATGCAGGGGCTTAAAAGAGGGATACCACATAGTTTCTCGTATAGAGCTGAAACTAAGGTATGGGACATTCTGAGATAATTATAATACATAAGTATAGTCCCGTGTTTTACTGGCGTAAATCCCGATCCCGTAGGAATATCGGGACTAAAATTAGCCTATGTTACTCCACGATAATGTAGTTTTCTATTGGTGAAAGATTTTTTGAAATCGGTTCAGTAGTTTCAGAGATTACCTGGAAAATACATACATACCTACATAATTGTTACCAACGTTACCTCTTTATAATATTAGTATAGATTACAATACATAACTAAATATTGCACGACGTTACACATACGCAATGCGCATTGCACAAAAGTGTAGTATGTTGTATATCCGTTGTCTAGTATCCATAGTACAAGGCTAGTGCTAAGTTTGGGGCTAGATTGAGCTGTGTGTAACGTCGTGCAATATTTTTTATTTTATTAGTTGAACCTCGGTGTTGCTTATCAAAATATGTTTTTAGTCTCATGTTTTCAGTAAATGGTTAAACCTGATGATAATCCATAGTTTAGGCGTGCTTTAAACTTAAACCTAAACTTTGGACCGTCTTCCGAGTTAAACTACTCATATAAATGCACATGTCTATTGCTTACACTTGCATAACATCTACTTGCCCGTACATGGGTTTGGGTATAGACTTGTGTATAGGTAACCATATGGGTACGCACTGGCATACATATACCAGTAGGCCGCTCGCCCACGACGACTTTTTGTAGCGATGCAGTAGGAATACTGACGCGCTTCTGCATCGATACAGTCGCTAAGCGGTCGCTAGCTGTGTGCCCTCGCCCATGGGGCGCTCAGATTTAGTAGCGATGCAATCGCGATACTATCGTGCTTCAGTCGCGAAGCAAGTGCAATTCAGTCCCCTCCCTCCGTTTTCTCCCCGACGTCGTCCGACACGGTCGCGCGTTTGCATTCGATTCAGTAGCGATGCTGTAGCGCATTGCAAACGCGACTACCACGCGTTAGTAGCGATGCTGTAGCGCATTGCAAACGCGACTACCACGCGTTAGTAGCGATGCAGTCGCGCGTATGCTAAACGCGCGACTGCATCGCTTCAAAAAGTCGTCGTGGGCGAGCGCCCTAAAGGCGGAGATACTGTAACAAGCGCCAAAGTGCCAACTAGTAGGTAAACTGTGCTGATACTCCATACATAATAGATATGCTATAGATATCTTCATACATTAGGTACGTGTGATCACTGCATGTGTCTCTATCTACGTCTACACAAATTTTATAAGGAGAAAAGATTTGTATGTTTGTGTGTGTGTGTGTGTGTGTTTGTATGTTTGTAATGAATAAACTCAAAAACTTGACCGATTTCAAAATTCTTTCACCAAAAGAAAGCTACATTTTCGAGGAGTAACATAGGCTTACTTTTACTACTCTTGATCCCGATATTCCCACGGGATCGGGACTTACGAAGGTGAATCCGCGGGACGCAGCTAGTTATTTATTTACCTATACTTTTCCAGGCGTGCGTGTTGACACTAAGCTTAGATTCGTGGTCAGACATTTTGCCGTTCTTTCCTGATGCTAAGAAGATTATCGAAGACAGGGCCGAAGTGTTGTTCGCTCAACTATAAGTCGTTTCTTAATAAAGTAGAAATAAAGTTTCTAAAATAAGTTACTGCAGAGTTTTATTTCGAATTAACAACACGTCGCGAAGATCGAAGTAGGTAATCTAAAAATCTAGAATAGAAATATTTTTACCATATTACTTTCATTTATAGATTCTCAACGAACATAATAAAACCTACCCTTGAGTTGTAAGTCGATCGATTTATTTCCTAGATCGATTATTTAAGTATTTGTACGTAAATATTGGGTACGGTTCAATTTTTACAACTTGCTACCTTTTAGATATCAAGAATCCGCTAAAACCCCATATTATTTGGGGTCGGCTTATTAGGTGACCACACCTAACTGCAGTATATTACGGGGGGCCGCCTGCCCGACATCAACCTTGCTTGGAACCAAGAAGCTTCAAGTCCAAGTCTCCAAGTCGTTAATCTCCAACTCCAAGTCGTTAATCTCCCCCAGATCCATTAGTCGCCTTTAAAAACACCTAAGGGAAGAGATGGGGTAGCCCTCTTCAATGCCAGTGCTATACCATTGACCAAATAGGTACTTACTTGCCAATACACTTTGTATTAAAGTATCGTCAACGTTTGTCTTTTGTAATCAAGAAAAAACATCGCAAAGGCGGATCGCAAAGACAAGCTTACAAACTAATAAAATTCAAAGCTCTGTACCAAGCCTATCTGAATGTCAATTTTATTGCTTTGAATAGATAAGTACTCGCTTAGTCAAGCCAATAAACTTCTATGCAGTGTCTAGAAGTAAGTACTGCGTGTTTTAAAACTAAACAATTGTTGTTAGGTACCTAACCCAACCAATGTGGCCTAATAAAGTTGGGTAATGGCCTCGATCGATAGTATTTTAAGTCAGAGCTGGACAGGTCGGTCACAAGCTACAGGCTTGATTTTAAGGAAAGACGGGTAAGTAAGTGTCCCTAAGTAACATAGGTATTTACCAAATTAAAATTCCAAGCAAAAATATTTTCTTAGGTTTTCCTAAGTAGGTAAATATTTACCTGAACATTGAAAACTAAGAAAATTTATCTTAGTTTTCAATGTTCGAATCGAATAGGTAATCAAATCTATACCTAGTAGATATTTTAAAAAGAGATTTGACGTTTTGAGGGCATTAAAAGTGCTTTGCTTGTAGCCAGCCTGAACGCAGCTCGTTAAGCGATATATGTATGTATATAGGAACTTTTGAACCAGTAGAGCCGAATTTCCCACCCAGCTTAACTTTTAATATTACCTACAATGTTATTAAATCGCCGTTTTCTGTATCCGATAAGTCCATAGAATTGCCTATTATGAAGTTGAAATTGCTCATTTAAATGTACACTCACCCCGGGTTTCGTGATTTAAAACGCGAGAGTTATGTAAATATTAAAATAATTTCGTAGGGAGAGGGCCCGCGTGTGTCGTATGGCAGTCGCAATGAAAAATTACATTTTCTATATATTGAGGTGGATACCCAAATGGAGGCAATATCGAAGTGCTGATTTGTCGCTCCGTTGAATATTGGTCTGGCGTAGATTCAAATCGGTGCGAATGTCGACCCGTGAGGTAAACCGAGCCACCTTAATTCAACCAACGAACATTACGAACATTATTCATACAGAATTTATTAAAAATTATGCCTACACAAGACTCTTTATTTCATTCTCATTTGTATACAAAAGTCTTCGAGTAAAATAATAGAAACGAGATATTCATACGGTTGGAATGTTTACGTTTTCCCATGTTTATCATTATTTTTTGCGTCATTTGCAGCGGTAGATGACATTGAGGTATGTGGAAGATTAATCTGGGAGCTGTGGGTACGCGGCGGGGCCCTCTGAGGCGGACTGGGGCCGGGGAGAAGAGAAGGGGGTGTAGATGTCCGCGTTATTTAGTTGAGCATTATATCAAGCCCCTGCGACAGACCGTCCCCCGATGAAATTAAATCAACGTTCATTCAAGTAACCCGAAGGATTCGCTAGTCATTACATCACATTTCTCAACTCGAGAAATTATATTACAAGAATTGTGCTGCAAAAAAAGATGGGCGGTATCATAAATCGTATCAGGTAAGCGATTCTAGCGTGTGCCTGTCTCCCGTACTTATCTTATTGCTTTTACCCGATTACGAAGATTCAAAAAGAAAGGATATTGAAAGTGTTTCCGGAAGGTACAAGATTGAACATTATAGGAAATTTCGGAACTCATTTCTGTATTTACGCTCCAATCTTCGATAAAATCCATTCGGGTGGAATTAAATAAGGTCCTGATTGAAATAACGTGGCCGAGTTGACGATGAAAAATCACCAAAACTTTCCAACTTCCCGAATATTTCTCATGAAAGCGATGATTGAAACGTTTTTACGATTTCCATTTAGTTAAAGGGAGGGCTTTAATCGACGATCAGATTGCGAAGTGCCTATAAAACATTTTTAAATTTTACGAACCTTCTGCTACAAACTATACGTAGGTACCTATTTCATAAACTTAGATCAAAAATGTAAACAATAATTCCCTACATTTATTTGAAAGTCTCTTTATTTACTTTTTCCTTTAAAATTGACTGTTCTTTGTTAACATTTTTGACCTAAGTTTCTGAAATAGCGACTCAACCGTGCGTGCTAAAAGTTACCTTGATGATTTGGCGCACCTAGATGGCGCATACTTTTTTTTAACATGACCTCATCCCGCCACGCACAATAGAACGCAATTTACGACACTTTTAAATGTTTGTTTACAATAAGTAGTATACACTGAAATGAAACTATACAAGTACGCTGGAATTGGTATGCCATACAAAATGACTTTAGATCTTTCCACGGAACTATTAGTTCCAAACGCGGCGCAGATCGAATAGGCACAAAATTCAGTGCGATATGACCTGTCCAGCGACTTGTACCATGGAGTTCAGTGTTAGTATACCTACACTACTCAATTAATAAATAATAAATTAATTAATAAGTAAATAAATTCTCTGAACAACACACAGCGCCATCTAGCCCCGTGGTAGGCTACTAAGCTTGTGTTACGGTGACTAGACAACGGATATGATACTTATATTTATTTTTCTTTTGTAAATACATACATATTATACATAGAGGGACACCCAGACCAGACACAAATATTTATTTTTAAACATAAATACTTGCACCCGTCGTGAATCGAACCCGCAACCTTCTGCTTTGCAGTCGCGCTTACGCACGACGCGCCACAGAGGTCGTCAAATTGACAGCCTACATAAGCTAACTTAGAGGAAAACACGAGTAATTGTTCTGCACTATTACCACGGAAGAACTGCAAATACCCTACCCCATACACAGGTTTATGACAAGACAAATTGAGAAGAAAATAAGCTCAACTTGAGTGAAACACGCACGAGGTTCTACGTGACTATTGTTTTATCAGTTTGCTCTTTAGTTACTCGTAGTTTTTCCTGGGTCATTTACAGAAATGTAAAAAAACAGGCGATCTTCATATCAGCAAAAGCATTTTTATATGGAAATATGATGTTTTATACGAAAAAAAATAAAGGCTAATCTTGGCCTAGCAAATATGTAATTATCCTTAAGTGTAAAAAGGTCAATTTCGGGTCAGGAGATTCCGAGTAAGTATTAGATACGAAAGGAATTCGAAGTAAGAGGTTCAATCCCAGGGATATTTTTTTTTAAGATTAGGAATAATGATTTAGTAAACTTGAGATAGAATACTACAGTGCAGTGAAATCTACAACTAAAAATATAATTGACAACTGTAGGTACATTATAAAATACCTTTGTTGTTCGTGGCTATATTTTTCTGTGTAGATAAACGCTTTTTTGTTATCAATAATTCCACACAATACTTTTCCCGAAAAAGCTGTTATTGATAAAGGGTAGGTATTCTTTATGTGTTGAATTCGGACCTTCCCCCTTTCAAATGCCGGCGCTCCGGTAAGTACCTAATATTTTCATATCATGGGGCCTTTGAACATATTATGCAAAAAATACAAACTACATACGTAAGTTCTCTTGTCTGTGCTTTTTTTTTCTTCAGTGTGAATGGAAAAAACGTACGTTTCTTTTATGCTCTAGCCCGGTAAGGTTTCTTAATTAGGTCGGGCTTCACATTAGGTACAGACAGACCAAGTTCACGAGGAATATATTTTGTGAACATGCACATATAAGTGTGTACCCACTGTAGAGTTTGCTATTTAAATGTTACAGTACTGAGCTCAGAGAATCTCTAGTTTAATCTTAAAGTTCTTTTTCTCTACTGCAACTAATTAACTTTTATGAGTTTTATAATGTAGAAAACCTTTTTAAAGCTTTGCTTAAGCCTGCTTAAGTGTAAGTTAATATAACATCATCGTTATATAATAATTATAGACTCTATGATTGTTCGCTTCATTTTGCTTTGCTTAAGCCTGCTTAAATGTAAGTTAATATAACATCATCGTTATATCGGCTAGATTGCGCTGTGTGTAACGTCGTGCAATATTTATTTATTTTATTTATTTATTTTATTTATATAATAATTATAGACTCTATGATTGTTCGCTTTATTTTGCAATTTTATTTAATTGTTCAAAGTTCAAACACGATCAAGATAAGTAAAATTATAGTTTAATAATTTCGTTCACAATAACACACCACACACACACCGATCACAGCCGATCTCAAGGATGACGCTGACATTGATAGGGAACGAAGGGCGCTATCGGTCAGGGCCAACATGGTTGCTCGTAGATTCGCAAAATGCTCAAAGAGTGCTAAGATCACCTTATTTAGAGCTTACTGCACCTCTTTTTATACAAGCAGCCTGTGGGCGTTTTTCACAAAGAAATCGTATAGTGCTCTTCGGGTTCTATACAATAACGCGTTTAGAATGCTGTTGGGGCTGCCTAGGCGATGCAGTGCATCAGGGATGTTCGCAGATGCAAGGACGGATTGCTTTTATGCTACAATACGCAAAAGATGTCACTGGTGCGCAGAGTCAGGGCCAGCACAAACAGTGTTTTGAAAATGATAGGGGATAGATTTGATTGCCCATATATGACTAGATGCGACCACATTCATATTGAGCACTGTATGCGGTAGGTAGTAAATTCTTAAATTATTTAATGCATTTTATTATTTTCAAATAGACATCAATTTAATTTTATTCGGTTTTAACCTTTTTGTTTTTGACTTTAATTTAATTTCTTTTTGCTAATTTTAATCGTAATTTATTCTTTCTCAAATTGTAGTGTGTTATTTGTAATTAATTTTAGTAATTTTAAATTTTATTATTTTTGACTAACAAACTATCTACTAACAATTTATGGATTGAAATTATCTGAAAATAAATGAATTATTATTTATTATTATTTTATTTATGATTGATTGCGGTGCTTGTTTTTTTTGGAACCAAAAGCATGTTCGTAAAATATTCATGATCGATAGGCATATCGGCTATTTAAAAATTAAAATAGAAGGAACCGGTATGATGGAATTAAATACATATAAATACAAAAATATATTTTCACTGATTCTATGATTCAGCTACAACTACACGGTTTTTCTTAAATTAATTCGTTAAAATGGAAAAAAAAAACAATCTCCTCGGGTGACACGGACACTATTTCGTTGTGGTCTGCTTAGATAATAAAGTACAGAATGTCTTTGTGGGATTAGGTTTTGTTTACATCTACCAAATGATGGGCCAATTGTGGCAAACTTCTAGCATAGCTAGCTGATTGAGCGGTCGTCCCACAAGGCAAAACTTTACCCGCCTTTACTCCTTTGGATTACCTACCTACTACTGTAGAAGGTAGAGTATATTCAGGTAAGATCGGATACTGGGGAAGACCGTATAGTTCAAATATCTCCCAAAATAGGTAGATATCACCTATTTTGGGAGATATTTGTTAACAAGAGTAGTTCACCCCTCACCGATCTGTGGCACCCAGCAGTTGCAATGTCACCTATTTTGGAAGATATTTGAACCATACGGTCTTCCCCAGTATCCGATCTTACCTGAATATACTCTACTCGTACTAGAACGGGGAATGCAGCTAGCTCGGTGCATGTAATATAATTAGTTCGGATCATGCCACTTCGAAACTGTTCGGAGAACTCGTATTTGTTGGTGCATATCTAGGAATAATTTGGTATTTGAATTTATAGTATTATGAGATGACGACTGAACTTTGCAGATAGCTGCGTTCGAAATCGACTTTGATTTCACGTCGGTAATCACTTTACTTGAATTTCAAAAGATAGAATTGGACGTTCGTAAGTATTGACTTTAGTTTGTAAGTAAGTACAGTTCAAATATGTTTTATTTAGATGTTAGATATGAAAAGTATAGAATACTAGAACGAAATTTAAATTACAATTTAGAAATGTAATTAATTTAGAAAAAGTTTAATGATTTTTCTTCTGTTTTCGCGATGTTGTGTTGTAATACCACGCGATTCAAACGTCTTTAATTGACGTTCGAAAAATGTCTTTAATTTCAAGTTTAATTAAATTAGCTTTAAGTAGCTTTTTTTTAGTTAGAGTTAAAATTTTAAATCCTAAGGACTAAAAGTAGATTGCACAATACCTACTCTATTTTTTGTGGTGTTACTTTACCTACCTATTCGTAATTATATCAAAATGTTGACAGAACGTACTTACCCCTGTTTCAGAAACTTAGATCAAAAACATAAACAAAAATCCCATACATTTAACATATAGTGACAGCTCTTTATTTATTTTTCCTTTAAAATTGACAGTTCTTTGTTTACCTTTTTGATCTAAGTTTCTGAGACAGGGATAACAAGGAATTGGTTGTTCGATCTTTAAAACCATTTGAGCTTAAAGCATGATTTATGCTAGACCGGGCCGTGTCCGGGCCGGGGCGGGGACGGGCTACTTTTGTATGAAGACAGCACGGACGCGGCACGGACAACATGCAAAACAAAAGCTGTCTTCATACAAAAGTAGCTCGTCCCCGCCCCGGCCCGGACACGGCCCGGTCTAGCATAAATCATGCTTAACACTGCCTGAGGTAAAACGAATTGTTTATTAAATTCAAGCCCGTTAGAGTTTCACACTAACTAATATTTTAAAGTAAATTTGATGGAGCCACAGCGTCCACCGACCAAGTTCTGGCAGCAAGTACCTAGTTCCAGTACCTACCATGAAAGCACTAACTTGCTAATCTACTTGCAAATTCGCTCTCCAGCCTTAGACACCGACCGACGACCGACGCCGTAGTATCGTAATTAACTCATTCTGTGGAGACGTGTTAATTACGTACATACTTTTATCATTACTAACACCTACATACAGTTAATGGAATGGTTTTAGTTTATTATTAACCTTATTTTGTCCCACTCTATCTACTTCTCATCTATTTTAAGCTTCGGTTCTGGAATAGGTCATCTTTTACGGGACTCAGTACTTCCGGTGTTGATCTAGTAGTAGATCTTGCCACTTTCACTCCGACGACCTCTGTGGCGCGTCGTGCGAAAGCGCGACTGCAATGCAGAAGATTGCGGGTTCGATTCCCGCCGGGTGCAAGTATTTATGCTTAAAAAATAAATATTTGTGTCTGGTCCGGGTGTCCCTCTATGTATAATATGTATGTATTTACAAAAGAAAAATAAATATAAGTATTATATCCGCTGTCTAGTCACCGTAACACAAGCTTAGTCGCTTACCATGGGGCTAGATGGCGCTGTGTGTTGTTCACAGAATTAAAAAAAAAAAAAAAAGTCATGGTTTCAAATCCCGGCCGACCGCGCTTTTATAATAAGTGCGCTATTTTAACATATCGCTTTTACGGTGAAGGAAAACATGGTGAGGAAACCTACAGCATAAAGTCACGCAAAAAGGTCCAGTTATGGGGCTAGTTGCGGAAACATACAGTAAGTAACTGCCAGTACTTACATACATCTTGCCTATACATTAGTACCTATACATTTCTTTGTCCACAATGGTTCCGAAATGTTTGATGCCCTCAACACCGAAGCTTTGTTCTTCTTCTTCTTTAGTGTAGTGGTGTGGCTCACGTAGGTAACTCGTAATATTAGTTAGAGTTTTCAGGTCATCTTTTAGAATAAAGTTTCTTTATAGCTATGAATTATAATCATGCACTTATAATAATACTAATTTTATTAAACGCTCTAAATGTTGAAATTACAACGTTAAACTATGTTTTATAAGCAGCGCGCTAAGATTGCGTGCCAAGTGAAATTGGCAGATATGAGTATTACAGCATTTATGGAAACCTCTGCACTAGTTTTCATGAGCATTAAATTATTCAAGAGTTAACGCCGCCGTTTCTCGCCTTCTCCCGTAGCCTGCATTTTACAAGTTATTTATGTTTATTTTATTGCTACAAATAGGTAATACTAAGATATTTATGTTTTTTATTCTAGACTAGCTGTGCACCGTGGTTTTACCCGCGTAATTCCCGTTCCTGCCAAGCATATGGGGATAAAAAGTATCACCATATCAAGTTTCATTACAATCGGATCAGTAGTATGGTCCATGAATAGGATCCATGTTTGGGCCTTATTCAATATTACTTATAGTCAACTTATTTTTTCAAAGTTTTCAGACGACTTTAAATCTTAGTCATCAGTGCAATGAATAACTTTGGTCCGTGACGGTGACGTAACTAGGTGAACGTATTGCAACGTCTAGCGTCTATGCATACATACGAGTATTAACAAGGCTTTGATAAAACTATGAATTTTAATACAATACTAAAGTGTTCTCATATTTATTTAAAGTGCTGTGCAAATTTTCATAATACTTTGTGACGTGAAAATGACTTAGAGAGAGTATCAGCCGAATACAGAAACGCCACTTGAAATTTGAGGTCTACTTAAATAATTGAGCAGCTTCTAAGTTCAAAATTTGTATTAGAATTTTTGAGTTTGAGAGCTGCTTATTTGATTAAGTAGATATCAAATGTTAAGTAGCGTTTCTGTATTCGGCTGTATGTTACGTAACAGCTACATTGTTGATGAAACATAAGATATACTTATAAAGTAAACCAACGGTTAAAAAGTAGAACATCTTGACACAACCCAGTATTATTTATTTATTTAAATTTCTCATAATATAGTACTTACACAAACTTACATTCTCATATTTTCATAACGAAAAATGATTCTAGTCGAAATGTTGACGTAAGAGAATTTTTAAAACAACAATACGGGAATAAGACCCTGGAAAATAAAAGCACCTTTACCTATACCATTGTGAGGAAATATTAATAAACATAATGTATTACTTTAGGTTCTGTAAGCTAGCTAAAAGTCAAATGTATTAAAACATGAGATACAGCCTGATGACAGACGGACAGACAGCGCAGTCTCAGTAATAGGGTCCCGTTTTTACCCTTTGGGTACGGAACCCCAAAAACTATCGCTGATCTGGTTGCGTTTGACAAAGAATGTGCTCACATTAGGGCATCAATTCTAGAGCCGATAATTGCTGGTTCGACATTTGGAGGAAATGAGGCAAATCATCGACCAGCCATGGGACGCAAGTGACACAATAGGCTAATCTAAAAAAGGATGAGTAGGTACTATAAAGAACAAAAGTAGGTATAGGTATATAGTTAAAGTTTGTACTGTGTATCTTCGCACCTAGCCCTATTACTAGGCCTTTTTGCGAGACTTTAAGCCATGGGTTTCCTTTACCGTAAGAGCGATGTATCGTTAATAGCTACTATAGTATTAAAAAAAAATTAAGGTGGTTTTCAAACATCAATATTAGTGAACACATGGCGAAAAAAAAACAATGCTATCGCTTAATCTGTGGACGTGATACCCCGAAATGTGCAAAAAAGTAGACATTTTTCAATTTTTACTAAAAAGTGACGTACAGCTCGAACCGTTTGAGATAGAAAAAAAAAACGTATTCTGGGCGGCCAACCCTTCCCCGCCAGCCGCCCCCGTTCAGGGATATCCACTGGTCTCCGGACACCCTGGATATTACTAGCTGACCCGACAGACGTTGTCCTGTCGTTTAGTATAAAAAAATAAAATTCATCAAAATCGGTTTAGCATTTTATCTTTCATAAGAACTTTCTCCTGACAATATCAAACACAACAAAAAAAGAATTATCGAAATATGTCTAAAAGTTTAAGTGTGATGCCGTGACCAAGGGAAATAGGGATTGATTTTTATATAATAGACTAGCTGACCCGACAGGCGTTGTCCTGTCGTTTAGTATAAAAAAATAAAATTCATCAAAATCGGTTTAGCATTTTTTCTTTCATAAGAACCTTCTCCTGACAATGGCAAACATGACAAAAAAAGAATTATCGAAATCGGTCCAGCCGTTCACGCGTGATGTCGTGACAACGGAAAACGTTTCATTTTTATATATAGACTAGCTGACCCGGCGAACTTCGTACCGCCTTAGCGTAAATTTTCTGAGAGATTTTCTTAATATTTTTTTCCGTAAGAACCTTCTCCTGACAATAGCAAACACAACAAAAAAAGAATTATCGAAATCGGTCCAGCCGTTCACGCGTGATGTCGTGACAACGGAACGGGTTTCATTTTTATATATATAGATAGATAGATAGAAGAGAAGAAGATTCAATGTTCTGACTGATTGACTCAACTATATATCAACGCAGAGACATGAAATTTGGAGAGTGTGTTGTTTGTGGTGTGTAAAGGGTTTTTGGAAATACCAGCGGGATCGGGACTTACGCGGGTGAAACCGCGGGTCTCTGCTCGTCAACATATAAAAACTACGTCCAACCACAGAATTCATAAATAGTACAATCCAACCACAGAATACATAAATAATACAACAGAGATTTACTTTCAAATGAGTAGGTAGGTAGGTATCAACAAAAATTTAATTTGTCAAAATAACAGGGACGTTTGGCATAAATCATGTTTGGGACCTATATTTTATAGGTTTTAATTTCAGAATTTTATGTCGTGATAACATATGTGGGCGTAATGGCTGTGCCAGCTTGCGGGGCCTTTACGAGACCCACTTTATGGTTGTATGCCACACTCGTTATATGAGGAAGGTTTGCTACTACCTATATTTTTAAACGGTCGATGTAAGTAATGGGTTTCCTAAATGAAATTACTCTGAAATGTATTAAGTTTGACTTTATATTCTATTAACAACAAGTAACCTGAAAAGGTAGCCTGGGAGAGATAGCGATAAGGTCGCCCATTGTATTTTTCTTAAAATTATCTGTAGGATTTTGTTTATGTAGTGTGTTTTGTAAATTTATGATGCAATAAAGTTTTTATCTACGTATCTTTCTATCTAACCGCCGCGTAGCTCCGGCATAGAATAGGTCTAGCGAAACTAGTGAACCTGGAGTTCTCCCCGTGCGGTGGCGGGTGGACTACTTGGTCCCGTTGCCAAATCTTTTTCCATTTGGTGTGGTCAATGAATGCTTACCTACAAATAATGTGCCAATCCCAATTAATCCCAATTAATTATGGGTTTTAGCGGACCCTGGCCTCCCGAAAGGAACCCAAACTGGAACAGCGCTCAGGGTAGAACTATTGCCGATGCGATGCCGACGAATATGGTATATCGGGTTAGCAATTTTGTCAATACAGATTTCCGGCAATTTATTTATATTCAGTTTTATCGTTACTGAATATTAATTGTATAAATAAAACCAAATATACAAACGCATGATTTAGGCAATTTGTGTCCCCAAGTTCACACGATAGGGTTTTGGGCTGTGGTTTTGGGTCAGTTTAGAGTAAAACGTTAAGCCTTGTTGGTATAGCAAGATGTATTGTATTATGCTAAACACTGTATTTTTGTGAAATATTTAATATCTCTTAGATTATTATCTATTATTTCTTAGTGTTTACCACACTTTTAAAATACTGTTTTAGAAAAAGTACTTTCAAAAACATTTACCCGGTGAGACTCGAACCTGGTGATGGAACCAGAATCCGAATCTGGTTCGGATTACCAGTAGTCCCGAGGGGTCCATATTGGCTCACATAAAATTCTAAGTCATATTCTTTGTCTTACTATCGATTTGTGTTCATAATAATCAATCTTCATAATTTTACTTTTCATACTTTTTTTATTCAGACATTTTTATTACTACCATCGGAGCTCATAACAGTTAGTGATCATAATTTTTTTATTCATACTGTTACTACCAAGAACATTTTAAAATCATAATTTTATTTTTGAGATTTTTTTTTCTTCATAATATTCATGATCATATTGCTATAATTCATAATGTGTTACTAAGATTATTTGTATTAATAAAGGCAACTGTAACAAAACTTCTTTTATGAACTACCCCATTATCAAACAAATTTTCGATTGTTTTTGACTTGTGTTCTGTCGATCTTCATAAAAACACTTATAATTAAGATATATCACGCTTTTTTTATGTATAGTATTAGGCGCTTTGGCGACCGCTGCCGCGGCACGCTCGCTACGCTCGCTCGCCAAAGCGCTGCGTGTAATCATGTTTTAACATAAACCTAACCTATCCGAGTCGGTTTGCTCCGTGTATTTTTTTCCAAGTTCGAGTACAACGTGCGTTAAGATAACAATAGTAGTCGAAACAAATGTATGAATTTTAGACATTATAATTTTCAATAATTATGGATAAAAGACTTATGATTAAGAAATTTATTAAAACAAATTTTAGTAAAGACGAAATTCATAATAGTGATATTATGGATTTCAATGATTATGTATTTTAAATTTTATGTTTAAAAAAAATTATGAAGAATGATCATTATGATTTAAAATGGTATGTGAAAGATTTTCGGACCTTCGATGTTAGGAGTTAAAAAAATATGTAAGACGATCCGCCCCCAGTCGCGAGTCATAAAACATTTTTGAAAGCGTTTTTTTAAAGGAATATTTAATATTTCACTTTGTAAGTATAATTTAGGTGCAAAGCGACAAAAGTTATTAGGCGAGGCGCGCTCTAAAATAAAAAAGCGCCCTTACTTAGTATATCACGCAACAGTGTTCGCAGGCAAAATATTTCATCAAAATGCAAAATAGTACAATTTCGTACACCCCTCCTAGTTAAGGAGAAAGAACTAAATTAACCGGACGTTGGAAAACAGATAACTCAATTTGCATAACTCGTTCACACGGCCATCGTCAGATAACGTAATTTGTACTGTCAGGCTAGAGTAGAGCGTAGTTCTGAAAAAATATACTAACAAAATGTTGACTTCGTTCATTGTCAATTAATTGTGAATTTTATGAACGCTGCTGCCTCATTGACTTTTTTAATGATATTTTTTTGGGGTTGTTGGTATTTTTGCAGGCATTAAACTCATATAGCCTTATTAATAAACGTGGAGTAAGGTCGGGAGTAGTGAGAATATGCTTTGTCTTTATCCGTGACAAGAACTTTCAAAAAAGGAGGAGATTCTCAATTCGTCGGGGTTTTTTAATATGTTTTTTTTTTAATTAATAAAGCTAATAGCGTATTACTACAAAATTGTTGTGAAATAATGTTTAAATTAAAATATCGCAAAAAAAAGACTAACGTATTTGTGTTTAAGTAATAGATTCTATTTTGATTTCTTTGTAGACCAAAAAATTGTTACATAATGCTCAAAGGCTTGATTCACTAACAGATGTCGTTGTGCATTTGACATTTTTACGTTGTATTATGAGGATAAAATGGAATTATAATACTGGAATATTATTCAAGAAATGCCGAACACAATTACACAACATACAATAAAAAATAATGAAGTTAACATACAACAACTAATATAAAATAAAATAAATTACATTACACTCGAAAAAAACACTAAAATAAAAACTTTATTGGAATTGCGTTCCTATTTATTTCGATTCTGTAGTTAATATGCTGTACCGCCGTGCCGCGCCGCCATCTATAGTCTACGTCACAGATATCTATATACTAGAGTCTACGTTCTAGTTGAATGTTAACTATATTGAGGTCTAAAAGTAGGTAGATACAGTGTTACATACCCAGTCTTTATTTAATCCAGAATAGATTAGAATTAACCTAAACCTACATACAGATGCACTCTAACCAAACCAACAAACTTTCATGTTATTAAAGAACTAACGACCAGTAATACGGTCATTCTATGTTTTTGAGACAAACAAATTTATAAAGTCTTGAAACTTTGGTGACATATACCTTTGGATGTGGTCTTCAAGATCCACCACTCTCCCCCCCTCTTCACCGGCCGCTACACCCCCCCTCACCGTCAAGTTTGTCCAAGGTAACAGTTTTTTCACTTTTTTGGGAAAACTATAATAGATATGAAAGAAGTGTCAAGAGATAAAATGATCCTCATTGAATCCTGAACCATAATGTCCTATGTCGTGCTTTGATAGGCCTGATGGTTTTCGAGCTGTAGCCTGTTTGGTTTTGGAAAACTTGACAATTTATACATGTACTTAATAAAATTGTAACTGAACGATGTCTGTTTTGAAAGATATTAAAATAAATAAATTTCATGGGTACCTATTGAAGCAATACAACTTATTTTTATGTTTTTCTGGTTGTCTGTTTGTTTGTTTGTCTGTTCATCTGTTTTTCGTTTTTCTATATGTCCTAGGCTATGTCTACGTGAATCTCAAAAACGGCTCATCCGATTGCAACCAAATTTAGTTTGGAACATAGCTTCAGACTTGGATTAACATAAACGCTACTTTTTATCCGGATATCAAGTCCGGTTATCCGGAAATCAAATCCGGTTATCCGTAAAATGAATGAAATTTGCAGCAAAAAAGTGAAAAAAACTGTTACCTTGGACAAACTTGACGGTGAGGGGGTGTGTAGCGGCCGGTGGAGAGGGGGGGAGAGTGGTGGATCTTGAAGACCACATCCAAAGGTAT